>JAJOZX010000090.1:697500-815000 GCA_023014485.1 Bathynomus jamesi | reverse complement strand
TTGATCAACGTAATTACCGTATCTTGGCTAGCGAAAAACCAACCGAGTTCTACGAATGGGAAAGAGATTCTTCGAAAGTTAATGTCTGGTTGGGTACGACAAGATCGAAGATTTATGGAACTTCTTTCTTTGCAGAAGCTACGGTAACAGGGTCAATTTATCTTGACATGCTTCAGCAGTTTCTGGAACTCCAGCTTCGTTCAGATGGCATTCTCGACACTTGTCCTTCAACAAGATGGAGCTCCATGTCACTATGCAAACATCGTTTGGGCGTACCTTGATGAGCTCTTACCAAATCGTTGGATTAGACGTGTTGGAAACAGGCCCTGGGCAGCCCGATCTCCGGATTTAACACCATTCGACTTCTTTGCGTGGGACTTTATAAAGTCTGAGGTTTAGAAAGCAAGAGTTACAGATCTGCAGGATCTGCGAACCCGCATTGTCGTGGCAGTCGCTAAAATAGTCCCAGAGGTGCTTGAGAATGTGTTCCTTAATGCAGTGGACAGATTTCAGATTTGCAGAGACACTGATGGTGCTCACGTCGAATCTTAGACCTGAGCTTGATAAATAAATATACATCTAAGTATGTTACTACATTTTTATCCTAAAATGCTATTATTTCAGCAAAATAGATAGGGACTTTTGGACCACCCTGTGTATATATATATTTTATTAATCAACGGTGAAGACAATTGCATTATTATATATATATATATATATATATATATATATATATATATATATATATATATTAGGGTGGCCTTTATCCATATGGTGAATTTCAGAACAGAGCATGTTACGTTGACCCCGCCAAATGGTTCCCTTTTATGAAAAAGTATCCTATGTGAAATTTGAACAGAAGATGTTAATATCTAGAGGTGGCTCAAAGCCGTAAAAATTTGTACACTCTAGCACCCCTCCAGACATAGGCCAAGTGTGTTGGCCGTTTAAGTTATTTGTCTAGGAAATTAACCCTTTCATACCCAAATTAAGTCGAAAAGTAAAAAAAAAAATTGGGATATAAAAATCGTTTAATTGGACCCAAAATAACTGAAAAATATATTTTACAAAGTTTTATTGTTCATAACACTGGGCAACAAAAAACATTTTTTTTCGTGTCCCAAGAATGAAAATACCTTATTCTTATAGTATTTTCTGTGCTGAATCCAAATAAGTTTGTAAAATTTCTCTATCAGGTCTGGTTTTTGTGTGATATGCAATTTAATTTTTAAAAACCCATATAGTTACATACTTATTAAAATATGATCGAAAAGACATACCTGTAGTTTAAAAAGTAGCTTGTTTTGATTTTCTGCTGTGCTTTGCCTCAGGCATGTCTCTGTTAAGAGTCCAGCAATAGTCAGCCAGCATACTGGGGCTCCATTTGCCTTGGTAACGGTTTTCCATGGCAGAAATATCCTGATGAAAACGCTCACCATGTTCGTCGCTTACCGCACCCAGGTTTTCCGAAAAAAAGTCCAAGTGAGAGTCCAAGAAATGAACCTTTAATGACATATTGCACCCCATTGCTTGGTAAGACTTAAGAAGATCTCTACTATTTCAGGATAGTTTTCGGCCTTGTGATTTCCCAAAAAATTTGTGCAGACACTTTTGAAACTCTGCCACGCAGCTTTCTCAACTTCATTCAACTCTCCTTCAAATCTCTCATCTCTTAACAATTCTCTGATCTGAGGGCCTACAAAAATGTCTTCTTTAATCTTGGCATCACTGATCCGGGGAAACTTATTTCTCAAGTATGTGAATCCTGTTTGCGCTTTATCCATCGCTTTAACAAAGTTTTTCATAAGTTCAAGCTTGATATGCAAAGGAGGAAGGTACACTTTCTCAGGGTCAACAAGTGAACTATTCACAACATTTTTCTTGCCTGGAACAAGTGAGGTGCGTTTTGGCCAATCCTTCTTAACGTAGTGGTTTTGCTTGTCCCTACTGTCCCACTCATAAAAAACAACAGTACTTGGTGTAACCTAGCTGCAACCCTAGCAAAAGTGCAATGACCTTCAGATCTCCACAGATATTCCACTTATATTTCTGATACTGAAACTTTTCCAAAAGCAACTTCATGTTGTCGTATGACTCTTTCATGTTTGCAGCATGTGCAATAGGTACAGAAGGAAATTTATTTCCGTTGTGAAGAAGGACTGCTTTCAAGCTGACTTTTGAGGAGTCAATGAACAATCGCCACTCATCCACGTTATGTTCATGACCAAGAGCCCCCATGACTGAATTAACATCTTTACAAAACACAAGTCCATCTTCATGGGAGAACCATTCTTTGAATTCATCATGGCGGCTGCGGAAAAAACAAACTTTAGTGTCACGTTGCAGTAGATTCCAACCCTTTAATCTTGAACCTAAAAGTTCAGCCTGCTTCGTAGATAATTTCAAATCACGAACTAGGTCATTTAGATCTCCTTGTGACAGTAAATGTGGTTCATTGGAGGAACAGGTAGCCTGAAATGTTGGATCAGAAATGTCTTCATCTTTTTCCTCGTGATATGCTACAGCTACGTTTGATTCCTCATCACTTAAACTTACATGTTCAGGAGGATTTGGTACTGGAAGTTGAGCACTGTGGGGAACTGGTCTCATTGCAAACGGTAGATTAGGGTATTTCATAAGGTTCTTTGTTTTTGAAGTGATCCCCTTTGTATTTACCAGGCAGAAATAGCAGTCTGTTGTGTGATCTTTGGGTTCCCTCCAAATCATTGGAATAGCAAATGGCATGTGACGTGAACCGTTTAGCCATCCTGTAAGTAGTCTTACACATGTCACACAACAAATGTGAGGGGCCCAACTCTTGTCCTGATCGCCTACTTTACATCCGAAATAAAGTTCATAGCATTTTTTTACTAATGGTGTAAAGTTACGTTTCTGGGATTTTAAAGTTAGATCACCACATACATAACAAAAGGAATTAGGATGATTCAGACAGTTCCGCGGCATTACAAAACATCTATATGAATACAACACTGGTGTAAAATTAACAAGAAGCAACAGACACTAGCTGTTAACACTGTGACATTTACAAGCAGACTGACTTGGAGCTGCTCTACACACAGAAACTAGGCTCATGTCTGAACAGGTACAAACATGTTTCAACCTGCGCAGTCTGCTGCTCCGACCAAATTTATCCTGCCAGCATTATCAGAACTTTCTCCCCAAAGGAATAAATTGTACTAATTTTACAGAAAAATTAATACAACATATATATTAATATTAATATATTTTATTATAGTTATATTAATTAATATAATATTATTATATTTATTATTTTTATAATGTTTTATATTATAATATTGTTATTAATTATATATAATATGTTATTATTTTTTTATCCTGTGATCATGCTAAATGAGGAAAATATGAACATAGCGTCACAAGTAAACTAAGCCTGATAGAAAAAATCTGATTTCATATTTAGATTCAGCATGAAAAAGTACACTTAGAACACCCATCAAAACCCTTGTGACAAAATTGTTGTTGACCAGTGTAATTAATAAAATACGAAATGTGTTAAATTTCACACATTGGGAACTGGAAGGTCTAAAATTGCTTCCAAAGTTAACGATGAAAATTTCACACACTGGGCATTAAAGGGTTAAGTATATTTGTTCCATGACTCCTTTAATTGAATTATTATAAAGAAAGATCATTGTACAAAAATGTAATTACATAATTTCAAAACAGTGTAGAGGGACACTTGGTTATAACAGAATCGCACATCACGACTTCATCAGCAGCGTTGATTTCTTCGCGTCAGGAAAGTTTGCCCGGCTCTGCTCGATAACTTGGAGAGCATATTGCAGCTGCTCTTCATTTTGAAATCGCCCTGACCACGTCGGGTCTTGTATCAGGGCAACGCCTCGCTCTGCATGGTCGTTGGTCGTTGCTAAAGAGCGGACGATTGCCTGGGCAGCCTTGAAGTCATCCCTGTCATTCCATGTACCAGGGTCTTCGTTCAGGAATGTATCCGGCATGCCTAGCGTCCTCTTTTTCGTGGCGGAGAGGCACTACCCGCACTACTTGTGCTGGGACCTGGTTCTTGATACAGATCTTCTTCTGAGTCAGTGCTGCTCTCCAGCTCCGTTTTTCCCAACAAGGCTTCTTTGTCAAGTTGTGATCGATGACGTCTCCTCATCAGTTTTTCTTCCTTCTTCTGTTTCTGCTGTTGTTGGAGCAGCACCTTGTCAACTCCCCCCAGGGAGCCAGGTCGTCCCTTCTTCCGCTGAGATTCAAGGAAAAGCTTGTCTTCTTGATTCTTGATGAGCTCCATGGCATAAGCGTGCGCTACGTCGAAAAGTTCCTCGACTTTGACTAAGAACGTGGCTTCATTAGCTTGTTGGATGTGGGTTCGACGGCTTTTGTTCCTCTTCAGCTCCTTCCACTCGAAGAAGAGTTGCTCAAGCTTTTTGATCGAATCCTGGCTATGTTTGGTTTGGGATTCTGGCGCGAGACCAGAACTCTTCGACTCGCTCGATAGTCCGAGTTGCTGCTGTTCGGATTTCTTCTTTGAGAACAATATGGCGATGCAAGAAGTGGCCAAGAACTTGCTTCCCCGAAGGGAGTTTACTTCCTTCGATCCCGTCCGCGGGGCTAACCAGAAAATCGTGGGAGCGCGTTGTCATCATGCATAAAACCTGTAAGCAAAGAAAAGGAAACAGGTCATCGAGGTCACAAATAGGGGGCAAACTTTGAAGCCCTTGAACCACCCCTAAATATTATTCAATCTGGCTCATATTTGACTCATCTTAGTTTTTACCAAAATGGAACCACCTGAGAAGGTCAGAGGTAGAACTTTCCAAAATGTCAAAATAAGGGCCACCCTAAATTTTATATATATATAGATGTACCGTATAATCTTCGTTAACCTTGGTTTTGCTTCCGACCGAATTGTTCATTATGACGAAGGTCAAGCTTGTCACTCCACCTTAGACCTAAAGTTTAACGTGGAATCCGAACCACCCCCTACCACTTTCTTTATTGTGTGGAAGGATGAACAGCTGGGTTTTGCTGCATGCCGCCTGCGTCACCGGGTCTCGATCCCGGGGCCGATGGATTCGTAGTCAGCGATACTAACCACTACACCATATGTATACTCGTGTATATATATATAGTTCTGTCTGTCACATATAAAGAAAGTGGTTGGTAGATAATTGGGTACTCTAGGTGTCCTAGTGGTTAAGACGCTGGGCTGCTGGTGAGGCGTGGTTCGGATTCCACATTAAACTGTAGGTCTAACGTGGAGTGAAAAGCTTGACCTTCGTCAGAATGATCAATTCGGGTTGAAGCTAACCAAAGGTTACCAAAGGTGTGTATATATATATATATATATATATATATATATTATGAAATAGCCATATGTGAGCTGTTTGTACAAAAGATGCAGTTGGAAAATTCGGTTCAAAGGTTCAAAGGTTTGAGAGAAGGATTTCGCTTCTAAATCGGCCTTCTTTCATCAGTGAAACTAAAAGTGAAAAGAGTGAAGAGGAAGATACTAAAGATGAAAGGTGGAAATAAAGGGGATAAAAACATATCCTCTAAATAAGACACACACACACACACACACACACACACACACACACACACACACACATATATATATATATATATATATATATATATATATATATTATATATATATAATAACTTATTATATATATATATATATATGTGTGTGTGTGGGTGTGTTTCCTTTCCTTCGTGGTTTTATTCATCATATATATATATTTATATACACACACACTCGTATATATGGCTATACTGAATGTAATCCACAAGAAAAGGAAAGATTTTCCGAGTGCCTTTGAGGTTGTTATAACTCCTTTGTAGGTCTTCAGATACAAAGTTTATATCTATGCTCTTTAGTAGTATGTACGCATAGAGTTAGACAGTTGCCATGGTGACGAAAGGTAAGGGGGAGGTGGGTGAAAGGAAAAAAAGGTAAAAAATGGTAAATGAAAAAAGAGCAACATTTTTAGCGTTGCTATGTAAACAATGGGTTTGGAAAGGCGGATGATCATAACGAAAAAAATAAAAATAAAAATAAAAATAAATGTAAAATAAAATCAATATAAAATTTTATATATATATATATATATATATATATATGGTGGGGTGCGGGGAATAAGGGGGAATGGGGAGTGATAAAGAAAAAATAATATCTATAAAATTTATATGTATGTTGGTGGGGGTGCGGGGGATGATAAGGGGGAATGGGGGATAAGATAACGCAAAAGGATGAAGGGATGAGGGTAATGAGGGATGGGTGAGTTGGAGGTGAGTTGGGGGGGGGGTGATAAGAAAGAATAAAAATAATATTTTTGTATACATATGTATGGCATAATACGATGAACTTTAGCGGCCACCGTTACTATGAACTTTAGAGGCCACCGGAAGTATGAATTTTAACGGGCACCATTTTAATACCCAAAGAATTTCAAAGTTAATTTGTACGACGAACAAAAACAACAGTTGAGCCTAAACTGGAAAATAAATAAAAATAAATATGTGCGTGACGTCAGGATATGAACTACAGGGGCCACCGACAGCACATTGAAGACTACTGTTTAGATCATTCATCAAGAAGATTTATGACGCATGCGAGGTTACAGCAAACCCCCACAACTCGCCCACAATTATTTCACTTGTAGGAGTGGAAAACTCTGTTGGGGATTTAGGACAGTTTGATCTCTCCTTATCCTCAAATACATCTCATAAAAGGGAGTCAGGACCTTGCGTCGTTAGCCTCCAAAAGGTTCCTGTAAATAAACATCCATGTGGAACTCGGGGAGGAAATTCTCAACTCGATCCATTTCTGTTTACTTGGATGCGTCTATAGTAAGCTCTTTTATCAAGATGGAAATAATTTATTTAGTATGGACACTGTTCTCAGTGAAAAGTGTGTGTGTGTGTGTGTGTGTGTGTGTGTGTGTGTGTGTGTGTGTCTCTGGGGTGATACTACATAAACAGAGAGGACATCCAAATCAAGCACAGCTATTCGTGCGTTCATCCATACACTGGACGGGGTCTATTATCATGTCAGCTAGGGATGTCACACACACACACACACATCTCGTCGTAAGTGCATTTGTGGGCGTGGCTTAGTTCATTCGGCATTCCTCGTTATTGTTATTTTCCCGTTTGGAGGCTCTCGACAAATGAAAAATCTGGTAAGACCTTAGATTCCATAATTTATTAAAATACTTGTCCAAAAGATATCAACTTTAGTTCAACTACAGTTTATATTATTGGTAAAACATTCAGACAAATCATTCTGGTATCTATTTTATTATTTTACCAGGAAGGTACCTAGCTTATACAAAAATCAGTAAAATTTTAGAAACAGCCTAATCTTCATAGGTTTCTACCAGAATAATTTCCTTAGATTTTTCAATTTATTAAAATACTTGTCCAAAAGCTATTAACTTTAGTAAAACTACATTTTATATCATTAACAAAGATTAATTTATTTAACCACATATTAGCTACCTTATACAATAACCAACTTTTGTTTCATTAAAAGGCAAAACATTCAGACGGGTGAATCTCTAAGAATAAAATCAAAACTATGTTGGCCCCTCTAGGTTATGCCTGCTCAAAATAAGAATCGAACCAGCCCAAATACATACTTACTGTATTCTATTCTGTAACCCCCCACTCCCCCACCCCAAGCAATTTACAAGATTTCTCCTTGATAAAAAAATTCATACATTCTTTCTTAAAACTAACCAAAAATATACAAAGGAGTTTCTCTGTTCTTAAGTTTTTAAATACTGTGATTCACTCCATCATATACCTTACTTGTATTAAGGAAACAAATACAGGGTGTCCATAAATGATTACCCTGATTAAAGCATGCTATAACTTTTAAATAAACACTCGTATTCAAACACAGTTTTAATCATAAGTAGATAAACATACAAAGTTTTGATACATAGTTAATGAACTTAATAAGCTTCCACATGTGCACCCCTAGTGGCATGTAAAATGTCTAAACGGTACCTTGTACCTTGTAGGCGTGTAACTTCAAACGTTTCTGTAACACCTTGTTCACCGTAGACTTCGGTATCTTTAGTTGGCATGAAGCTTGTCTCACCGATTTCCTTGGTGACCGTGTGAAAGTAGTTTGAATGTTTTCCACCGTCCCATCGGAAACTGATGGTCTACCACTGCTCTTTTCCTTTTCCACGTTTCCAGTTTCCAAGAATTTTTTCATCCAAGACTTAATTAACTTCACATCAGGTGGATTCTTTCCATACTTTGTTTTGAACCTTCGCTGAACACTGACAGGAAATTTTGTTTCTGCAAGCCACACAACACATTGTGCCTTCTCTGTCACAGACGCCATCTTAACTAAACAGCTACTACAGCACTCCTAGCGGCGAATGCGGTAGACGAAACACACCAGCACAGAAACTCTATGCGTGGACGAGATCACCTGTAAAAAGTAAACGGATGTAAGATTCGTCATTAAAACATGAGAGCATACTGTTTTCAGGGTAAACATTTATGGACACCCTGTACATATAAATAGTTGAATTACTACCAATGTATTTGAATACCTTACCTTACCTTACCTTACCTTATGAACCTTATGTTGTTTCGTGTGTTGGTCTCTCTTTACACGGAGGTCAAGCTGGTGGCCCCGCCTCTAGGTCTGGCCTGGTGGAGGAGCGAGTTGCTTTCTTGCGCTCTCCACCGTACATAGCCAGGCACGCCCGGCTCATCTGGTACTGTCCTGAGCCAGGCATCCAGTCTTTTCTTGAAGACTTCAACTTTGACCCCCGTTACGTTTCTGAGGTCCTTAGGAAGCTGGTTGAAAAGTCTTGGCCCCCTGACAACCAAGCTATTTTCCTTCAGGGTTGAGGAGGTCCCTTGTCGTGCTTTTAATTTGGGAACACTACACATTCTGCCTTTCCTATTTTCCAGTGTTGTTTGAATGGTAATTGGGTTTAGTTTTAGGTTTGGTACCAGTTTTTCGATCATTTTCCATATGTAGATTATGATGTACCTCTCTCTTCTTCTTTCCAGTGAGTACAGATTTAGTTTACGTAGTCTTTCCCAGTAGTTGAGTTCTTTGCAGCCATCAATCTTGGCTGTGAAATGCCTTTGCGTTTCTTCTAGTTTATTAGTTTCTTCCTTTTTATATGGGGACGTCAAAACTGAGCAGTATTCAAGTTTTGGTATAATCAGTGTTTTTAGCAGGGGAATCATTACTGTCCTGTCCCTTCTCTTGAACGTTCTTAGAACCTGTCCGGCGACTCTTTTTGCTTTATTTATCGCTATCTGATTTTGTGTTTCGAATTTCGCATCATCTGTCATTATTATCCCGAGATCAATCGCTTTCATGCTTCTCTGAATTTCCTGTCTATCTGGAGCATAATATGCAGTCTGTTTAAGTTCTTCTTTTCTACCATATCTCAAGAGCTGAAATTTCTCGGCGTTGAATGACATGTTGTCTTCTGACCATTTGTATATTTTGTTCGTGTCCCTCTGCAAGGCCTCCACGTCATGTACATCGCTGATTTTTCTGCTGATCTTTGTATCGTCTGCAAAGGATGTTACTATACTATTGCTGTTTACTCCGCTGTCTATGTCTGTTAGCATGATAATGAACAGGAGTGGGGCCAGTACTGTCCCTTGTGGTACTGAGCTGCGTACTTCCGATTCTGATGATGATATACCTTGAATTTTGACGACCTGCAGACGATCACTAAGGAAGTTGTAGATCCATTTTCCCACTTTGCCTGTTATTCCCATGTCTTTAATTTTATGTCCTATTATACCATGGTCACATTTATCGAAAGCTTTAGCAAAATCTGTGTATATAACATCGTAGTTGTCATTGCCTTCCAATGCATCTAGGATATTGTTGTAGTGCTCTATTAGTTGTGATAGGCATGATCTACCTGATCGGAATCCATGCTGATTTTCGTTGAATCTTTCCCGTGTCTCCAGGAAATCATAAATTTTCTCTCTAACTATTCTTTCAAATACTTTGGTGAGGTGGGACGTCAATGACACTGGTCTATAGTTCTTTGCTTGAGATCTGTCCCCTCCTTTATATATAGGGACAATGTTTGCTCTTTTCAAGATGCTCGGTATTTCCCCAGTGTCTAGGGATCTTCTCCATATCCAGTATAAAGGTGTAGCTATTTCATTTTTACAGTTTTTAATCAATAATGCGTTCCAATTGTCCGGACCTGCAGCTGAATGTAGTTTCATTTGTTCTATAGCTCTCGCTACATCTTCTGGTGTAAACTCAAAGTCTGTTATATACTCTCCTTGCAATTCCTCTTCAAAGAATGCATTTATGTCAGGTATCGCTTTGTCACTTTTTGGGGTACTGAAAACTGATTCATATTGAGCTCTCAATGTATCAGATATTTCTTTTGGATCGTCGGTTAGTTCATTATTTCCCGTCCTTAAGGGCCCAATAGCGGCGCGCGTTTTTGTTTTCCTTTTTGCATAGCTATAGAAGTATTTTGGATTTTCCTTTATTGCTTCTACCGCCTTTTCCTCTTCCCTCTCTGTATGGTCCTTAATCAGGGCTTGTATTTCCCTATCGATACCCTCCAGTTTTTCTTTTATTATTTTCCTGCCATTATCTCCGCAGTTTCCTAACTTCGCCTCCACTCTCTTTCTTTTGCGGAATAGTCTTCTCTTTTGCCTTTCTAGCCAGCTCCTCTTTCCTTTTGGCTGTGATTTCGGAGCATATTTTTCTAAAATTCTCAGCGTTTTTTCCTCCAAAGTTGTTAGCATTTCTTCAGTTGTTTTATTCTCGAAAATTGTTCTCCATTCTATTTGGGCCATGTGCGATCTGATTGCTTCCCAATTTATAGTCTTCGAGTTTAAGTTAAAGGCCCCGAATTTACTTCTTTCCACAATATGTGTATTGTCTTCTAATGCTGCCATCATATTTGTTGATATCTCGATTAAGTTGTGGTCTGAGATAATGGTTGGGGTTATTTTTATATCAGCAATCAAGTTCGTGTTATTCGTGAATACCAGATCCAGGCAGTTATTTTTTCTGGTATTTTCTGTTATCTCCTGTGTCAGCATAAACTCGTTTGTGAGAGCCATCAACATTTTTGCTTGTTCCTGATCTTCTCTTGTGCCCCCCTTGTCCTGGTGAATATATATATTCCTATTCACCTTTTTGTATTTTATAAATGGGAAGTTAAAGTCTCCGCAGATCATTATATTGGGGGATGGAGGGTTTATGGCCTTTATTAGCTTTCTAATGTCATCAATGGCCTCCGAGAATTTTTCGGTTGGGGTGCTTGGAGGTCTATAGATGACTATTACTATCAAGTTTAGTTTTTCTATTTTCACTGCTAGGAGTTCCACATAGCTGTTTGATTTACTTATTATCGTCTCTGTCATATGACCTTCCTGTACATATATAGCACAGCCACCTTTCCGTCTCGTCGTTCTATCCGCTCTTAGTAAGTTGAAGCCCTCTATATTTATCTCTTTCTTATCAATACAATGTTCGCAGTTTTCACAATTTCCTTGGCAATCTTTAAGATGAGTTTCTGTGAGGCATGCGATGTCCGCCCTTGTTTCGTCCATAAATCCTTTCAGGTACGAAACCTTATTGAGTGATTGGTTTGGTCTTATTCCTTGAATATTAGCCAGGACAATTTTTATGTTCTCTGTTTTTCGTTGCCCCTTGTGCATTTCAAGTTCGTTTTCCTTCGATATCGCTTGATTCGTTGCTCTATGATCCTCCGAAAGAGATCCGTTTCCTCCTACTTGTATTGGTAGCTTCTTGCCCGGTAGCGATTTGGCTCGGGGGTTTCCAGCTGTGTCAACTGCATGTGGATGACATTTAGCATTCGTAAGGTGTCTGAGATGTTGAAAAAATTTTCTTGTTCGCTTATTGTGTTCCTATTGTTATTTTTATTCCTATTGTCATTTAAACTTTTTCCTTTGTTCGTTGAGTCCGTCGGGAGATGTTGATAGTAGCATTTATTCCCGAATTTGCAGGTTCCGTATTTTGCGTAAGTTCTGCAAATGTCCGGGTGGTAGAATTTACATCCGTCTCCAAATTTACAATGACCATTATTATAGAAGAAATTGCATATTGGGGGATGTTCATATATACATTGTCCTCTTTTAAATCTGCAATTTTCTTTTATATAATACCTGCATATAATTCCTTCCCCATATTTACTCTTGGCTTTTGTTTTTTGCTCCTTATTGGGGGACAGTTTTACTTCGTTTACTTGACTGCCCTCTTGTCTTGTCCTATTTGTGCTATTTGTGCTAGTTGTGTTTGTGTCCTTCGTTGCCCTTATGCTGTGTGTTGTCTTTACACTCTTTGTCGCCTGTGTGTTTTCGGCCTCATTTTGTGACGGTATTTGAATTCTTTCTATTTCGCCTTTCTCCGTTTCTTCCGTTTTCCACTGTTCTTTGTTTCCACTTTCCTCTTTCATTCTCTTCTCGTAGTCTCTTTCTGCTTTAAATACCGTAAAAGAGTTTAATTCGGTCAAGCAGTTCTCGCAGAAAAATTTTATTCCATTAAACTGCTTTGCGTTCGTTATAAGGGAGATTTTTTCATCTCCCCATTCTAGGCATTTAAAATCAAAAAGTAGCTGACAAAAATCGCACCTGATCGCCTCTGTCTCAGCTGTTGCAGCTTTACAGATACCACAGAGTTGCATGTATGCATTAATTTCCATGTTGGTGAAGTGACTCAAAAAGGGGGTATTATGGGAGGTATTGGGTGGGGGATGACTCAAGCTGTGTGAGGGAAAGAATTTTCCGTTACTCCAGGGTAGGGGATGTGGCACGCTGTATACTTCTCACTGATTGGTCCTCTCGACGTGGCTGCGGGGGATAATGGGGGGATATTTGCGGGCACTTCAAAAAAACAAAACTTTCCTCACAAAGAGACTCGGAAAAATAACAAAAACAAATGCTGTATATACAGGGCGTCCCAAAAAAATGTATACACACTTTAAATACTTATAAAGGCAGTGTTTATTAAAATACATTTCATTTTCAAAATGTAATAGAATCTACAGACATTATTTAATTGTTTTGTCAACGCCTGTTTTCAAACTGACGTCCGTTCTGGTCCAGGCACTGCTGATAACGCGAAGCAATGGAATCGCAAACATCACGAAACATTTCGTTTGGTATTTGTGTGCATTCTCGTTCAATGGCTGCTCTCAATTCAGCGACTGTTGCAGGTTTTATAGCGTAGACTTTGTCTTTTAAGTATCCCCATAAAAAAAAGTCTAGTGGTGTGAGGTCTGGTGAACGCGGAGGGTATTCTACGAAACCCCTTCGTCCAATCCACATCCACATCGTGCCAAGTACCACTCGCAATACTCCACTCTTCGGTCCGGATCATCTTCATTAATAGCATGGACTAATCTTGGAATGTAACTTTTCCATTGACAGCGCTTCAAAATGCGTTGGACAGACGATTCTGAAATTCCTACCTCACGACTCGCTTGCCGCACAGATTTTCTTGGACTTTGGTGATACGTTTCCAGTACTCTTTCTTGCTTTGTGGGGCTTGTCGATGTCCGTGGTCTTCCGGAACGCTCTTGTGGACATTCTGAACAGTTCCATCGGCTTCAAACTTATCTCTAATTCGAGTGATGGTAAGTCGCGTTGGTGGATCTGTTTGAAACTCCCTCCTAAACTGTCTTTGCACTTCAACTGCGTTTTCACACTTTCAGTAGCATTTTAGAATGAATTTCCTTTGTTCAAAGCTTAGTCTGACTGCCATTATTAATTCTAATGGGTTTAACTTGGAAAGAAAGAAACATCAATTGAGCTATCAGCTGTTAAAGTGTGTATACATTTTTTTGGGACGCCCTGTATTAATTCACTTTGATTTTATTAACTTTTTTTGGTATACGCCGCGATTTTTACTTTTTTAAAAAGAAATACCGCTATGCACTATCAATTACCTCACAATATCGGCACCGTTTAAAACTGATTAACTGCAGGATTTTTACTGTAATATCGCTTTTATTCGGACTTCGATCGAAACACGTGTAACCGCCACAACAGCAAAACACACTATGTATTTAAATACCAATATATAATATATATGTATTTAAATACCAATATATAATATATGTATTTAAATACCAATATATAATATACTGTATATGTATTTAAATACATATGATCTCCTTCAACACACACACACACACACACACACACACACACACACAGAGCCTTTCAGGTGCAAGTTATATACTCTCATAAACTCTGCAGGAATATAACTATGAGTAAGTATGGTTGAGAAAAGCAATGAGATACACAGACTCCTCATATGAATGGCATATTTTAAGTGTTCGTATGATTGTTCAGCTACCTGAGGCAAAACTAGTTTTTAACTCTTTAATGGGACTCCTAATTTCAGGAAGTGAAGTGCAGATATTTTCCTTGAAACCTCTGACAGGTGCTTCATTAGAATTCCATAGTAAGATTAACCCTTCCCACATTATTAAGAATGTTTGAAGAATGATTCTTCTATAGTCTTGCAATTCCTCTTCCTGTTTACACTATCTTGTGTCTCTTTTATATTGGCCCATAGTTTTACACGTGTTCCTCAAAACACTTAGACCAGTGGTTCTCAAACTGGGGTACGGCGTACCCCCAGGGGTACGCGAAGGGGTCGGTCCTGAAAATATAACCCTTTTAATTTTATATACGATTAACAAACGGCCACAAGTCACACGGTCGTAAAGAAAGTAAAAATCGTCTATCTCTCTCGAAAATCCAGAAAATCCCGTGAAAGAATTCAAGGGGTACAGGAGAAGAAAAAGTTTGAGAACCGCTGACTTAGACAATACAGTAATCTTCCTAACTGTAAAAGACAGGCAGGTATAGCAAAGTTTCAATATGTTTAATATGTACAAAGAAGCTTTCCTTCCTTCCAGTTAAAGCTGATGTAATTCATCAATGCTACCCAGTTTAATGAAACACCCAAATTAATAAACTTTGCTTTACATGACAGAATAGCCTTAATTCTAACAAGTTTCAAATATTAAAGATACTTTCCAATTTTCAATTTTTACTTTGACTTACATTCAAATTTATTTTTCAGTTAGTTTGTCAAAAATGAAAACTTGTTAACTAGTTTCCCAAAGAATGAGTCAGTGATTAAATATTTATAAAGTTCTTTCTTAGAGCTATGAAAGTACTCCCATTCGACACTATATTTGGTAGATCATTGCAAAAAACCATCACCCTATAAGTGAAAAAATATTTACATAGGTCTATTCTACAAGTGACCTATATTTCTATTGATAGTTTCCGATGAAATGATTTGTTTATATATACCTTTGGTAACCTTTGGTTAGCTTCCGCCCGAATTGTTCATTCTGATGAAGGTCAAGCTTTTCACTCTACCTTAGACCTACAGTTTAACGTGGAATCCGAACCACGCCCCACCAACAGCCCAGCGTCTTAACCACTAGGCCACCCAGGGTACCCATTTATCTACCAACCACTTTCTTTATTGTGTGGAAGGATGAATAGCTGAGTTTTACTGTGCGCCGGCTGCCGTCACCGGGTCTCGATCCAGGGGCCGATGGATTCGTAGTCAGCGACGCTAACTACTACACCACAGAGACGCTATATATATCGGGTCGACAAAAAAAAAAGGGAGACCCTTTATATCTTTCATATCTCTGCAAATACAGTACATAGAACCATGAAATTTTAGTATGTTAGTACTAGGTAATTTTATGGTTGGTATGCCATCTTTTAGCATTTTAGCTGAGAAATTGGATTTATGGCGAATATTCCAGAAAAATCTTGCTTATCATAGGTTCAAGTTGATAATTAAAGCGATTTTAATTAACGCAAACCAACTGCATGAGGTTTGGACAAGCTTCTCAAGAAAATCGATAAAACAGGAGATATCAAAAGAATACCAGGTAGCGGTATTAAATTTGGTCACCAAACAGTCCTGATTTAAATCCTGTCGATTACGGCCTTTGGGAAAATTTGTCACAGAGAATTTATCAGGTCAAAGTAAGAAATGTTTCTCATTTATGACAGCTTCTTCTGAAAAAATGGGATGAGCTACCACAAGAACAAATCAATAAAGCCATATATGAGTTTGTCCTAGACTGAAAAAGGTTCTAGAAGTTCGTGGTAAACATATCGAGTTTTTTTAATATCAAGGTAGGACCATATGTGAGTACTTTGTAACTTTTTATCTGCACATACAATGCAGTAGTAGTGAAAATTGAGAATTTTTAGTGGCATAGAGAAATGTTCAATAAATCCGTAATTTTCATTAGTTTTCTTTGAAATCCGCTCACAGTATAGGAAATGTACTTAGTTGTGGGGTGTGAAAAAAATAGTGAAATCTGACCATAACTTAGGATTTTACAGCTAAAGTTCGAGGTCTCCCTTTTTTTTTGCCGGCTCAATATATATCGGGTGGCCAAAAAAATGGCACCAATTTTGAGAAGTGATATCTCAATAACCATTGCAGCTAGGGACTTAAAAAACAACCAAATGAAAGATAATTCTTTTCTCTTTAAATATTTATTCTATGGCTTGATGGTTATAAGCCCATATAATGCCCGAAATTGGCTTCCAAAAAAAAATATATAAAAAAAAAGTTGCGCAATTATATTTATTCCTTGATCCTAATTTTAAATGAAATTTTCTATTCCAGACCCCTCAAGATGGGATTGAGAGAATCTGATAAGAACATTATACAAGCACTACGTGAAGAAAAAGGATATTCATTAAACAGAATCCTTTACGAATTTCCAAATAGAAATTGGAAAAAAAGAACTGTGGCACATTTTTTACAAAAACTTAAAGAAACCGGCAGCAGTCAACGGCGTCTGGGAAGTGGTCGACCAGAAACTATTAGAACGCCAGAAAACATTGAAAAAGTAAATGAAATTGTTTTAAGTCAAGAGGAACAACCGGGAACAAGTAAAAGTGAACGTGAAGTTGCGAAAGAAACCGGGATTTCACGTTCATCAGTACAGCGAATTATTCGCTGTACTGATGAACGTGAAATCCCGGTTTCTTTCGCAACTTCACGTTCACTTTTACTTGTTCCCGGTTGTTCCTCTTGACTTAAAACCATTTCATTTACTTTTTCAATGTTTTCTGGCGTTCTAATAGTTTCTGGTCGACCACTTCCCAGACGCCGTTGACTGCTGCCGGTTTCTTTAAGTTTTTGTAAAAAATGTGCCACAGTTCTTTTTTTCCAATTTCTATTTGGAAATTCGTAAAGGATTCTGTTTAATGAATATCCTTTTTCTTCACGTAGTGCTTGTATAATGTTCTTATCAGATTCTCTCAATCCCATCTTGAGGGGTCTGGAATAGAAAAATTTCATTTAAAATTAGGATCAAGGAATAAATATAAATGCGCAACTTTTTTTTTTATATATTTTTTTTGGAAGCCAATTTCGGGCATTATATGGGCTTATAACCATCAAGCCATAGAATAAGTATTTAAAGAGAAAAGATGTATCTTTCATTTGGTTGTTTTTTTAAGTCCCTAGCTGCAATGGTTATTGAGATATCACTTCTCAAAATTGGTGCCATTTTTATTGGGCCACCCGGTATATATATATATCCTTTCTATTCCTCAGTTATGTCATCCCAAATACAACTTCTTTCAAACGAAAATATTCCTAATACCTTTAATCTGCAGTGCCGCTAATAAGTATTCGTACAGAGAAATATTTCAGTCATATTTGTCTTTATCTTTTGTACTATGCATATGATAATTATAAAGAGTTTACCGTCTCTTTGGGAATTTTAACAAATAAAAGTATTATTTGGTCTCCAACATATAATGTAAAACGTCAAAGAATTTGAGGAAAATAAAAAAAGTTAAAATGCTAAAGTTTTCGTGCATTTATTTACAGAATTATTTAATACTTTGTGTCCGTCTCAGGTTTGAAAAATTTACAATTTGTATCAGTAGTTGGCTGTTCATTGATTAGAGACTGTTGGCAATTCTCAATTCTAGGATTTTTTCTGTGAATCTTCATGGAAGATGGATGAGTGTACAAGCCATTAGTAAGCAATGGGTCGTCATCGTGGTAAAGAGCTATCAACAGATCTTCAGAGATCTGTTATTGCTGCACACGAATCTGGAAAGATTTATAGGAAGTCTTAAGGGAGTGGAGGTGAGGAAGCCAAATCAGCCTCCAGTCGTTAACGCATGAAATCCAATGACTTTACAGGAGTGAACTCCTCCGATTAGGCAGAAGACAAAAAACGAAAATCATGCACATCCGAACACTGAGAAATCCAGTCCAGAGGCAACATTCAACCACTGTCATCCTGGAAGTGAGGAAGGAGATCACATTATGAGCTCGACACAGCAGGCGGGAAGGTCGACATAATGTCGTTAAAGACAACAGCAAAGAAGTTGACACTGGATGGTTCCTACGGAACACCTTCAAACCCAACATGAAACACTCGGTACGACAAAAAAGCCGAATAGACAAGAGACAAGCCAAAGTGTATAGAGCTGTTTTAAAATGTCATACCTAAAAGCAGTTTCGTGGGCTTTCTCTAGATCGATAAATATGCACGCAAAATTCTGCTTGGCAGTAAAAACTTCGTAGATGGATAACTCCAATAGGATCAGGATACCAGTGGTAGAGCGCAACCTCCTGAGGCCACGCTGAGAAAGAGAGATACAAACTCTCCTTTCCACAAATCAGACCAATCGAAGATTTACCATCTGTCCCCAAACATTCACAGTCACAAGGTCAAAGGTATATAAGACGATTATTCAAAGGATGCGATTGATCGTTCCCCGACTTGGGAAAAGGGAGGACTGTACCCATCATCCAACCCGAAGGAAGAAGGCTTTTCCTTCAAACCGTGTATTCATTATTCGTGGTTTTACAAATTACGTCTGATACTTTAAACGAGTTATCAGTTATATGAGCGTTGGAGGGGATTTTAGCTAAGGGTGGTATCAGGAGGTTTGTAGGTTTATAGTTATGAGTAGTTATTGCTGATATTAACTGTCAGACTGGACAGTTGGGTTTAGCAAACCGCATAATATTCTCGGGGAAGAGCCCGATATGTGAAGGTTATCATAGGTTTCTTTGCTTGTTTTATTATTTTGTAATTTTCTAAAGAAATTCATTTTGTTTGCTAATTTAATCTGGTGCTTAAAATAGGTTTATTAACCATTCAAAATTTATCTGCATACAATAAAAATTAATAAGCTTTGTATATGCAATCTGTCTTGTTCATTATAAGAATACGTTTCCTCTGTCAAGCAGGAATATACCTTACCTTGTGATGCCTTGTATAAGTAATCTGTCTTGTTCATTATAACAATGTGTCTCCTCTGTCAAGAAAAGATATACCTCACTTTATGATACCTTATGATGGTTTCGAACGATGGTTCAGGATTGAACGAAATACCAACACTATATACAGTATATATATGTTATATTTTCGTATGTAAGACTCCCATCCAAATCTTATTTCTTTTAATACTGTTTGTGTGTGTGTGTGTGTGTGTGTGTGTGTGTGTGTAGTTTTCGCATAGACTCCTGTCTTGTTTAAGAATCACACACACACACACACACACACACACAAAGTACTTCCTGTTAATTCCTGGCTTCTCATTTGATAAAGTTATTATTACTTTCAATGAGAAGCAACACGTCCACTAACAAGTTGCATTCTTAATTTCTTCATTATCTTGATTCAGTTTTTCGTGTTGCAAACCACAGTAAATTTCCAGCTTGTTGCCTACTAAAGCTAATTAGTAACACTTACAAGATCCCCAAAGTATAATTTAAAAAAAATGGTGCATGAAAAAATTTTCATTAACCAGACTAGTGATCTCTTTTATTACTATCAGCATTCCCTTCCTGCTTCGAAGGAAGTAACAGAATTACTTTGCTTATTCATACATTGTCATTTAACGAAGACTCATAACTAGACAGTGAAAAGTTTACAAAATATTAGTAAAATTACTTGATGTTAATAGAGAAACAGTAAAACAATCACCAATAGTCGCGGAAACTAAGAGAACCGTGCATTAATATAAATTTAAGAAGAACTAACAGTGGTAATCTTGTAGTTTAACGTCGAAAATTATTGAAAAAAAACAAAAAACTGATTTTGTTTAGATCACAGTCTAGGTTAGGTTAGGTTAGGTGTACTTTTAAGTTGTATTTAAACGTCGCAAATAATTTTTTTTAATTTTTATTTTTATTGTAGAGGTCGTTAAAGGTGAATTTTGCGTATATGTACGCAACGACCTAACTTAAAATAAAAGCAAAAACAATAAAAAAAACAAAAATAAAATAAAAATAAAATAAAAATAAAAATTAATTCTTGACGTTTAAACAACTTAAAAATACCTACTTAATTTGCGACGTTTAAAAGACAAGATTACAGTAGCGGTACCACTTTCCGAATTTGACGTAACGCCAGTTTCAGAACCGGTCGTAAAGCAGAACAAACTTTTCTCGCATTGGATATAGAACTACTGCTAGAACCAATCACAGAAGCAAATAGAGTGCCAAAGAAAGGATGATTGGCCGAAAAAGTTAAATAATTGCACACACCAAATATAAAAGTATAACTGGTTTATCAATTCTTTTCATCTCGCGTAGGCATTGTCATAACGCGGGGATTATTTGGGTGTCAGCAAAGACAAAGACAAAGAAAAAGTTTTCACAATTGTGAAAATCTCCATTTCATCCAGTTGCTGACTCTTTTAATGAATGCCAAATCTGACAGTCAATCTGACCTTAACGGGAATGGAAACAAAAATAATAATTTGTCTTGAAGAAAAAAGTGGGTTTCGTATAGGGGATTTATTAAAAATAAATATAGTACATATAACCATACGCATGTTGATATATGTACCTTTGGTTAACCTTTGGTTAGCTTCCGCCGGAATTGTTCATTCTGAAGAAAGGTCAAGCTTTTCACTCCACCTTAGACCTACAGTTTAACGTAGAATCCGAACCACGCCCCATCAACAGCCCAGCGTCTTAACCACTAGGCCACCCAGGGTACTTTGGTGATTTAAAAAGTAGCGAAACAAATTACAGCAGCGGTCAATAAAGCGAACAAAGTGTTAGGTTTTATAGCTCGGAATTTTGAGTACAAATCGCGCGATATTATTGTTCCTCTTTATAAATCATTAGTTAGACCCCACTTGGAGTACGCGATCCAATTTTGGAATCCGCATATGTGAAAAGATATAGACAAAATCGAAAGAGTTCAAAGACGAGCAACTAAGATGATTCCGTCGCTTTGGTCGAAGTCGCACGAGGATAGGCTTAAGGAGATAAAATTTACTACACTCGAGACTAGGAGCTAAGGGGTGATCTAATCCAGGTTTTCAAAATTATGAATGGGTTCGATAACGTAGATAGAGATAGCTTTTTCGAAATATCTCAATATAATAGGACTAGAAATAACGGGTGTAAGTTGACAAGTAGAAGGTTCGAGACAGCAGTTGCCAAAAACTTTTTACGAATAGAATCGTAAAAAGGTGGAATAGTTTGCCGGTAGAAGTAATTAGTAGCACGTCTATAAACATGTTTAAAAATCGATTAGACGCATGTGTTGATAGAATGGGTATAGTTTAAGGTAGTAAAATTAAGGCTTTGGGGTCCGGAACCCACGTAAAATTGTAGGTCCCCTCCGCCACCACGGAGTACATGCACAATACACAATTACGAACACAGTTAGGTAGACCAGCCATGAGTGGATCCTATGGTCTTTGTTGGTCTGAAACATTATAACATTATTATAACACTTATCTACCAACCACTTTTTTTTTATTGTGTGGAAGGATGAACAGCTGGGTTTTGCTGCGCGCCGGCTGCCGTCACCGGGTCTCGAACCCGGGGCCGATGGATTCGTAGTCAGCGACGCTAACCACTACATCACCGAGGCGCATTAGGCGTGTGTATGTGTGTGTATGTGCGCGTGCGTGCGTAGGCAACTGGGCATAAATGAGGTCGAGTGTGCAATATTTCACAGGTGAGAATGGGTAATTCTTGAATAATTGAGATTGGGTAATTTATCTACAAAAAATCTAGAGAGATTTTTACTTTCCGGAAAATAGATATATTGATCCTGATTAGGTTAGGTTAGTTAAGGATTAGTTAGGTTAGGTTAGGTTAGGTTAGATTAGCGAGTATTTCACTATTTAATGACTTAACAGAAAACAACCTTCCAGCCCTCTTTTGCGCCCGAAACACTTATCACGCTCTTCTCCGTTCCATGGCAATAAGATTAAGTTTGGTTAAATTAGGTTTCGTTAATTAGTTTTTAGATATATATACACAGGGTGCCCAAAAGTCTGTTGCCCCGAAAAAAATTTTAGAATAGACTTTATAGAATATGAATATAAATGCGTCGGGGCAACAGACTTTTGGGCCACCTGTATATATATATATATATATATATATATATATATATAATATATATATATATATTTATTGTGTGTGTGTGTGTGTGTGTGTAAAATCATACCTCAGACTATGATTTTTGCGTTTTACTCTTCTATACTTTCCTGTTTTTGCTCATGGTGTCGCATAACTTTTTAAGAGCACCAGATTTAGCTAATTACATTCGAGGAGAACCCTGAATTAAAATAAATT
The DNA here is from genome assembly GCA_023014485.1 of Bathynomus jamesi. NCBI lineage: Eukaryota > Metazoa > Arthropoda > Malacostraca > Isopoda > Cirolanidae > Bathynomus > Bathynomus jamesi. Next base: position 792,358 of record JAJOZX010000090.1, on the reverse strand, counting down.
ACAGAAACAAGCTAATTGCTCATGCTCTAATAATTTGTCACTCTGACAAATAATTGAGTTGTGTTGTTTTACATTTACGTTACCTGGCGTAAGTTTGTTCATGTGGAAGGGAACGCCACTGGACAGTCTCTTTATTTTATTTTCAGTTTTTTAACATGATCCCCCAAATTTAAAGCAATATTTTTATACAGACGCCAAAACGTATTCATTTTAGTGAACCATTCGAACGACCCGCATGTACCTTCCAACCTTTCAACTGTTCCGTGCGATGATTCCTCATTTCACGAAGGTCAAGCTTGTCGCCCCTCCTCTCGAGTTGGCCTGGTGAAGTAGTGAGTTAGTTTCTTGTACTTTCCACCTCACATAGCCACGTACGCCCGGCTCATCGGGGATTGTTCTGAGCCAGGCGTCTAATCTTCTTTTGAAGATGTCCACTGCAACACCACTCGTGTTCTTTAGTTCTTTGGGCAGCTTATTAAACAGTCTTGATCCTCTCACAACAAAACCATTTTCTTTCAGGGTTAAAGATGTTCCCTGTCTAGCCTTTAATTTGGGAACACGACACAGTCTTCCTTTTTACTTTCCACTATTGTTTGGGGAGTTATAGGGTTCAGAGTAAGATTAGGGACTAGTTTCTCCATTGTTTTCCCAAGTGTAAATAATGGTGTATCTCTCTCTTCTCCTTTCTAGTGAATACAGGTTTAATTCGCGTAACCTTTCCAAGTAATTTAGTTCTTTGCACCCATTGATCTTGGCTGTGAAGCTTCTCTGAATCCCTTCTAGGTGTCTAATGTCTTCTTTTTTATATGGGCATGTTAGGACCGAGCAATATTCCAATTTGAGTATGATTAGTGTTTTCAGTAGAGGAAACAGAGCAAAGAGAATAACTGGGCAGATACTGAGAACCTTTAAACGAAGGGATAGGATCATAATGATTCCTCTACTGAAAACACTGATCATACTCAAATTGGAATACTGCTCGGTCCTAACATGCCCATATAAAAAAGAAGACATTAGACAGCTTGAAGGGATTCAGAGAAGCTACATGAAACTCTTTATATAATAAACAAACTACATATAATAAATAGGAATAAAACAGAGTAAATAGGAAAAATTGTACAACGTCAAAAAAAAAAAATGGCAGAATTTATTAGCAAAAAAGAAAAAAGAAAAGAGTAAAAAAAATAAAGGATGCAACTTCTTTGGATCCAAATTTCAAGGGAACCTTTCCTAAATATATTACAGTGATTACCTTGTTATCTCCGCTTTTTTGTTCATTCTTTTTTTTTTTTACTCTTCCTTTTCATGTGTTTGTTTTTCTTTCCTTATTTTATTTTCTTTTGTGTCGTGTCGTGTTAATTGCGTTTGCCCTTCTGGGGATTCTTTAAATATTTTATTCTGTTATACGTTCTTTTCTTCCATTCGTATCTTGTTAGTTTTTAATTTAATTAATTTATTATTTGTTCTCTTTCTCGCTATGTGTTTGTTCCGTTTGCCGTGTTCGGAAAGTTTTGTACCATGTCATAAGGTACTATTATTGTCCAATCTGTTGCTTACCAAAAGTCGTGTCCTGAAACTCCATGTTGTTTACCATTATTTATGGTAAAGAACATGGAGTTTCACAACCAATTTTTTGCCTCAACTCTCTCTCTCTCTCTCTCTCTCTCTCTCTCTCTCTCTCTCTATATATATATATATATATATATATATATATATATATATATACAGTATATATAACAGACTAACATTTTAATTAAAACCTTTTAGAAAAAGACGAAAAATGTTTCGAGCGTGTAACCTGTCCACTTCACTTATGAATAAAATGTAAAAAGATAAAAGTTTAAGACTGTGAAAGAAATCACAAGTTAAAATAAAAGAAAGTACACTCCAACAATGACTGTCAAAAGCCTGACCAAATAGTTAAGAGAGAAAGGCTTGTAAAAAAGACTCATCCTCCTACATCTGGCATATGCAAATTCATGAGATTTTTTCAAAATCGTTTAAATTTAGGAACAAAGTTTAACAACTTTAAAGAAAAACTGTTTAGATTATATGCATCCTTGTTCTGATTAAACTGTTTAATTTTTAATAATGTATAGCTCTAAAAATTTTCTTTCTTCCAGATTAATAAATGTTGCTAACATTTTAGTGTTATCAAAGTCTGTCCTATGATTAGAAGAAGAAATAAGCCTCAAAAGACAGCGTTCTCTATTAACAGTTCTTGCACTGTACCTATGTTAATACGTTTTTCTTCAAATCTCTTGTTCCCCCAGTTTAACTCCTATCAGAATTCTTACATGGTACAACATAAATTTAACTATTGTTTTCTTTAGGAAAGGTGGAGGTAACAGAGTTTTTTACTGTGTCTCTGTTTTCTATGACTGTATTTAAATCTGTATGTAAAAGATCTTGAATATTGTAATCTAACGAAGCAGGCAATTTTAATCGGTTGTGGGAGTCAAAATTTTTTTTTTTCCATGTGGTAGTACGACTTTTTAGCTGAAGAAAATGCTCAAGAAATAAAATTTCAGTACTATCCTAACTTCAGGAACATGTCCATTAAGAAATTTAATTTTTCTTCTAAATACTATAAATGGAATCACAGGTTTTATGAGCTCTAAGAGTAGGATAATTCCTCGGTTAGTACTTTCAGAATGAGAAGAGAAAGCGTGCAAGTAAGAATTTGAGCGAGTTTCGTTTCAGAATAGACCTTCCTTTATTATACATAGATCCCATTTGTTTGGAAGAACAAATAAATTCTTAATGGGCACAGTAATCATCCAGTCCATAACCTCATATCCTGCAGCAAAGGTTGGGAACCTGTGGCTCTTAACCCGTTAACGCCGAACGTTTTTGTAGGGTTAAGTCTAAATGCGTGTATTTAAAACGGTACGTATTCGACCCAGTCGGCGTTAGAGGGTTAAATTATAAATATATCGTATATCAAGTACTTCACCAATAATAAAGTTATAAAATATGAGATGAAACATGTCTGAATAATAGGTTTGTTTTAAATATCAATATTATTGCTAACATAATATTACCATTATTTTTATTATCAGTATAATGAAGTTGGTGTCTTAGTTCAGAAAAGATGAGAGTTGAAGCAACAAGCACTGTAGGATATGGCATTACGAAAATAATGATCACTTTGTGTGTGTGTGTGTGTGTGTGTGTGTGTGTGTTTCATACATTTTAGCTTATCGGCAGAAGTGATGTGAAATTTGCTCATGAAATGTATCTCAAGTTCTCAACACCTATTGTTGCTTCACAAATGTAGTAGGAATGCAAAAAACATTTCTAGAACTATTATTAGCGTGTTGTTTCTTTTAAATGAAATCTTATAAAAGCTTTCTAATACATTTAATGTAACTTTAAAAAAAATGGTAGCCATGAAAATATTTTCTACATTAATACATTCATTTACTGACTTTATTATCCACTGAAGTAATTTTGGAAAAAAATAGGTTAACTAATCTTATACATATACAGTGGCGCTCATAAGTATTCGTACAGAGAAATATTTGTTACATTCCTCCTTATCTTTTGTATCATGCATAGGATAGTTATGAAAAGTTAACCGTTCGTTTGGAAAAATTTAACAATAAAAAAGAAAAATTAGTTCAACTCCAAAATATGATGTAAAACATCAAAGAATTTGAGGAAAATAAAAAAAAGTAAAAATGCAAAAGTTTTCGTACATTTACTTATAAAATTATTTAATAAGGGGTTCCAAAAAACCTTAGCCCTCCCCATTTGCAGCTTACATGTTTACTTATATCGAAATAGTTTTTAGTGATTATAAAAATATATAAAATTCTTTACTTATTGCAGGTATTAAAATTACTGTAGCTGATAAAGTGATAATATAATGGCTTCTCAATTAATTGGTGATTCGGAGAGGCAACGTGTGATGGATCGCATACGAGCAATAACATTTCGGGAAGCTCGTGATGCTGGAGCCACCTTTATAACACGTTCATGGGTTGCCAAAAAGTTGCGAAGAAGTGAGGACTTCGTCAAAAGAAATTGGAATAAAACTTTGGATGAATGTGAAATGGATACAACCAAATCTGGGCGCCCAAATTTGCCACTCTCTCAGGAAACAAAGGACATCACTGAAAGCGGTACGCGTAAGCGGAAAAACAGCTTTGTTAAACTTTCTAGAGAGATCGAAGTGTTGAGAAGAAAGATCGTTAGTGGTGAGATCATTCGACTGTACCGTCATAGGCAAGGTTTAAAGCCTTGGCATGAACTCCCAAAGCCAAGAAAAACTCAACTTAACATCGATGACAGAATGTGGTTTGCCCATTATCTTGAAGATTGGGATGTGGATGATTTCATGCATTTAGCTATCTCCGATGAATTTTTTGTTTACGTAACACGTCGGCCTAACTACCAAAATGATCGAGTGTGGGCCACAACACCAGATGAAATCGATGACAATGAACATTATCGCGAATTATTAAAAAGTCCAACTGTGTTGGTGTGTTTGTTTTGTTCACTGCAAAGAAGCTCATGTGGGTGCTGAAGCCAAATGGTCAGAGTTGGGATGGACAGTATTTTCGTGATATTATTCTATCCCAGCATGTCATTCCTTTTCTAAGAAACCCAAACAATGTTATGGATGTCGATCAGGTCACACTTCTGCACGATAAGGCCCCCTGCTTTAAGGCATTAGCCACTCAACAGTTGTTGCGGAACCATGAGATCGATTTCTTTGGAAATGAAAAATGGCCAGGAAATTCTCCTGACCTGAACGTCTGTGAACACATTGGATCAGTTATAAAGGACAAGGTTGAATGTCTCTTGTTTCAAGAACCTGCAGCAAATCGATTTTCGAAGGATACAATGACGCAACACATTGAAATGTTTTAGCAAATTTGCGTAACGATCAAGATCTATTCACGTCACTTTTGGCAAGCTACCCAAAGCGAATTCAGGCTGTCTTGGAAGCCAATGGCGGGAACACCAAGTTTTAATTGTTTCTCATTAAATGCAGGATTAAATTCCCTTTTGTAAGGTATGTTTAGTTTTACTGTACCTCTAATGGTTTAGGCCATGGGCGGGGGGGGCTAAGGTTTATTGGAGCCCCGTACAGTAATACCTTGAACATCGTTGTTTTGAACATCGTCGTTTTGCGCTTTCGTCGTTGCTATGCTTGCGACTAAGATTTACAATATCATCGGTTTTGGTTTTGCTATTTCGTCGTCTTACGCCTGGCAGCATCACCCTTCCCCCTTTTCATGTTTAATTAATAAAAGGTTTAAATTGAACAGTAGACAAATGTTTTGCTTAAAAAAAATTTCCAATTTCATTTTTTCGTTCGTATTATAAATTTTCCTGTTTAAATCAAAGGTCTGAATTGAACAGTTTCTTATTGATGTCTTTCCTGTGATTGAGCTGTTAAAACGAGTGTATTTGTATTGTATTTGTAATGCAAAAATCCTGATTTTGACACAAAAAAATCTGAGAACGGAACCTCTTATTTCCCATAGGTTACATTCCTTGAATATCTTTGAATATCGTCGCCTTTTCCAAGCTACATCTCTCAATAGAAATTTTAGCCCATTCTCCTAAAGAAAATGATTGGAATTCATTCAGATTCGAATGGTTTCTCTTTCGGACAGCTTTTTTCAAATTAAACCATAAATTTTCGATTAAATTGAGATCTGGGCTTTGACTGGGCCACTCGAGAAACTTTAAATTCTTTTGTTGAAGTTATTTCATGGTACTCTTACTTTTATATTTTGGATCATTATCTTGTTGCAGTACCGATTGTGACCCATTGGCAACTCCCGAACTGAATGCAATACATTTTCTACTAAAATTTCCTCATATTTCTTCGAATTCAAGGTTCCATTTATGACAACAAGCTTTCCTGGACCAGAAACACTAAAGCATTCCCAAAGAAGCAAACTACCACCAGAGCTGGGCAATAAATACATTGAATGTATTTAAATACTAAATACTAAATACATGGGAGAAATGTATTTAAATACTAAATACTAAATACATTTTACGAATGTATTTAGATACTAAATACAAAATACATCAATTGTATTTAAATACATTTGTAAATACATTTTAAATACATACAAATTTTAACATATGCATTCACTAATTCATGTTTTGATAAATTTCTACTTTAGTGCACTTTACCTTATTACCGTCTTTAGATTTAATTTTAAAGTATTTTCCATCAAACAGAGGGTGCACTAAATTGTTATCTGCAGATATATCACTGTTTGATTCACCGGATTTGCTTGTTGAAGCCATGACACGCACACGATAAAGAAATCAACCGCTTTCGACTAAGAGTGGCACACAACTGATTGAACTGACACGTTGAAACATGAACCATGCTGTACTACACTGTCGACGCGTCGTACTGTGCTAGTACAGAACGTGTATTAAACCAGTAAAAGTATTTAAATTTTTATATTTTGAGTATTTAAATACATTGTATTTAAATACTCATTAAAGTATTTAAATACTATATTTAAATACATGAAAAACAATGTATTTATAAATACAGTTCTAAATACACAAATGTATTTAAATACGTATTTAAATACAAATGTATTTAAATACTTCCCAGCTCTGACTACCACCACGTTTAACCGTAGGAGGGCTATTTTTTTTCCTCGAATGCAATAATTAATTTTCGCCAAACATTACTGTTGCTTGTTGCTGTTTCCGAATAATTTCAATTTTGGTCTCGTCTGCCCAGAGAACTCTCTTCCAGAATACAAATACTGTACATCATTTTGATGATTCTTGGTATAGTTTAAACGATCTTCTTTGTGCGCTTTTCGTAGCAGAGATTTTCTTCGTGCAACTCTTCCATGCTGACCATTCTTTCTCACTGTACGACGTACAGAAGAAAGATGGACATCGATCTTAGACAATCTTAATGTTTGGCAAATATCACGTGCAGTCACTCGTGGATTCGCAGCAGCCATTCTTTCAATCCGTCTAGCTGTACGTTCTAAAATCTTGCAAGGTCGTCCACACCTTGGTAGAGTTTTGATTGTTCCAAAGCCTTGCTATTTCTGCATAATGGAGTGCGGTCCGCTAAACGGCTAGGGTAATCTGCATCAAATTTAGTACATATGATCATTAAGAGAGAACCAGAGAATGTTTTAGTAACACACATGCTCCTCCCAGTACCCCCTGGGGGTGAACTGTGAGGGGGTTAAGGTACGCCTAAATGGCTAAGGTAATCTGCACCAAATTTAGTATACACATTAAGGGAGAACCAAGGGAAGGTTTTAGTATCGCACTCACACCTCCGAGTTTCCCCGCTAGGTTGTGTTTTGGGGGGCTTTTGCTGCGGAAGGCGCAGCAGGCATTCTAGTTTTAGAATGGGGGTATTCTAGTATTGGTAATGGAGCAGCAAACTCACAATTATTTAATTTTTTCATTTATACAAATTATGATTGTTCATTTTCTTAAACAATTTTCATTTACAGTGGCTTACACATACCTCGCATAGGTTTACATTCCCCCTTTTCATTACTAAGAACGGTACACCTGTAATGTGGTGGATATTGCTGGCAATAGTGAACGACATTTCATTCTGCAGTGAAACTGCAATGGTGTCTGAAATGGTCGTTCAAAGACAGAAAATGTCATGCAGTAAGTGGAAAGAATTCTGTAATTTATTTATATTTCTCCAATGTTCTGGAGTTATTCATCAGTGTAAAAGAAGGCGAGGTAATTGGACTAAGGCATTAGGAGAAGATAAATGGATTGAAGAGCAAGATGTAATAAAATAGAGCAAGAGAAAAAAATAGTTTGGTGCGAGGAAGAACTTCATTTTTTTTAATGTACGACACGTATTAAAAATAACCTTTTTCGCAGGTTATCTACGATCAATTCCAAACGTTCTGTCAAGAAACTCATTACGAAACATGGAATTTCATGACACGACTTTATGAACGGACAGTATGTTCAAGTTCATCTACTTCTCTGCCTTCTTATCTATATGTGACTCTCTTTCTCTCTCTCTCTCTCTCTCTCTCTCTCTCTCTCTATATATATATATATATATATATATATATATATGTATATATACACACACACACACACACATCAAATCAATTTATAGCGAAAATACTTGTTTATTGCAAGAGATGACTGAAGAAAGCTTCGCCCTTCCGAGATTTACTCTTTCGAAGTGCCAGACAACATCCCTGTTCCGAAATGGAATGAAAGTACACAAACAAGACGAATGATGGGATTAATCTCCATAAGAAGACCAAGAGGTAATAGGGTGTAATAATACAGCAGATAATACTAATTGACGGTTTAACCCCTTAATTACATGGACGGCACCCCCACTGCTCCTGTAGTGAGTGGCTGGCTGCTCTGGCCTTTCTAATCCATCAGCCCATGAAAGCAGGTACCAAGATCACGAGGTCTAATTAGCAAGATTAATGGCATCATAACACGGATATAGATTTATTATCAAAGACTATATAGACGGTTCTTGAGAATAACAGAAGGGACCCCATTAGGACCGGATGCTTTCCTAGAGTTGATCTCAGATAGGGCAGAAAAAACATCTTTAGAAGAAATTCTAATTTCAGACATAATTAAGTTAGAGGGGGTAGGAGATACAGGAACGGCACAGGGTTGAGTTGGATGCGAAAGTTTGAGCGAAGAGTTCAGTTTTATCAGGGGAAGAGACGGTAACTGAGCCGTCGGAATGGAAAAGAAGAGGGAAAAAAGAACTGAAGTTGCTGCAGAAGTCCTTGACTAGGAGCTAGAAAGAGCGAGAAGAATTAGAATTAGATAAGTTTTCACATTTTTTGTCTGATGAACGATTTTTGGCGAGTCAGGAAACAGATTTTCTAGATTCCGGGTAGAAATATAAACAGAATGAGAATCGGGAGTTGGATGGCGACGGTACCTTCTGAAAGCCTCCTCTTTGTCGCGGATAGCATTAGAACAAGCAAAGTAAAACCATTTTTTTTGCATTAGTAGTAGGAAAAGAATATGGGCTGTACGCCTCCATGCCTGAGAGAATCACCCGCGATACGCTTAGCGCACTTGAAGGGGGACCCGGCCATGGAAGTAGTAATCAAAATGAAGAGTATATCGAAATGCAGAATGTGCACAAAAAAACTTATGTTACCGAATTTTGTTCTCTCTCTCTCTCTCTCTCTCTCTCTCTCTCTCTCTCTCTCTCTCTCTCTCTCTCTCTCTCTCTCTCTCTCTTTATATATATACACAATAGAATTTTGAAAGAGGCTTATAATAGAGTATGTAGCTGTAAGAAGTAAGAGAAGACCGTGTAAAAGATGGAAGGACGTAAATAGTACAAGTAAATGTATAAAGAAACTTGGATCATCTTACAAACATTTGCAATTATATTCATAGAACTATGATAGCAATTTTAATGGTGTAATATCTATGTTATGTCTAAGACAGAGTTTAATGGGGGCCACTAAAGTTCATAGTATCACGTCAGATATATATATCACTGTTATGCCTAAGATAGAGTTGAATGGTGGCCCCCTTGGAATAACGTGAAAAGATAATGCTTGCAATTTAGGTTAAATACATGTTAGGCGTATATATATATATATATATATATATACATATATATATACACTAATTGTTACTTTCAAGTTTAGGTTAGGTTGCTCTTTATTCAATTTTCTACTTTTTCGAGGTGGCACTCCACACCCTTATCTTCTCGCCCTTTCCTCTTATCATCCCCCTCACCTTTGAGAGATTAAAATTTTGCTTTTCCTCTCTTTCCCCATCCCTTCCCCTTTCCCTCACCTGCACTGTCATCCCCACCCTCTCTCACTTTTTGCACCTATACTGCTGTTATTTCCAAGATGAGCAGCTTGGCAAATGCTCACTAACCACAATGTCTCGAACCTCCCTTGCTCAGGACAGTCTAATGCAATGCAAAGAATTCAAAACTCAGACGATGCACTTGTCCAAGTTATTCATCATCATCAGTCTGGCTTTATGTCTTCTAGACTATGGACTTATTGGTATGAAAATATTTGTCTATACAGTAGTTCCACTTAACACCGCTATTAATTTTTTCATTACTATATATATATATATATATATATATATATATACAGGGTGGGCGGAAAGTAGCTCCCTATTTTGGATTGGTAAAAAAATACGTATATTATCCATTTATTTCAGAAGAAATAATATGAAAAGGTAGGCATACATGGTAGGTTTTCTCTAAAATTCAATGTGGGCTCCAACTCTTTCCACCAGCTTCTGGAGCCGCCCAGGAATGGCGTCCACTGACTTTAGCAGGAACTCCGGCGGGATGGAGGACATGACTTCCCGAATTCGGTCCTCCAGTTCTTCCAATGTCCTCGGTTTGGTGCGGTAGACTTCTTCCTTTACCCACCCACAAAGAAAGAAGTCACACGGTGTCAAGTCGGGGCTCCTGGCTGGCCATTGATGTGGACCACGACGACCCATCCAACGCCCAGGGAAGTGGGCATCCAGCCACTCACGGACAAGAGCGAAGTGCGGAGGGGCGCCATCTTGCATAAATATCAGATCGTCGATGTTCTCCCATGTGCTGACAACCGGCCAGACCTCGTTTCGCACATAGCAAGGTACCGCTCAGCATTCATGGTGTTGCGCAGAAGGAACGGGCCCACAACCTGATCTGAGGTCATACCACACCACACCGTTACACTGAACCGATTCTGCCGTTTTTCAGCGGTAACCGTGCGACTTCTTTCTTTGGGGGTGGGTAAAGGAAGAAGTCTACCGCACCAAACCGAGGACATTGGAAGAACTGGAGGACCGAATTCGGGAAGTCATGTCCTCCATCCCGCCGGAGTTCCTGCTAAAGTCAGTGGACGCCATTCCTGGGCGGCTCCAGAAGCTGGTGGAAAGAGTTGGAGCCCACATTGAATTTTAGAGAAAACCTACCATGTATGCCTACCTTTTCATATTATTTTTTCTGAAATAAATGGAAAATATACGTATTTTTTACCAATCCAAAATAGGGAGCTACTTTCCGCCCACCCTGTATATATATATATATATTACAAATAATTTAAAATGCCAAATAAAAAAACAACTTCCATAATAGGTGCTAATAATAAAAACTAAAAACGAAAATAGAACAAAAATAAAACAAAAATAATATACAAACGAACCAAGTAGCCTAATAATGAAAACAATAATAAAAACTGAAAACAAAAACTAAGACTATATATATATAATATATATATATATATATATATATATATATATATATATATAGTCTTAGGCTTTCAGTCTTTAGCATTTTGAGTTATTTTTTTCCTTTTGCCAATAAATTTTTCAATTTAAATTTCAACAAATATGACGCAAGAGTAGAAAGGATTGGAAGCAGTTTGTAAGGCGTGTAAATGGAGAATGTTAGTCTCACTTGACTTACCACTAAAGGTGTACTCCCAACCTTTTCCTGAAAGGTAACACTGAATCCCTAAGGTTGCGGGAGGAGGATGCCTTATTCTTGATAAATGATCCTTACACACCCTTGTTTGGGTAATTGATTTGAGTGACTTCGATCCAGAGTTGGAGCGTCGTGCCCCCACTCGATAAAGAATTGCAAATAGGTTTGTAAATAGTGTAGTTCATACTGTATATATATATATATATATATATGGGTGGTCCGAAAAAAATGACGCATTTTTTAAAAATTAATATCTCAGTAACCCCCTTCCTTATCATGACAATTTTTATATGCAAGATACTTTCAAACTTCTTTTTTTGAATGCAAGAAACGGAATTCTGATATCTTTTATAGTTTTCTCGCAATTAACAAAAGTAACAACATGGGTCAAAAAAACGAATATCATGAGAAAGGAAAAATTTAATCAGAAATTTAACTAATTAATTTACAGTAAATGATCGATTGGACCACCACTCTGTTGACACACTAATCTAAGTCTTTTCTTCTACACAAAAATAATACTTCTTACTTCATTAATGCCAATTTCTTGCCAAGATTCAAGTATTTTACTTTTTAATTCTGATTCGGTGAATTTTTCTCGTCGACCTCGGTAAACCTTCTCTTTTAGTAACTCCCAAATTGAGTAGTCCATAGGATTACAATCTGGGCTTTGTGGTGGCCACTCATTTTTCGTTATTAATTTTGGTGTATTGCTAATCAGAAACGACTGTGTGGCGTAGCTTGTATGCGACGGTGCTCCATCTTGTTGAAATATGAAATCATTTTCTTGATACAGGCGACGACAATCCGGCAACAATTTTGTTCTTAAAAGTTCAATGTAATTTGCAGAATTCACCTTTGTCTTTTCAGTTTCAATAAAATGAACATCTGTCTTGCCATTCCAAGAGACCCCTGCAGATATCATAACCTTTTTGGAGAATCTTGACGTTTCATGATACAATCTGTTTATTGAAATGTCACACTTTTTACCACGCCCGTAGACAACATCATTTTGACGGTTTCGCGGAATTTCTAGAGTGAAATCTTTTTCATCCGTGAAGACTATCTTTTTAATATCAACGACAGAGAAATTATCAAGTAACTTTCTGCATCTTGTTTTTCTTTTATCCTTAACAGTATCACTTTTTCTAGAAGATACTATTCTTTTGAAGGCTTTTAGTTTTTGTGCTTTAATTATTCGGTGTACAGAAGTCTTTCCAATATTCAAATGTTTAGCAATTGCTCTTTGTGACAAATGACTTCCTGGTTTATCTTCTTGAGAGCAGATTTTATCGTTGATGTAATCCACATTTTCTGGAACCGAAGCTGTTTTAGGTCTACCGCTTCCTGGTTTTCTGGCAGTACTTCCCGATTCGCGAATCTTCTTTAAGAGTCTTTCCACTGCACGCCTTTTCCACTTTTTGCCGGGAAACTCTTGCAATAACCTTCCAGTCTTCCATCCTTTTTCACAGTAACAATTTTAATGAGAATACGATCTTCCTCTGACAACATCATTAAGGGTACTGACGAATTGTTAAAAAATAAAAATATCCACAATTTGACTTGTTCATTCCTGTAGAGTTTGTAATAACTTGCAAAAATATCGCATGATATCGTATAAAAATGATATCGTATAAAAAACGGATATTATATTGCGATTTTTGTTTTTTTGACCCATGTTGTTACTTTTGTTAATTGCGAGAAAACTATAAAAGATATCAGAATTCCGTTTCTTGCATTCAAAAAAAGAAGTTTGAAAGTATCTTGCATATAAAAATTGTCATGATAAGGAAGGGGGTTACTGAGATATTAATTTTTAAAAAATGCGTCATTTTTTTCGGACCACCCGATATATATATATATATATTATATATATATATATATATATATATATAATTACTATTCTTTATGGTTTCATTTGTTCAGAAGATAAATAATGGCAACCGTAATTATTTTTATTGTTTATCTTTGTACTTTAAACGAGAGCAAACGAAGTCAAATAATAACACTAATATAATGACGCTATAAAAATGAACTAATGACGTTAAAAGACGTTTTATGACAAACAATAACTTTATAATTACATACGATGGAACGACCACCGATAAATTCCATTAGAATTTTCTTTCCTCGAGAGTTCCTCGCCTGCCGCACATCATCCAATTTAGCCCTAAGTTAATTTTTATATTAGCAAGCATCCGCTGCAACCCCAAAAATTAATGATTTGTCTCGGGCGTAATTCTATTTTGTTGAATAAAGCACAAAGAAGACGCGAACGCGCGCGCGCGCACACACACACACACACACACACACACACACACACACACACACACACACACACACACACAGAGCATCTCCGATTACAAATCAATAAGAGGATATTCCACTGAAGGCTGTGCGTGTATGTTTACTAGAATATTAGACATACAGGTTATATTTACTTGATGTATATTGTTAAAGATTCACATTTAATTGCCTTATTTAATCCTTTTAATTTGTGGGACTCTTACTTATTTACCATAACAAATTATAAGAGAAAGTTATAATTCTATATTAATTGCTCATCGAACAAGCGATCCGTCGAAAATTTCCAACGGAGTTAATGCCTAGATAACAGGCAAAAGACCTACGCTTTTTTGTTATAACTGTATGTGTACACGGCGGCAAACAATGATTGCCCACCCCTGCACAGATGAAACTAATAGAAGTACAAAAAACTGATTGTTGCATCTTTTAGACAATTTAATTCTACGTCTAAACAAAACCACTCAATAGTTGGTGTTGCCTCCTTGTGTTTGGCGGATCAAGTCGGCAAGGGTAGGAGGTGAGGAGAGACTCGAAAAGGTCAGTGTCATACTCAAGATTTCAGAGGATTGTTTCGATGTGCTGCTCCATGGTCCGGCGGCAGAATCGTTCAGGATCCATCCTGAAAGACCGAGTGGAATCCCTGATGCTTGCTGAACCACCAGCCACCCGATTCTGCCGCCGGACCATGAAGCAGCACATCGAAACAATCCTCCGAAATCTTGAGTACGACACTGAACTTTTCGAGTCTCTCCTCACCTCCTACCCTTGCCGACTTGAAGCCGTCCGCCAAGCCCAAGAAGGCAGCACCAACTATTGAGTGGTTTTGTTTAGACGTAGAATTAAATTGTCTAAAAGATGCAACAATCAGTTTTTTGTACTTCTATTAGTTTCATCTGTGCAGGGGTGGGCAATCATTGCTCGCCACCCCTTATATCTTCAAAAGACCTTATTTTGTTGTTTTTATTAAGTTACAGTATTTTTGCCTCAATTTTCGGTATTGATCGCCATTATAAAGAATAAGATACACATACTTCAAATCTTGCATATGATTAGTCCACAAGCGGGACTAGTTAAAGTTGTTCGTTCGTATTGTAGTGGTAGTTGTAGTCGTTCTTTGTAGTTGTTTATAACTACCAAAATAACGTAAAATAATTTATTTATTGCTTGCAACTGTTTAATAATAATAATAATAATAAAAAAATAAGAGTTTAATTTGCCGTTTTTAAAAATTTCAGATAGTTACCCGGCATTAGCGTTCGACTTGATTCTTAGGCGGTACACGTCTTCTCACCTCCTTCAGACATTTCTGCCTCAGGTAAACACGGCAATGTACGTTCTCACGCACGCATGTACACACGCACAGGGTAGTGCATCATCTGTATAAGGAGTGCATACATACATTATCTAAAACCCCATTTCTCATTTTTCATGGGGTGGGCACGACGCTTGAGCTGAGACCGAAAACACTCCAATCATTTATATACACAAGGATACATATGAGGAATCACACTGAGAACAAGATACTACCCCAACCTGAGGATCCAGTGTTACCTTTCTTGATAAGATTGCGTGTATACTTCTAGTGGTAAGTCAGGGGAGACCAAAGTCTCCATTCCATTTACACACCTCACAAACCGCTTCCATTCCTCTGTTTCTGTTAACTCTTGTACCACATTTACATGAAGTCAATTATTTACACACTTACTAATTACGTCCTTCCATCTTTTGTGCGATGTTCCTCTACTTTTCACGCTTACGCACTCATTATTCTATAAATTTTCCAGCATCCTATTCACTATCCCCTCATGACCATATCAATGTAGCATACTGTCCTCCATTCCCATATCTAATGACTTTTGCACTCCACATCTTTCCCGAACAACCTCATTTCTCATACGATCTATCATCATTATATCATTTGCGGTTCTTAAATTGGTTGGTTGATAGAGTTGTTTAATTTCCGCAACATCTAGGGTCTTATAACGGAGGAGACCCAAAGCTTTACGTGGAATCCGAACCACAGGACGTTACATCATCTGGACGCAGAGGACGGTCCCTCATCCAATTACCACCCAGACCTAATGTCGCTTAACTTCGCTGATCGACGAGAAGCGATGATACGAAATTGGCCACGACGTAGCCCGCTTCTCAAATTACTCATCTCAACGGCACTTACTTTTGACAGTGAACTATCCTGCCAAATGAGGGCCTCATCCATAAAACAATGTTGGGACCAACGCACCTTCATATAAATGCCATGATGCACTTACACCTCCTACCGGCGCTTTTATCACTACCATAACCCGTTTACTCTGCTTCACTCTGCTTTCAATTTCGAATATCCTCGTACTATCGGTTACAAAAGATGGGATACAGCGGGCAGAAAGGTAGTCGTGGTCACACGTAATGAAGCCACGCCCGCTTTTCGGATATTACTCAATCAATTAGGCATAAAACGTATATACAACCTATGATTCACTATTTCCTTAGAAAAGAAATTATTCAATGCAGAAGTGAAGGAAGAAACACGTAGAGACGACAAAGAACAGAGAAAGTAAATAAACAGAGAAAGTAAATAAAAAGGAAGATAAATGAAAAAAATAGGGGAAGAAGAGAGGAACTGTGATGATGAATATATGAGAGGAAGTTAATTAATATATTGAGTGAACCAAAGAAAATGTATAAAGAAAAGATAAAGCACATTAGTGAATTTTACTTTTTTATAAATGTGCATATCGAGGTTTACATACGCAACTCAAACTCTAACTGAAAATACATAATAAAATAATTTTATCACGTCTTCCTTCGTGTTTCTAGGATTTCCATTTGCATTTTCTCCCACTTTATTTATATATATATATATATATATATATATATAACATCTTTTTTTGATCCCGACTAGTACTTTGCGGACGGCTCTTTTGAAGGCCTTTTTTCAGAAGAAACTACTATACCACACGCACTTTACATCTAAAGATAGAGGACGTCGTCGCGAATAATTTGATGTAAACATGAAACAAATTCGTTTACTACAAAAAGGTTTAGAGCAACGTTTATGTGGCTAATATATTGTTCAGCTGAGTAAGATTTCTGTCCGCTTGACGCTTGTCCGCGTGACGCTGGGTGGACCTTATTCGTCGATCGAACTTGAAAGACAATAACAAGGGGTATTGTGTCTGGAATTAATAATAAAAAGAAAAATAAATATATTAATGAGGGTAATAATGATAATTATAATAACAATAATGATAAAGCTAGTAATAATAATTATGATGGTGACAGTAATAGCACGAATAGTGATGGGGGGGGGAACTCATTGGTACTCGCAGTAATAAGGACAGGAAAACTAAACTGGCTCTTCTGAAGGTTATAACGTTTTTTTAGAAGAAACTACACCATACCCACTTTATACCAAAAGATAGAGGGCGTCGTGGTGAATAATTTGATGTAAATATCGAACACATTCGCTCACTACAAAAAAGCTTAGAGCAAAATTTAAAAAAAAGGCGTTGCCTACAAAAATCATGGACTTGTCTGAAAAAAGCGTCCTGTATAAAAAGGCAAATATTTTTTGTGTGCATATAATAAACCTTATAAAGAGCAGGACAAAAATAGCAGAGAAAACATTTAGCGTTAAAAATTCAAAGTTAAAAAACAAAAAATATTTAGCGGCAGCTCTTAGAAATAAAATATATACTGTAAATAAAGGTTAATTATATAAACTGAAATAGTATATATATTGAAATATACATACTGAAGCCAGTGCGAAAGAGTATATATGTTGCCGTCAAAACCCAAAATGAGTCAAGACCAGTTTCTACTAGTAAAAACCTGAAATGACTGATTTCGGTTTTTGTAACATATAACATATGTAACATAATAACTTAAACCTAACCTAGCTATAGGTTAGGTTAGGTTAAGTTAGGTTTAGGTCATTATGTTTTAGGTCATTATGTTTTTACTAGTAGAAACTAGTTTTGACTCATTTCGGGTTTTGACTGCAATATATATACACAAAACTCTCAGTATATCTTGACGTCTCATGGCCGAGTGGTAACGTAGCGGCTCGCAAAATTCGAGTCTTTAGCAGCGTTGGTTTGAATCTGACCCAGGTAAGGTAAATTTATTTCTAATGTATTTAATCTTAGAACTTAAGTTGCCGTTAGTATGTTGTTCCTGATTAACATAAAACTGATATGCATGTAATTACACTCGGTTTATGAAAATAAACTGAAATGATGGTGTATATATATATATATATATACAGGGTGGCGCAAAAGTCAGGAACCATAGGCACATTTTAATAATTTGTGTTTTAAAATGTGTTTTGTTCTGTTCAGATTTGTAGTTGAACCTATGGCACAGATATTGACAAGAGATGAAACGGGTGGAGATAGTTTTAATGTGTGCAAGGCGTGGTAACACACACCGATCAGTTGCTATTGCTTTTAATGACAAACACCCTGAGAGGCCGCCAGTTGTTCAGGCATCAGTTGGAAAACTGTTCACTCGCTTCAAAGAAACGGGAAGTGTTCATGATCGGCCGCGTAGTGGCCAGGCAAAAAGTTCAACTGGTGCAGCAACATCACTAACGGTGCTCAATCACCTCGAAAACAGCCCACGTAAGTCCTTAAGAAAGTTATCCCAGGAAACGGGTGTCTCCAGAAGAGCCATTCAACGAATTCTTAAAACAAATCGTTTCCACCCCTACAAAGTCCAACTCAGTTCAGGAACTGCACGGTGACGACACAGACCGTCGTGTAGAGTTCTGCCAGTGGTTTCTACAACATCGACAGCTTCAACGAAGGATCATTCATGTTCAGCGACGAAGCGATATTTCACCTCAGCGGTCGTTTCAATAGGCATAATGCACGCTATTGGGCCAATGAGATCACCTACTGGATGGAGAAAGGACATATGCAATTCGATCCACGAATTATGGTGTAGGCTGCGCTCTGGGGGGGGATCAGTTAATTGGTCCGTACTTTTTCGACGACAATGTAACAGGTGAAACATACCTGCATATGCTGCAAACATTTCTAATGCCCATACTGGACGACATTCCATTGGCAGAACGGGCGGAGATGTGGTTTCAGCAGGATGGTGCACCACCACATTTCGCAACCATCATCCGGAGCTCTTTAGATGAAACATTCCCAAGCAAGTGGATCGGACGGCGAGGGCCCGTCGAATGACCACCTCGGTCTCCACTCCTCACGCCTCTTGACTTTTTCTTGTGGGGCCATCTCAAGTCGGTAGTCTATGCTGATCGACCCAGAACTATACGTTCTCTAAAGGATAAAATCACATCTGAGTGTGCCAAAATCAGTACCAATGTGTTAAGGAATGTTCAAACATCATGCATTCAACGCGTCAGAAAGTGTCTCCAAGTGGAAGGCCACCAATTCGAACATTTATTATAATTTTATAGAATGTGCCTATCTATATATATATATATATATATATATATATATATATATATATATATATATATATATATATATATATGTCGTAATCTTCGTCTGATAGACGTGCGATTTGATAAAGCCCCATGCAAAGAAATCTAAAGGGGTTAAATCTGGTGATCTCGCTGGCCAAGGTCTTTTGTTGCTTCCGCGTCCGATCCAGCGATTTGGAAAACGTCCATTTAGATAATCCTGAACAATTTTGGCATAGTGCCAAGGAGCACCATCATGTTGATAGACGACGGGGATAGGATTGTTAGTACCGTCGTCTATCAACATGATGGTGCTCCTTGGCACTATGCCAAAATTGTTCAGGATTATCTAAATGGACGTTTTCCAAATTGCTGGATCGGACGCGGAAGCAACAAAAGACCTTGGCCAGCGAGATCACCAGATTTAACCCCTTTAGATTTCTTTGCATGGGGCTTTATCAAATCGCACGTCTATCAGACGAAAATTACGAGTCTTGAAAACTTACGTACACGTATACGAACTGCTGCAGATAACATAACCCCGCAAATGCTCCAGAATGTGTTTAGAAATGCTGCGGAACGATTTGAGCTGTGCAGGGATACTGATGGGCGTCACGTCGAATCCTACTCTTAATTATTTAATAAATGTTACCACTTTATCATTTTATGATTGAATTCCATATAATTTCCAAGTGCTTCACAAAAATAGATCCTGACTTTATGTACACCCTGTATATATATATATATATATATATATATATATATATATATATATATATATATATATATATATATATATAATAGAAGAAAAAATAGAATGTATATACTTATGCAAATTTCGGTGATTACAACGTGATACGCTAAATACAAATTGAGTATTCAGATCGGAAGGAAGGTTGTCATTTCGATCCCTGTCACTATTGAGCTTTTAGTACATGAAGAAAAAATAAAATAACTAATAATTCAATAATTTCACGACACAGATGTTCTTGTCATCCGATGTTTCGTGGTTCGATTCCCACTTGATGACCGCGTCTCAATTTTTATATTTCTTTATAATTATAATATAAATATACACAAAATTGTATAATACACAAAGGAATGAGACAAAAAAATTTATATAGTTTTACAGTAGTTTTGAAAATCCATTTGAGAAGCATAAAATATGTTTCTATAAAATTTCAGATCAACAAAATACTTGACATACATAAGAATTAGAAACTAAAGTTATATGTTAATGATGATTTGTGTATCATATGAAAATATAGAAAATATATAATTTTTAATCTGCTTGAAACCTTTCCAGTATTTTTCTGTTTGTTGCATCGGGTGTCGTGTACCATTAAATTTGATGTATACTTCAAACATCACTACATCACTGCATTTCGATGTGTGTATGTATATATATATATATATATATATATATATATATATATATATATCCTTTGAAACAGAAATGAAATGGAACCAATATCAAATATATATATTTTTTTTTAATTTAAAATTCCATATTTGGCTTGTAAATACGTTCATGTTTGGCATGAATTAAGTATTGGCATCCAATAACCAAATACGACTTTTGAATTGAAACAAAGTTTTCCAGATGTATTTACTGGAAAAGTATATTTAAAAATGTGGTGGATTTTTTTTGAGTATTTCTACTTTACACTCTAAATTGTACTGCTGTAGACGTTTGGTTTATTTTTGAAATGTGTACTCGACATCTCATAATGAACTTAACTTCCTGAAATAAATAACAGCTATTTTGAAATAGAAACTATATGAAAGCCATTTACAGATATCTGAAAACGGTGCTTAAAAGTTTGAAATATATAAAGGCATAGATATTAAACATTTCATTTGTGTAATAAGTTGGTTTTCTATTCTTTGCGCCTAGACGCATGCGCATTGGGGTTAGAAATATTTTGAAATTGTGACGCAGTTTATTTAGTGTTCGCATTTAAGGGCTATCTTGAAAAGAGGAGAGAATTTGTGCATTTATTAATTTATTCCATGTAGACTTGCGTATTCTAAGTGTCTTTTATAAATTTATTAATTTTATTTATTTGGCTAGGCTTTGGCTAGTAAAGTCTTTCAAAATTAAGAACCAGCCAGTGACCCAGAGACTAACCTTAGACCTAGGTCTCTTGACATACAGTAGGACTAAGGACTAACCTAGGTTCAATCTCTAAGTTAGACAACCTATACTTGAGAAAAGATACGGATTACCTGAAGATCAGGGCTCCCATATATTATTGTTTTTTGCTTTACAGTACCAAATATAATAATAAATTAAATTGAATGCCCGGTTAGGTCAACTGTACGCCCTTGACGATTGGTTAGGTTAAGTCGTGATATTTTCGTTAGTTTTAACGAAGATATTATTTGGTAATTGAGGCTGGGGGCCCTGATCTTCAGGTGATCCAAAGATACTAATAAGTTAGAAAAGGTTCGGCTTAGAGCAACCAAAATGAATCCAGAACTGAGCAATAAGATAATTGAGGTGAAACTAGCTGAACTAGATATGTATTTACTTGAAAAGCGTCGACTTACATGGAAACTAATCCGAGTATTTAAAAGTGATAATTAACTTTGATAATGTAAATTACAGGACGTTATTTGATAGGGATACAGAGTCAGTTACAAGAAGAAATGGTTATAAATTGAAAGTCACAAGTTTTTAAGATTAATGTTGTGAAGCATTTCTTTTCATATGAGTTTAAACTTAAACTCGTTAAAATTTCATACATGAAACATTTCATTGTTAGACAATTTATTAAACATTTCATTGTTAGACAATTTATTAAACATTTCATTAGACGTTTCAGATTAGTCTTTTCAATTGGTTAAAAAATTTGGAACAATTTAAACATTTCAATTGACCTACTGAAATATCTAACGAAATGTTTAACTAATGTGAAATGTCTAATGCATTAGACAATTCAAAATTCACAAAATTGGGACAACGAAACGTCTAACGAAGCGTCTACTTCTTTTTAGAGCGCATATGAAGTTTTGATTCATTTCTTCACTAACTATTATTTTATATACTAGCAAAAATACCGCCCTAGGGGCGGTTTTTGCTATTTCCTGCGGAAGGCTTGGAGCCCTCGGCCAATTACTTCATCTGGGAAATGAATTTTCTTACCTCAAGGTGTTATTTCCTGTTATAAAATATAAAAAAGAACACTTCATCATAAACTTATCTTTATTTCATTACTGAAGAATCTCCTTGTAGACATAATTGTCAACAAATACTCCCTTTTCATTTCTTTCTGTCAGGACTTTCAGCAAAAGATCGGCGCTACGCCCCGATTTCGCTAGATCTGCGGTACTTGGGCATTCGGCCCAACCCGAATTGAATTGTGGGCCTACGGCGTATTTTATTTTGAACATCATTCCTATCCCTCTCACCTTGGGCCTCAGTAATTGGGGTGCCTGCGGCACCCCAATTACTGTCGGTTTAATTATTTGGTCAATAAAACTATAGAAAAGAACGCAGCCATGAAAATCTAAAGCTTCACAAATCTTGATACAATGAGCTCAAATGTGAAGCTTAAGATTTTCATGATTGCGTTCTTTTCTAGTTTTTTTGGTTACATATACAGGGTGTCCCAGAATTAACTATCTATTTCAATGAAATCGGACAAATTTTTTAAAAACACACTTTTATTTATGTTTATCATGTTTAATATGTGTTAAAAATGTATAAATTTCTAAATTTTTTTCATAATTTTATTTTCATAATTTTTTCATTATCTGGTCCAATGAAAGACCGTCTGAAGTCATAGAATGGCAAAGAGACTCTCCTAAAGTTAACGTATGGCTTGGAATGACCAAATCCAAAATTTATGGCCCATTCTTCTTTGCGGAAGCAACTGTAACAGGTACCGTCTACCTTGATATGCTTCAGCAGTTTCTCGAACCACAGCTTCTTGATGATGGCATTCTTGATAATGTTGTGTTTCTACAAGAAGCATTGATCTTTTGGCGATAAACCTTTGTTTTTATGAAACCCCATGCAAAGAAATCCAGGGGTGTCAAATCCGGAGAACGCGGAGGCCAAGGTCGAGGTCCTCCACGTCCAATCCACCGATTTGGAAGGCGTCTATTGAGGTATTCTCGAACAATTAGAGCATAATGATATAGTGCTCCATTTTGTTGAAACACAACATTATCAAGAATGCCATCATCAAGAAGCTGTGGTTCGAGAAACTGCTGAAGCATATCAAGGTAGACGGTACCTGTTACAGTTGCTCCCGCGAAGAAGAATGGGCCATAAATTTTGGATTTGGTCATTCCAAGCCACACGTTAACTTTTGGAGAGTCTCTTTGCCATTCTATGACTTCAGACGGTCTTTCATTGGACCAGATAATGAAAAAATTATGAAAATAAAATTATGAAAAAAATTTAGAAATTTATACATTTTTAACACATATTAAACATGATAAACATAAATAAAAGGGTGTTTTTTAAAAATTTGTCCGATTTCATTGAAATAGATAGTTAATTCTGGGACACCCTGTATATATCGCACTTACCTCCATTATATATATATATATATATATATAAGTTATATATATATATATATATATATATATATATATATATATATTATAGTAGCAGCTTTAAACTTATCAACTTATACAGAATTTTATATATATATATATATATATATATTTTTATGCAGGAAGGAGGGGCCAAAAGCGAATGCCCGCAAAAGTGCCCCCTCCATAGAGGAAGAAGAGAGCCAAAATGAAGGTCCAGAGTTTTCGAGATGCCTAGACACTCTGCATTTGAGGTCATAGAGAGGGGGAAAGATGGATTGAGGAAGATTGTTCCAGAGTTGACCGGTTGAGTGGATGAAAGACTGGAAATAGCGATTAACCCTTGCGTTAGAGAGTTGGACAGAAATGGAATGAGAAAGTGTAATAAATATATATATATACGGTACATATTATATATTTTACTGTATATTATATATTTATATATTATACATAATTATATACACCTTAGTCTTGAAGTGTTTTTTTCGGTCTGTTTGAAGTTGAAATAAGGTAATTTCAGTTAGTGCGTAATGATTTAATATTTGTATGAAGCACTGAAGTATCAAATTGAGTACTTCATGAAAAGCTTTATTAAGTTTTATGTTCGTGAGTTCATTTCTCTTTCTTAATGGAGGAATAGTAGCATCTCTAATTTTAAAATATTTGATTTTAACTGCGGTTCTCTTGAGGAGGGAAGTAATTCGCTGGTTCATTTTTTATTTCCGTTGAAGTAATTTCTGACATTTGATGCGAGTGTTTGTTGGTGTCACCTTTAATATCACGCTTCTTTACGTGTTTTGCAGGTAATGTTTGTGGTAATTTCTTGGTGTTCATTCTTTGTTCCTCCCGAAATAGTGCCAGGGAGAATGGTGTTGTGCATCACAACTGTGCTCACTGTCTCCACAATGCTCGGGAACATCAGGTAAGCGTCATAGCAGTTTTATTTTAAAGCGGTGAAATTCACGGACAATCAGTGATTGCTCACCTTTTTTTTTTTAAAATACATTTAATTGCGGAATAAAACTCTATGAAAATAATTAGGTTTCTGATGAAATAAAATAGAAAAGTTGAAACAAAGGCAATATCTCATAATCGCGCAGTTTTGGAGCTTAAGTACAGAGGATTGACAAAAATAAATAAACACCGGGTTTTTTTTTTCATATTTTTTGATTTGATAATAAAAGTCAATAAATAAAGTCAATAAATAAATATTTGTTGACGTTCATTATCAAATCAATCTATTTAGAATCTCGTTGCTTTCCCTTTTGTATTATTAAAGTTGGCACGTTTCTGCCATTCCATTATTAATGAGCTTTGCCATTTGTTCTCGAGGACAATCATCGTGGTTTCTATTTACTTTTGTCAAACCTGTGTACAGTCGCCCCCAAAAATTTTGGAAAAACCGTATGCATAAATATATTCATATATCATATACAACGGCTATTGTCTTGAAGGGGATTGTAATAGAGCCATATTATTGGATATAAAAACTGGGAAGGCGGAATTTGGGTAAGAGCATACACCCTCTTCCACACACACACACACACACACACACACAAAATAATAATAATAATAATAATAATAATAAATAATAATAATAATAATAAGACATAGAAGTAAATAAATCCAATGTCCATGCCGAGTAGGTCTGAGTAGTACTTGGGGTAGGTAAATTCTAAGTTATTGATTCCTAATTCCGAACGTGCAAGTCTGGTATGGATGTAATTCAGTATCATTGTTACAAGTGAACTTGGTGAATGAAACTGCGACTTTGATTTCGTGTTTGTTTTCATTACCAAACGATATAAATCATATTCAGAGTGAAGCACACCTCCCCAAAATTCCCAACCTTTCCTTAAACCCCAACGCGACGACATCCCGACACTCCTTTCAAAATAAACTATAATCGCCCATTAATATATACTGCATAGAGGTCAAATGACAATAGTAATAATAATAATAATAATGATAATAATAATAATTATAATAATTAGTGAGAAGGGACAGAAATTAGCACAGAGCTCGGGCCGACTAATGCTTATAGGAAAACAATGTTACCCACTTAGCTACACTCTAAATTATACAAGACGTTTGGTTATATAAGGCCATTAGAATAGCACAGGCGTATCTCCCGGTTTCCCGATATCCCGTTTTCGCGCAGTATTCCGTGGGTGTGACGCGCTTCACACGGGCTTGAGACCTTCTTCTTCTTCTGCAGCTTAAATCCCATCTCTATATGGGGTCGCTGTTCTTGATGAGTCTCCTCCATTCTCTTCTGTCACGCACCATGTCCTCGTCTAAATTTTTCTCCCGGATGTCTGCCGCCACGCAATCCCTCCACCTCGTCTTCGGTCTACCCTTTCTCCATCCCGGCACCTCCATTTCCAGCACCCTACGTCCCACGTAATCCTCCTCTCTTCTCATCATGTGCCCATACCATCTCAGTCTGGCTTCTTGGACTTTTCTTGACGCCTCTACTATTTTCACCGTTCCTCTAATGCGTTTGTTTCTGATTCGATCCCTTCTAGTTACACCGCACATCCATCGCAACATTTTCATTTCAGCCACATCCATCTTTCTGTCACTAGTCTTCTTCATTGGCACTGTCTCCATTCCGTACAACGTGGCTGGCCTAACCACTGTTTTGAAGACCTTCCCTTTCAGCTTCACCGGCATCTACGATCACACAGAACTCCCGACACCTCTCTCCAGCTCCTTCATCCCGACTGTATCCTACGATTCACCTCTCCCTCTGCTCCCCTCTGCCTCGATTGTTGATCCCAAGTATTTAAAACGATCTACCCGTTTGATCAGTTCACCGTTTAACATCACTCCCCCTCCTTCATCCGGTTGTACATTACATCTCAGATATTCAGTCTTCTTCCGACTAACTTTCATACCTTTACTTTCCAATGCCTTCCTCCAATTTTGTAGCTGTTGTTCTACCTCCTGTCTTGTCTCTGCGCATCATCGGCATACATCATGCACCAAGGAGCAACCCCTCTAACCTCCTCAGTCAACACATCCAACACCACGTTGAATAGGAATGGACTCAGTGCTGACCCCTGATGCAGACCAATCCCAACTACAAAACTCCGTCACACCAACACTACACCTCACTTTCGTCGTAATCCCTCTATACATTTCCTGAATCAATCTGACGTACTTCTCTGGGACCATCTTCTCCCTCAGGCACCTCCAAACCTCTTGTCTCGGTGTCCTATCATACGCCTTCTCTAAGTCTATGAAAACCATGTGCAATGCCTTCTGTCCTTCCCTGTACCTTTCCTCCAACTGTTGTAATGCAAAAATAGCATCAGACTTACTTCGTCCGGGCATAAAACCGAATTGCTCTGTCGACACGCCTGCCTCCTCCTTCAGCCTTAAGTCCACAATTCGTTTACACACCTTCATGGTGTGCGATATCAGCGTGATACCCCTATAATTTGAGCATTCTTCTATATCCCCTTTCTCTTTGCATATGGGTACTATGATACTGGCACGCCATTCCTCCGGGACCACCTCTTGGTCGCAGAGCTTTTCCGTAAGATCATACAGGAGATCCACTCCTTCATCGCCAAGTGCCTTCCTTCCATACCTCTGCCGGTATCCCATCAGGACTCGTTGCTTTACCACTCTTCATTTTATCCAACGCCTTCTTCACTTCCGCTCTTTCCACCTTCCTCGTCATTGCCATATTCGGTAGTCCATCCTCATGGACCAACCTAGGGTTTTCCTCATTTAATAGTTCCTCAAAATATTCCTTCCATCTAACCTGTATATCTTTCTCTCTCCGCAGTACTGTCCCATCCTCTCTTTTAACCTGTTTCACTTGAGTAAAATCCTTTGCGGCTTTATTCCTGCTTTTAGCCAACCTGAATATTTCCTTTTGCCCCTCTCGAGTTTCTAATTTCTCATACAGATCACGACACGCATAGGCTTTTGCCAGTGCTACCGCCTTTTTTGCCCGTTTCTTTGAGTTCTTATATACTTCCTTCCGCTCGCCCGACCTAGTTTCCTCCCACGGTTTCTTTGCTTGTTTCTTACATTGTAGGGACTCTTGGATGTCATCATTATACCACCGTCCTTCTTTATCTTTCCACACTCTACCGGATGTTTCACCTAATACAGCCTTTCCCACGGTTTGTATTACATTTGCATTATGTTGCCACCAGTTTTGTACACACGGGCTTGAGACCAAAATCATTAAACTCGGTTCAGTCGTTAACGAGTAATAACGTTCGCTAACTTTAATAAATGCGTTTATCTCAAAGCTTGATTTTCGAGCGTACGCCCTTTCTATTCTATACGCCTCATATATATGAAACGTCTACTCGACATCTCATAGTGAACTTAGCTTTCTGAAATGAATAATAGCTATTTTGAAATGTTTACTGGATGTTTGAAATTATTTAAAAACGGTGTTTAAATTTCTCATAAATATAATGGTGTAGAAATTAAACATTTCATTTGTATAATAAGTTAGTTTTTTATTCTTTGCGCCTAGACGCATGCGCATTGGGGTTAGAAATATTTTGAAAATGTGACGCAGTTTATTTAGTGTTCAAATTTATAGGCTATCTCGAAAAGAGGAGAAAACAATTATTATATTTGTGCATTTATTCATTTATTCCATGTAGGCTCAGGTTTTCTAAGTGTTTTTCATTTATTTATTAATTTTATTTATTTGGCTAGGCCTTGGCTAGTAAAATCTTTCAAAATTAAGAACCAGCCCGTGACACTGAGTTAGCCTTAGACCTAGACCTCTTAATATACAGTAGGCTTATCCAAGGATCAATCTAGATAACCTATACTTGAGAAAAAACACTGATAAGTTAGAAAGAGTTCGGGTAAGTGCAACCAAAATGAATCCAGAATTGAGAAGTGAAATATTTGAGGAAAATTAGCTGAACTAAATATGTATTCACTTGAAAAGCGTCGATTGTTTTAAGAACTAATTCAAGTATTTAAAACTGATAAATGTCTTCCATAATGTAATTACAAGAAGTTATTTGAAGAAATTACAATTACAAGAAGAAGAAATGAATATAAATTGAAAATAAAAAGGTTTTAAAAGTAATGCTGTGAACCAATTCTTTTCATATAAAATTTTAACTTATGCCTAAATTTAAACTTAAACTTTCGTGCATTAGCCAACTCATTGTTAGACACTTCATTAAACATTTCATAAGACATTTCAGATTAGTCACTTCAACTGTCTAGAAATTTGGGATCACCTGAAGATCAGGGCCCCCAGCCTTCTTTAGTTAGCCTTATAAGGCTAACTAACGAAAATATCATGACTTAATCTAATCACTCGTCAAGGGCATACAGTTGACCTAACGACTGGTTAGGGTAAGTCGTGATATTTTCGTTAGTTAGCCTTATAAGGCTAACTAACGAAGGCTGGGGGCCCTGATCTTCAGGTGATCCAAAATTTGGGACAATTTAGACATTTCAAGTGACTTACTGAAATGTTTAACGAAATGTTCAACTAAAGTGAAATGTATAATGGATTAGACATTTCAAAATTCACAAAACTGAGACAATGAAATGTTTAATGAAACGTCTACTTCTGTTTAGAGTGTAAGGACTATGGTTTCAAACTATATAAATACACTTAACCTAGTAGTACTAGCTATTATTAATGTTTCTTAATTTGTATCATATTGAATCATGTGACAGATTTTAAGGGAATCAATCCAAGAATAAGCACCCCAAAGTCCCCAATCCAAGAAAAGCACCCCATTTAGACCCCAATCCAAGAAACAGCACCCCAGTTCGACCTCAATCAAATTAAAGGATTTTAACATAAAATTTAAAAAATATATTATTTTGTTTACGAAGGATATTGGGATCAATGAAAGAAAGCCCCCCAAACGGGTCGGGGGTGGCTTTCTTTCATTGACACAATTCGGGGGTGGCTTTCTTTCATTGATCTGTAAGTTATTTAGGTAGGTAGGTTATTTAGGTTAGGTTAGGTTAAGTTGTGATATTTTAGGTAGTTTAAATGAAAATATCATGACTTAACCTAACCAATCATTGTTGGCATACAGTAATAAATAATAAACAATTCATCATGAAGGTGTTTTTACTTACATTCTTTGCTTTAGTGATTTTGAAAGGTGGCATTGTTTACTTGATCATTTTTTAGGGTGGCATTGTTTACTAGAAACCTTTGGCGGTGGCTTTCTTTCATTGATCCGGATATAGCAATAAAAAAAATTAGAATAACATAATTTAAAATAAAAATATTGAAATAAGGTTAATTGAATGCCAGGTTAGGTCAACTGTACGACCTTGACGAATGGTTAGATTAAGCCGTGATATTTTCGTTAAACTAACGAAAATATCACGACTTAACCTAACCAATCGTCAAGGGCGTACAATTAACCTAACCGGGCATTCAATTAACCATTTTAGAGCATTAACTCAATTTTAACTCCATTTTAGAGCAATCCAAGAATAAGCACCCTCGTTCGACCCCAATCCAAGAAAAACACCCTAAATTGATTTGGGGGTCTTATTCTTGGATTGCTTCTTTTCGGTATGAGGATATTACAAAAATAATAAGTTATTCATTTTTTCCGCTCTTACCGATTAGATACACGCATGTCTAAAATTTAGAGGGCTTTTGTCCAGTTATTTTTATCAAATCGTTATGCATCAAATTCTACTGTATTTCTACTTCATATACTTAGATTAAATTGTCGAGTATCATATACCCTCACCTATTCAAGAAATATCCAGTTCGTCGTATGCGTGTGATGTTTTCAATAAATATTTATTTACTGTGACCTTCCTTCCTAATATTTATATATCAACACCACAAATTTTATATATATATATATATATATATATATATATATATATACAGTATATATATATTAAATTCATATTTGGCTTTGCAACACGCATGTGACTTTGGAATCGCATGGTAATCTTCGTAGTTTAATACATACTCACATACACATACTCACATACACATACACACACACACACATACACACAATATAGTATATATATATAATATATATATATATATATACACACTAGGTTTATTCACAAAGTATCCGGACTGATGCGATCATAGACAGAAATGGTACTTTCAGGATTTGGGGCTTAATCTCCTTCAAAGTACGCTCCTTTTGAAGCCATACACTTTGCCCAACGATCCTGCCACTGTTGAAAACGTTTTTCGAAAGCACTTATCGGAATGGCCAAAGCTGCTCCGTCGAATGTTTAAGAAAATGTTTAAGAAAATATATTTCATAAGCTATAAAGGGTGGAGAAAGATCAGCTGAACTAGATATATATTACTTAAAAAGCGTAAAATTGGAGAACTAATTTAGGTATTTAAAATTATAATGCATGGCTGTGATAATATAGAAAGTTATTGATACGGATACAGGGTCAATTACAAGAAGTAATGGATGTATACAGAAAGTTAAACGATTCGAGAGCAATGCTGTGAAGCAGTTCTTGTCACATAACTTGAACTAATTAAACTTTCAAACATTAGACACTTCATGGTTAGACAATTCATTGGATCTTTTCGGTTTTAGGTCCGGCATTGGATTTTTTTCATATTTTTTTGTATAGACGTAGATTTTTACGCTGATTCCATTTCCGCAATCCGTTTCTTGGAGAAATAAACACGAAAAAGTTATGTGCAAGTTTATTACGTTTTACAGGTTTCCAGAACACAAAACAGAACTCAAACCAAAGTTTGCTACTTGCCAAACTGCACAATATCGTTCAGCATTTGGCGCACTAGATCTTTGCCTGCGTGTCGGCGACGCCAGAGAAACTCGCAGAGATACGAGTCGATCATGGAACGGTGCGTACCACACCGGCGCTTGTTACC
The DNA here is from genome assembly GCA_023014485.1 of Bathynomus jamesi. Taxonomy (NCBI): domain Eukaryota; kingdom Metazoa; phylum Arthropoda; class Malacostraca; order Isopoda; family Cirolanidae; genus Bathynomus; species Bathynomus jamesi. The sequence goes on along the minus strand of JAJOZX010000090.1, from coordinate 760,756 downwards.
GCGTTTGAGTTGGTTCCACGTCGACTCTATCCGTTGCGTGTGTGCTCCAGTTGAAGGGTCCACGAAGTTTTCGCTGTGGTTCACTGTTTTGTGACTGAAGCTGTACGCTTCGAGCTGTTCGATATACAAACAGAAGTAGGTTAGGTTAGGTTAGGATAGGTTAGGTTAGGATAGGTTAGGTTAAGTATAGGTGGATATTTGAATACAAGTTTTGGGCCATAACGTTTTTCGTGTTTATTTCTCCAAGAAACGGATTGCAGAAATGGAATCAGCGTAAAAATCTACGTCTATACCAAAAACATGGAAAAAATCCAATGCCGGACCTAAAACCGAAGAGACCCAATTCATTTAACGTTTCCTTAGACATTTTTGGTTAGGTTAGGTCGTGATATTTTCGTTAGTTAGCCTCATAAGGCTAACTAAAGAAGGCTGGGGGCCCTGATCTTCAGGTGATCGGTCTTTTGAATTGTTTAAGGAACTGGGACAGTTTAGACATTTTAATTGATTAACTGAAATGTCTAAAGACACACACAACTAATGTGAAATGCTTAACGCATTAGACATTTCAAAATTCACAAAACTGGGACACTAAAACATTTAACGAAACGTCTACTCTTTTAAAGTGTGGCATTTGTTATGAGAAGATATCTTCGTCTTTCCATTTCAGGCAGTTGAAGTCGAAAAGGAATTGCCAGAAACCACATCTAATTACGCTAGAATCTTCTGTTGCATTACTGCAGAAATTGCAGCGTTATAGAAATTTATTAGCCATTTCCGTGTTACTTATATAAAGTAAAAATTGGTGAGCGAAATCGGACTCAAAAGGATAGCGTGAAGGGTGGAAGGATTTTGACTCAAAATGATTGAGGGAAAGTTTTCTCCGTTACTCCGGGATGGATGATGTGGCTCGTTGTATATTCTTACTTATTGGTGCCAGGGAGTGTGGTCGCGGGGGATAAATGAAGGATAGTCGTAGGATTGTTTCAATTTATATGTAAATGGGCAGCTAATTTCCTTCAAATGAAACACTCGAAAATGTTTTATAGATTAATTCGCTTAATGTATCGGATATCAGATTTCAGACATCCGCGTATGCAGATGCGGATGCCAAACTTTGACATCCGTGCGGATGCGGATGTTCATGCATAAATTTTTCACCTTCATAATATGATAGTTTAAATTCATACTTAATTTATTAATTGACTTTAGATTTTTGGTTAGTTATAAATATTAGATATTCGATAATATTAGACATTAGATATTAGATAATATTATTTTGTAATTATAATTTTTTACATACACTTTTTTTTGGACGAGTTTTCTCCACACAACTGTGTGTTACTAGAATGCGGGACGGGGACCCAACTCGTCTTGCATCCCACCAACCACTTTCCCCAACCACCACCACCCTTTGGAAAGTAGTGTTTATGACATTGTTATGTACTGTATTGTAGCATGAACAATTAATTATACAAATACACAACAGACTTTGCCAGTTACATTAAAGATCAAATGAAGGCTGCACAAGTTTCAGTATTTGAACTGAATGAGGGTCAAATTGTTCTTCAAAAATGGAATTTAGTAAATAGTACACATCCGCAGCATCCGCATCCCGCAGGTGCGGATGCGGATGTGACATGCATCACTATATATATATATATATATATATATATATATATATATATATATATATATATATATATATATATATATATATAAGCAGTATCTTATTTACTCAAATACAAATTTTAATTCTAAAATAGCAGCTACAGATGAGTATGAAGGTGGGGAAAGATAAATCCTTCTGCAAATGCTATTGCAGTAATGGAAAACCTGCTTCTCGAAGTCAGGTCAAAAGCAGGGCGAAACCATTTACTTCAGATAGGAAATATCATAATATTGGAAGTGTTGCTAAAATCTGAAATTACAAATATGGTAATCGCAGAATGGATTTTTACCATTGTCTTGTACAGTGTATGTGACTGTATGACGTTGCACACGTCATTGAATTGATTGTGATGTATAAACGTTCCACAACTGAACAATATGTGGAAATTCTTGAAGAGGTCACGCTGTCCTCGATTTTAACATTTGCATGTCTTCTCGATAAGATTATTCATATTGGTGGTAAAGATTCAGTTGATATGTTTCGAAAGATCTGACACCTTGCTCTATCGCACCATAAAACAAATGGATGTCCTTATAACGCACCTCATTTCGTGTTGATAAAAGAAGACAGATATCATGTAACCTTCTCATGTAGGTTTTTATTAATTTATAATAAATAGCTAAATGGTGTGTATATATATATATATATATACACACACACACACAGTATATATATATATATATATATATATATATATATATATATATATATATATATATATATATATATATATATATATATATATATATATATATATATATGAAAATTATTTCACGAAGGTAACACGTGAAAAATATTTATGATGAATAAAACCACGAAGGAAAGGAAACACAAAATGGTGCTCAAGCGCTTTCGTCTAATGACATCCTGAGGATGTCATTAGACGAAAGCGCTTGAGCACCATTTTGTGTTTCCTTTCCTTCGTGGTTTTATTCATCATATATATATATATATATATTATATATGATAGAACTCAGAATGATCCCTTAAATTAAGAAACTTTTATGTTACACACAAACCGTGCATAGTACAAGGAACTCTTCTGGGAAAATTAAATCCACTATAGTCCGAATAAGTAATGGTAAATGACAAACACTATAGTTTTTCTTTTCATGATATATATATATATAATATATATATATATATATATATATATATAATATATTATATTAGTGATGTAGCGGATGTCATTTTTTTCACATCCGCGGATGCGGATGCGGATGAGGATGTTTGATTTCAACATCCGCGGATGCGGATGCGGATGCTGATGTCTACATTTTCGTTATTTTTTAGGATATATTCGAGATTTGTTGTGTTTAACGTATATAATAAGTTATTATATAGAGAGAGCTGTAGCTATAATGTAGTATAATTGATTAATTGTACAATAATTGTTGTACTTTTCCCTGAACATATAAAATAATAGCAAGCATCTAACTATATAGAAATCAATTAGTGAATTCGTCTGCAAATAAATTCGTTATATTTTGTTGAGTTTCAGCCACAAGAAACCATAATTGTGTTACCCGACCTCTTTCCCCAACCTCCACCCTTATAGAAAGAGATCTTTAATTAGCTTGATAACTATTATATTAAGTTTAAAGTTTTATTAGGCATATTTATAAATGAGTAATTAAAATAAAGTAAACTAAGATGTTCATCGTTTAATATTCAAACTTAATTATAGGAAGGTTATGCTTAAGGAACATTAATTTTTCTGCCTTTTCTGCTGCCAGTCTGTTTCTCTTTTCATCATATATTAATCCAGCACTGCTAAATAATCTCTCGCTTGGTACGCTTGTTGGAGGACGTGCTAAATGTTTCCTTGCAAGTTTACTCAAGTATGGATAGATATTCTGCGTATTTTTCCACCAACTAATAGGATTGTCACATGCAGCCAGGCGTTTTTCTTGGTGATAGCTCTCGATCATTTTTACTACATCTTTTGACATCGCGTAGGTCTCGTCATCGCTGCTTGACTCAAGAAACTGAGAGAGAGATTCTGTGATAGATTTGCTTGTTGAAGGTGTTGGTTCTGTCACTGAAACTTTTATTCTTTTGGTGGGTGGCGAAGCGACAGATTCAAGAGATTGAAGCTCTTCAACTGCTTTGCCAAGTGATGATTTAACTCGTTCTAATGTACTAAGTGAAAATAACTTAGCTTTGTAACGTGGATCTAAGTAGGTTGCAAGAGAGTAACTTTATACAAAAACAGCCTCTCGTCTTGTCGCTTGCATCACTTTTGCGCACAATGAACTAGTTCTATTTATTATAGTAGAATTTGATAATTTCCGCTTATTAATGACGTTTTATCTCAACGGTCCACATCCGCACGACATCCGCAGTCCAAAGTGCGGATGCGGATGCAGATGCGGATGCGAGAAAATGTGCGGATGTTCCGCGGATGCGGATGCGGATGCGGATGTGACCTACATCACTATATATATATATATATATATATATGCACATCGTAATTGGAAGTCTTCGGAAACCTGTTGCTTCCGGGTCGTTGCCACACTCTTTATTATTCTGTGGAAATAAATGTTTATAAAACTTTCAGCATTTTTACTGATCGCTGAAACCTAGCATATGATATATATATATATATATATAATTTATGCAATCAAGCAACTGCTGAAAATAAAGCGATCAGGTGTGATTTTTGTCAAAATAAATTGGGAAGATATGAAAAGATCTCTCGTGTCGAGTGCGAAACAGATCATAGGCATCAAATTTCTCTGACTTGGGTACAGAGAGTATAAACTCGTTCTCGCTTTTAAAGAAATGGGAAAAATACGAATGTGAGAGAGAAAGAGACAGTAATGGGAGAAAGGAATGACCGAAATGCCTCCACGAAGAACAGTGTGGATAAGAATAAAAATAATACGAGAAGATATGATTGTAGAAAAAAAAAAAGAAAACAAAGCACAAACTGTGATGCGGTGAAATCGCCAAATAAAAATAAAGAGAAACTGGTGATAAAAACGAAAAACGTAGAGGAGATCGTATGCAAACAGTATGCAAAAGGGTATTGCAGGTACAGGGATGAGCAATACATCTATGCATATCCGACTTCATGCTATTTCCAGTAAAAAATTGTAAATGTAAACAGCGCCGGCCTTAGGATATTTCGGGCCCTGTGCAGAGTATACTGTACGGGCCCCCCATGACACAAGTCAAATTGTTTTTCATTGCTAATCATTTTATTTTAGTAGATTGTTAACAAGTACAAGAAGTAAAATTTAACTATACAAGTGCACCTGTAACAGAATACCAACAGACCAACAGACCAACAGCCTTTACTATTATTACTACTTATTACTTTATTATTATCAAATATTTAAACTATCATAAGAGGTTTCAACCACCGCCGGCCTTAGGATATTTAATTAGGAATAGGATAATTCAATTTAATTAGGATATTCAACAAAAGTAAATACACAAAATAAAGTTTGTAAATATACAAAAAAGAAAATAACTTAATCAACTACAAATGAATATTTGGCAATTGTAATATAAGAATACTAAAACATAAAAGAATTAACTAGATTTAATAAAAATAAACATAAACCAGTTGCAGGTATATATAAGTAACAAAAATCTTTTCATTAAAATCTATCTACTGTTTTAAATGACTGAGAAGAAAAGAAAAATCAAGCTAATACACAAATATATATTACACAATATTACACAAATATATAATGTTACTTCTTCACAGAAAGGGAACTTTCCTTGCTTTCTGTGCTGCAAATTCTTTTATTAATTCACTGTAGTCGAGAGTTCGTCCAACTTCATGTTCAACTGATATCAGTGCCAAGCCAGTCAGCCGGTCCTGGACCATTGAAGAGCGCAAGTAATTCTTAATAAATTTCTGTGAAATTTTCGGGCCCCCCTAAGTTGCGGGCCCTGTGCGACCGCACGGTTCACACCCCTAAGGCCGGCACTGAATGTAAATTTGGAAACAAATGTACATTCCATTACCTCAGTATCTGCCAAACGTATGCAAGATAGGGAAAACGCAGTACGGGAAAAAATGCCGTTACCAGCACTCTCAAAGGAACACGACACTTAAGCAACCAAAAATGATGGCGAAATCACCAGTACACAAGTTAACCAGTTTTTCAGACGTAGCACACGATTCAGTTTCTAAATATTATTCAACAAATATAAAAACAGTCGACAAATACGAAAATCCGAGAACCGAACAAAATAAATGCAGGAGAAAATTACATACGATATCAAGACAGCATGTACGGAAACAGATAGAAAAGAAAGGGAAATTCTCGGAAGATCACAGAGCAACGAAACATCCAGGGTGTATACAAAGTCCTTTCCCGATTATAAACTTTAATTACATGAATTCCAAAGAAGACACAGTAATGCTTTGTTTTGCGTGTTGTTGTATACCACATCAAATTTATTGTTTCTCATTAAATTTAAACATATGCGCCGTTAGTTACACGTAACACAGCCAAGCGAAATTCCAATTTACGCCATACGTTCGCTAGTATATCTCTCGTGACACTGTTCATAGTATCGCAAATCCATCACGGGGTGTCAATGTCAGCAACAGGAGTATGGTGCACATAATCCTTTACAAGTTGCCGTGAGACGCGACAAACGGACTTTCGAGGATTTCGTTGGAGTGCCTGTTGAACAATGGCAACCGTTTCGTCTGAAACACTGGGACGTTCACTCCTCGGCTTGTCCATTACACTGCCTCTCTCCAGAAACTTGTGGCACCAATTCCTAATGCTATGATTGGAAGGGGCGTTCTTGCCATAATGACGGCGGTAGTTTCGTTGAGTGGTATATTATAATCACAGACTTTGACTCCGCAAACGAAACAACACATTTTGCTTTCTCCTGCAGATCTGCAAACAAGAGAAAAAACTTGATGTGTTATGCAACAACATGCAAAACAGCAAAACAGAGCATTACTGTCTTCTTTGGATTTCATCTAATTAAAGTTTATAATCGGGAAAGGACTTTGTGTACACTCCATGCATCACCAAGGGATAACGAATTTGAACTACAAAAAACGATAAAAATGAAGACGAAAAAAAAAAATTATCCTAGCACAATAAACAGGGATTAAAACCAAACCGTTCCCCGAATAAAATTACATACCTGAAATGATTCATGGAATAAACAAGAGCGGGCTTTACATGCTTCACGGAAACTCGTCTGAAGAAATGCCAGGTGAACGTTGAAAACGGAAAGTTTTCTGTTGACAAAAAAGAAATACAAATTATCAGCTATAACAAACTTCGAGCTGAGAGAACAGTAAAGCGAAAAGGAGGATGTACTATTTATACACATGAAAAACATGACAGAAATGACAGTAAGTAATTCAAACAACTAAGTAGAATTTGTAGCAGCAAAAATTGAAAAATTAAACATGACACTGGCATATATGAACCTCCACATAATCAAACTATAAAATTCTCAGATACCAAAATACGGAGGTCAGAAACTTGGTGAAAGCTATAAATTCTCTGACCCCCAACTGTTATTCTCTGCGGTGATTTTAATTTCCCATTTATAAAATAGAAAAGGATAGGAAGAAATACATGTATAAACCAAGACAAGGGAGGCACAAGGGAAGACCAGCAGCAGGCAAAAAAGCTGCTAGCTCTAGCTGATGAATTTATGTTAACACAAGAAATAACAGAACATTTTACATACATACACACATAACTTACATACTGTACATACATACATACATGAATGCATTATAAAAAATCTCATTTCCAAAGAATTTGGGACGAGAAGGTAGAAAGTGAAGGATATACATCCATTCACACAGTCATCCTGGAGCGTCCTCCCCTACATGGCAAACTTCTACACTTATAACTCTTCATGCACCATGCGTTGTGGCGCCTCCAGGCCTTGCCAATAATAAAAGCGACAGAGTCTCGAACTTACATACTTCTACCAAACCTCCTCCATTCCAACCGACTTGCAGCCACTTCTCGTGCATCACCCAGATGAAGTGCACGCTTACTCACGCAATCATTCACCATGTCATCCATTTTCATCTAGGCATTCCTCTCCTCCTTCTACCTTCGCAAACACTCTTATAAACTCTTTCCCCAACTCTGTTATCTTCTATTCTTTCAACATGTCCAAACCGCCTTAACACATTTTCCTCAATTTTCACTTCCACTGACTTCTGAACGTCACACTTTCCAGAACTACACGATTTCTTACTCTATCAATCCGACGCACGGCACACATACAGAATTCTCAGGTTATCCATCTCAACCACTCCTCCTCTTAACTTTCCCCTCTCATGCCATGTAAATGTTTCACACTCATACAAAAGTGTCGGTACTAACACACCTTCATGTAAATATCTCAGCATCTGAATCCAGTCTCCGCTTTCTCACAATCGCTTTCAGCGCACCTGCCACCTTTCTTCCTTGATTTACTCGTGTGTTAACTTCATCCGTATTCGTACCTCTTTTGTTCCCAGATACTTAAAATACACTACCCCCTCTAGTTAGTGTTTCACCATTCACCTACACATGACAATCAGAATTTCTCATTTTCTTCACAATCAGTAACTTGGTTTTACCCACATTCATTTTAATCAGCTCTACTAGCATGCTTCCTCGTTTAATGAGAGTTTGCAGTACCAGATTTTCGACACATTCCCCTTTTTCTGTCCGACTATCTAACGCAAGGTGAATCGGTATTCTCAATCTTTCATCTACTCAACCGGTCAACTCTGGCACAAAGTTCCTCAAACCATCTTTCCTTCTGTCTATGCCCTCCAATCTTTCAGGTACAGACTGTCCAGGCATCTCGAAAAATTTAGATCTTGATTTCGGCTTTCTTATTCTCCTTCTATGGGGTTGGTAGCGTTTTTTTGGGCATTCGCTCTTAGCAACTCCTTCCTGCATTAAAAAACACAAATATTACGATTTGTGCAAATATAACTTTAAGAAGGAGATTCAATTCTAAAGGTAATTTTAAAGGTAATTTCACAAACCTCTTCAATTAAGTTTATGAGATCTTTCAAGTGTTTGAAAAGTATTTGTTAATTAATGTTTTATGAATTAATAATAAGGCTACATTGTGACCAATGCCGTATGTGGTAAGGGGCTACCCTTGGGAGCGGCACATTGTGAGGGTGAAACGGTGGCACGCAACACCCAAGGATACACAGGAGGGAAGCAGCATGTAAATCATCAGTCGAATCATAGTGTAGATAGTGTACAAAATGTAAATAATATCAAAGTTTTATTTTCTAATGTGGATACGTATACGTCTGATAAGATCAATGAAATGAAGACTAAAATAAGGGATATGGATACACCTTCCCATATAATAGCACTACAAGAGGTTAAACGAAAAAACGTCCGATATGAGAGAAGCCTAGTCGAATATAGCATAGGAGGATATGAAGTGTTTGAAAAAAATCTGTCATCAGAGGAGGAAGGTAGAGGTTTACTATTGTATATAAAAAAGGATATCTCTTATGAGTTTGTAAGTTCTAAGAAAGATTATTGCGAATTCATTTGTTTCAAAATTAAAGGTGTAGTGATGATATGGTAATAGCGTCAATATATAGAATCCCTACGAGTGACGCAGAGAATAATAGAGAACTATTAGAACTGATGCAGGAGATAAGTGACCTAGATTCAAGACACAAACTTATTATAGGAGATTTTAATATACCAAGTATAAACTGGGAAAATTATACAGTACCAGCAGAGGAAGGTAACTTTGGGTTTGATTTTATTGAAAAAGTTCGTGACTGTTATTTCTCACAGCACATAAAGGAGATGACTAAATTTAGAGGAAGCGATCGAGGTAATGTACTTGATCTTGTATTCACGGATGACGAATGCACAGTCGAAGATATACAGTTACTAAGTCCAGTTGGTAAGAGCGATCATGCCTGTGTGCAATTCGAGTGCAGTATAAAACCCCAGGATAAAAGATGTAAAAGAATTGTATATCTGAATGAAAAAGGTAATTATGAAATGTTGAGAAGAAAGCAACAGATAGACTGGAAAGAGTTTTTGGATGTACAGGATGTAGAGGAAATGTGGAGTAGATTTAGGAACAAATTTCAAAAGGAGATCGATGAGTGTATACCACGAAGAGTGTTTAGAGAGAAGGAAAGTCTGAGAAAAAGAACCAACAGTGACCTGCCTATGAATCGAATCGAAAATTATGGTCCAAAATTAAGAAGAAACAAAGACTCTGGATGAGAATGAAGTATTTAAAAACAAAGCGAAGTAGCAGTGACAAAGAACTTAAAGAAATGCAAGAGGAATATAAAAGAACCAATAATCAGGTAAGAAGAGAAACAAGGAGCGAAATAAAAAACCAGGAAAGAAATATTGCTAAGAATGCAAAGACTAACCCGAAATTATTTTGGAAGTATGTCCAATCTAAGACAAAATCAACAACATCTGTTACTGACCTGTATGTCACCGAAGAAAAGAAATGCAAAACTAAGGATGATAGGCAAAAGGCAGAAGTGTTGGCTGAATATTTCACTAGCGTCATTACACAGGAGCCTGAGGGGGATATGCCAAGAGTAGAAACCAAACCAGTACCAGAACTATCTACAATGAAAATAACTAAATCACAAATCAGGAGAGTCATTAAAAAGCTAAAGAGGACCAAATCACCAGGACCTGATGGTTTCCACCCAATAGTGATAAAAGAAGAAATGGAAGAATTACTAGAACCCCTATTGATCATATTTGAATACTCATTTAAAAGTCAGCAAATTCCGTCAGATTGGAGAAATGCAAACATTACAGCAATTTTCAAAAAAGGAGACAGATGTGAGCCAGGTAACTACAGACCTATTAGCCTGACAAGTGTAATATGCAAAATCATGGAATCAATTATAAGAGAAAAGATCATGCAGCACATGAAAGAGAATAATTTATTCAGTAGTAAGCAATTTGGATTTATTTCGGGAAGGTCACCAGTTCTACAGCTTATCAAAGTCTTAGACAAATGGACCCACTTCTTGGATGAGGGAGCCGCAGTCGACATTGCTTATTGCGACTTCATGAAAGCATTTGATAGGGTACCACATAGAAGGTTGATGGAAAAACTAAAAAGTTACAATATCACTGGTAGTTTCATAACATGGATCGAGTCGTTCCTCAGTAATAGAAAGCAACGGGTAGTGGTTAATGGTGAAGCCTCTGATTGGAAAGAGGTGGCTAGTGGTGTTCCTCAAGGATCAGTTATTGGGCCCCTGTTATTTGTGATATTCATCAACGATCTGCCAGATGTAGTGAAACACAGTGAGATCTTCTTATATGCGGATGACACCAAGGTATTCAGAAAGATAAGTGAAGACGAGGACTGCACCAAGTTGCAAGAGGATTTGAAGAAGATGAAGCAGTGGTCAGAGAAGTGGATGCTGAAGTTTCACCCTAGTAAGTGTAAATATATGAGGATAGGAAGAGCAGTTGCCCAGAATAAGAAATATGAAATGTATGAGGAAATGAGTGAGAGTAATTCAGAGAAGGACCTTGGAGTTATAATTGATAGTAACCTCAGATTGTAAGAACATTCAGCAGAGAAAATAAATAAGGCAAATAGATTAGTAGGAATAATACGCAGAACATTTGTGACCTTAGACGAAGAAATGTTTAAATCATTATACACTGCACTTGTAAGACCTCATCTAGAATATGCCAACCAAATATGGTGCCCATACAAGTTAAAGGATATTGAGGCCTTAGAAAATGTCCAACGACGTGCCACTAAGCTAATCCCATCATTGAGAGACCTAAAATACCAAGAAAGATTTAAGAAATTAGATTTACCAACGTTGGCATATAGAAGATCTCGAGGGGATATGTTAGAGGTGTTCAAGATTACGTGTAACATCTATGATAAACAAGTATGCGAAGATCTATTTACGATTCAAGACAACATAATGACAAGGTGACACGCCAAGAAGATCTACAAGGAGAGACCAAGGTTAAATTTGAGGAAATACACGTTCTGCAGTAGGGTCGTAAACACCTGGAATAGTCTACCAGCCTCATTAGTTGACTCAGATTCGGTTCTGAGCTTTGAGAAGTTTGATAGAGTGTGGGCCCACCAGGAACGCAAATTTGATTACAGAGCCGACATTCTTTGTACTAATCTCGACCGCCACCAGACAGAACACATAACCTGAAGGTGAAAATTCGGAGGTGGAGTCACAGGCTTGATGGCCTCTTCCAGAAGACTTCTGTGAGTATGTGAGTAACGCTGCTTCCTGTCCATCAGCAAAATTAAGCGACATTCGATCTGGTAGTAGTTGGTTGGATGAATAATTTTAGGCTATTTCAAAGCCTCAAACATTAATTCGCTAAATCTGAATTATAAGTGGGAAATATTAAGTATTTTCTCATGTTAACATTTTTTAATGTACCACAAGTTCATAGAGTACGAAATCAAACGCTGACTCCATAGAAAATTATGAGAATAAAAAAATTTGTTGACATGAATGTATGTAGCATTCCAGATAATTTTTTTGTTAAATACAGAGTAGTGATTTTTTTTATCATGCTACTGAATCCGAAATTTTCCTAAGATCATTAGAATATTTGGATCACTTGAAGATCCGTCACCCCAGCCTTTTTTAGTTCGCTTTATAAGGCTAACTAACGAAAATATCACGACCTAACATAACCAATCGTCAAGGGCGTACAGTTGATCTAACGATTGGTTAGGTGAAGTCGTGATATTTTCGTTAGTTAGCCTTATAAAGCTAACTAAAAAAAGGCTGGGGTGACGGATCTTCAGGTGATCCGAATATTTTAATCTAATTAAATTACTTCACATTGAAGGGGAAACTAAATTGTTTTAGCTAACTTACTTATTTATTAACCGATCAGAATGAAACTTTCACCATTATCTGCTTCTATTTGCTGAGTATTTAGCTCAGATTTAATTACAATTGTTGTCTCACTTCAGAAGCCTCACCCCATGTAGTTTCGACATGGTATCCTTTTACACCAATGAGGAGAAATGTATTTGTAATATAACCACGAGTATATAGCTGTACATACTTTACATTTTGTGCTTCACAGTTTTAACTTTGTGGTGCTAAATTCTTCCCAAGAACTTTTCTGTATTGAATTTTAGACATATTTCTAGTGAAAATAAAAGAAAGAGAAGAAACAGAGTCCATATTAGAGCAATTTAGCAGAGAGGAGGGCAATTCATTTTCAGAACTCCAACAAAGAGAGCAAGACAAAATTGCATATTTGTTTATAAAGATTTGTTTATAAAAAACGTCTGAACAGGTACAGTAGCTAGAACAACGTGAAAAAAGTGTTAGCAGCTGACGAGGAAGCTTCTAAACAGTGGCTGCATCCTCCAGCGCAGGACACGTCAACGCGAAGAAGCGACGTCAAACCAAAACATCAACGCGCTGGTGGCCAAACTTCCTCAAATCTCCGTGCAGCGGGCTGTCTACGGTTGGCCAGACTGGCAGTCGACGGCCTGTTGCGTGGCACGGTCAGAGTGCCGATCGGCTCCCGGGGCCCGGACCTATTCTCAGCGTGCTATTTTTTCAATTACAGGGAACAATTGCGTGCTCCCCGAACTACTCTTACTCTCTGGCGACATTAAGACTAATCCAGGCCCCACTACAACTTACACATATCACCATACACAAAGACATAGACACAATAGTACCATGAGACACATACAGAAGTATAATATTAACATATTACAGTACAAAGTAGATGGCCTCACAAACAAAATCATGCAGCTTAGGGAATTCGTACACAAACAAAACATTCACATAGCACTTATACGCGGCTATCTATCGCAGCCAAAATAATATCCCAACATACACACAACAAGCTAACATTCTAGTTAATCACTACGCAAAGATAAGTCACTTAAACAGAGACAACAACCAGAAACATGCAGACAGACAAACAGCCAGACACAAGAAAACCTACAGACTCGACATGACCATTACACCCTTCAATACAGACCAGACCACCAAGATCATCAAAAACATTAAGAATTCGAAGGCTACTGGACCAGACAACATATCTAACATACACCTTAAACACTTGGGCCCACAAGGAATATTAGCTCTCACAAATATCAGCACATATTCATACCAACACTGTATTATTCCTGACATATGGAAACAAGGTAAAATTATTACACTACTCAAACCAAACAAAAATCCAACAGAACCAGCTTCCTATAGACCCATTACTTTACTATGCACACCTTCCAAAGTAACAGAAAGACTAATCTTACAAATCACCAACCCACACATACCACTATCGCCTACTCAACATGGATTCAGACCTCACCACTCAACCACGACATTACTCACTAACCTCACGCAGCACATCATGGATGGCATCAACTCCAGAAGACCAGCTCAACGTACACTATTAGCAACAATAGACATTAGTAAAGCATTTGATGCTATCCCACGCTTCCCTCTCATAAACAAAATACTCAACACAAACATGCACAATAACACCAAAAGGTGGCTGAGCAACTATCTCTCAGGAAGATACTCACATGTCACATTTAATGGCAAGTCATCCAAAAACAAGCTTTTTCCGAACGGGGTCCCTCAAGGCTCTGTTCTCTCACCAACACTCTTCAACTTATACATGCATGACATTCCAACACCCATAGATAACAAGCTTACCTTATCATCATATGCAGATGATATCACTCTAACATCCACCCACAACAACATCGACACCGCTACAAATAACCTACAAACATACATAAACAGTATACAAGACTGGCTCACACACAATAGACTCAAAGTAGCGCCCACAAAATCAACCATCACCTTGCTTACAAGCAACACAAAAGAACACCAGGTAATTCCACAGCTTACACTAAACAACATCAACATTCCACACACTCACAGAACCAAAATACTTGGTGTCACATACAACACATCATTATCTTTTGCAAACCACATTCAGGACATTAAAACCAAATGTACGTCAAGACTTAACACGCTTAGGGTACTAACACGCACAAACTTTGGACACCAGCAGGAAACAACATCACTCATATACAAACAATATATTCGCTCAGTTATGGACTATGCTAGCCCATGCTGGGCACCCATTATCTCAAACACACACATAAACACCTTACAAACAACAACAACAACAACGCACTTCGTATCATTACAGGATGCACTCAAACAACACCAATAGAACACCTGCACACAGAAACAAAAATACTAAAAGTTAGGGAACATTTAGACATGAGGGGAACACAATTCATGGCAGCAGCGACAACTAACCCACAACACCCTTGCCACTACATGTACAATCATGCACCAACACCTCGCACCATTAAGGTAACACCAGAGAGATATTATAACGAAATACTCCATTCCATACACGCCCCACAGACATCACACAGTACAGAAAACACATACACACACACCTAACCCACAAAGCACTGACACGACTCGGTCCGAATGCGGTCCTAGGTGCGAAGCCGCCACCCATTAACAGGTCAGAGATCAGCCTGAGCAGATCGGATCGAGTTAACTTAGCACGATTCCGATGTGGACATCACCCAAACTTACGGACATATAAACACAGACTAGACAACTCCATAGACGACACCTGCCACCTGTGCCAAGACACACCACAAACAATTGAACACATTATGACGGACTGTACCGCTCTAGCACAACAACGAACACAACACAACATCACTAGTGCGCTGAACCTCTGGTCCACTCCGGAGAGGGCGATCGGTTACCTGCGTGCCGCCGGCTTGCTCGATCAGGGTGGGCTGATCGGCTAAACAACAACAACAACAAACTCTAGAAGGTAGAAAACTGAAACTTGCTCCTGACCATCTTGGGCAACTTTTCCTAAATGAAGATTGCGTTTGAGATATATTGCTTTGAGCTTAACTTTGTAAAAAAATTTAGTCATTCCCATCTGATCACATGACACGAGTACCAACTTCCCTCTCCCGCAAATTTTCCTGGAAATATTTTTTTGGGAAGTTCAGTTTACAGTATATAGCAATTCTCTTTGAAGTTTAAAAAAAAAAACGTGTATGTATACTTTTTCTTGTACGATTCTTTCAATTTCTGGTATTTTTATTTTGTATATTTGGAGAAAATTAAAGTTGAATTTCTTATGACTAAAAAGTTTTTGTGCAATCTGTTTTGCTGAAATTTGGTATGATGTTAGTTTTATATATGATAAACGTGTCTTTCAAGTTTTAATAAACTCGAGTTAAAAGATTTTCTATGAATATTTGATAGCAGTATAGTAGAGAACGTTTTGACTGTGATTTTGTGAAAAAATGCAATTATTCCCATCCCTACTTCTAAACTTCCTCTGTACAATTGATTTTGCTGAAAATTTGCATGAAGCAAGAGTAATGTGTATACTGCAGAATGTATCCTGTAATTTTCAATAAAATCGTATGAAGACTCTTCCTGTGAATATTTACAAGCAGTACAGTAAATCACTTTTGGGCTGATTTTCTGAAAAAAATGCAATTATTTTTATCCTATTAAATTTTTTCTGCTCGAGAGATTTGGCTGAAATTTTTCATGATATAAGTTTAATTTATGTAGAATATATAATGCACGTTTCAATAAAATTGGAGGAACATTTTTTCCTATGAATATTTGAAAGTAACATTTTTTACTGATTTCTCAAAAATGCAATTATTTTCACCCTCCTTAAAAATTTTCTTTCCAATAAATTTTGTAAAATTTTGCGTGAAGTATGATTACTGTACGTGCAATATATCGTGTAAGTTTTAGTAGAGTCGCATGAAGAATTTTGTTTCTATGAATATTTCAAAATCATGGGTTTTGCACTGTACTCTAATAGGGTGAGTGACAGGACTTTTTGATTTTTTTCAAAATCTGCCAAAACTCAATACTAAATGGAGGTTCTCGGAAATGTTTAACGCAGAAGCAACAGTTTCATCTAGAAAATTTTGGAACCGGAAACTTTTGTTGCCAAGAAATGCTCGAGCCACTACGTCCAAATGTATATAGCTAAATTATAGTAATTTCTGCTCAGAAAATGTAAAAAATAACTGCATATTCGGAATTTACAGTGACTTTTACATTAGAAAGTGAAATAAAATAAGTGTTGTTTATTTTGCCATATTTTAAATAATTGGGGTTAGGAAGGAGATTAAATGAAGCCTAACATGGTCTCGGCCCTAGGGCTTCTCGAAGAATCGACCCCCCTCCCTTTACAGGAAAGTCCACTTTAGTAACCATAGTTATAAATTATGAGGATCACCTGAAGAGCAGGGCCCCCAGCCTCAATTATCAAATGATATCTTCGTTAAAACTAACGAAACTATCACGACTTAACCTAACCAATCGTCAAGGACGTACAGTTCACCTAACTGGGCATTCAATTTAATTTATTATTATATTTAGTATTGTAAAGCAAAAAACAAGAATACATGGGGACCCTGATCTTCAGATGATCCAATTATATGATATGATATTATAATATATAACATCATTTAGTAAATAAACACTTACATTTTTTTTTTAAACTTCACAAACTACTCTAAACTACTCTAAACTTAATTACTCTAAACCCCCTCCGCAGTCACTAGGTCGTTGCACCAAACGGTCCGCCTTTCTACAATTTCGAAACCGCCCTTGGGAAGTCCTGGCTAGGGGACTGGTGTGTTCCTGACCCTAAAACCTTCAAGATATATTTTTTATGAGTATTATGAAAGCCTAAAAGTCTAAAAGTGGTAGTTTTTCAGGTTTAAAAATATTTACTTCTAAATGAGGGGTTCCGCGTCTTAAGGTACCTAAGCGCCAAAATTAAAATTCGTCAGAAATCGCCTCCAAAGTTCAGCAATATTCTGGCAATAGTATCTGTTATTAATTGAGCTAGCTAGATGTTCATTTTTGGCTAAATTAGAGTTCTAAGTATGCTAATGAAGATGTTGATGAGTTTTTGGAATAAATTTTCATATTTTGTATTTTATATATATTTTTTAAATTTTTTTAATTTTCTTATTACGCCGAACTTTGGGTGAACTTTTGGCTGGCGATAGAGGTGAAAAAAGTAGTTCGCTTCATAAAGTTTTCAACCATACTTCTAATGTCGTAAGGTCATTATAACCCAAACCACGCGATAGAGCAAGGGTGAAAATAATGATATCCATCAAAAACACGTTTTCGCCTGTGGTGGCGCTTAGGTACCTTAAGACGCGCGACCCCTCAAATATCTTTAATGTCCTTCCCACATAAACCGATTTATTCCAGAATTTTTATTATTAGTTAATCGAATCCGCGCAACTAAGCTGGAAAGCTGGAACTTCGTTTAATAGGACTTTCATATCCTACTGTTGCTGCTAGTGGAATAAGACCTATTTCACCGGTTTATCGAACTGAAAGCAAATACTGGAGCTGTGCTTGCTGTAAATTCATTTTATATTATTTCACTTAGAAAGGTTATCGATAAAATTTTGTCGGTGAAAGTTTTCGAAGAAAATGGGAATCCTTTTGTATACATTTGCTTAATAAAAAATCTGACAAATTTGCCGAGTGAAAAATGTATAGAAATAAACTAGTATTCATAGTCTTAATAATAATAAATTAATAATAATAATAATAATAATAATAATATACCAGTAATATAAGTTCTGAGACATGTCAGCCAGTGGGAAACGGCTATAAGGTCTAGCTGTCTTTAAGTTCTAATTTTAGACGTAAAACTCATTCGCATCCGACTTTAAAGTTGAATTTTTTCTAGAGCCGGGTCTCCTTCATCGAGCTACTTCAAGGCCGTTGAAGTGTTTTGCGTCGTCAACATTGTCTTTGTGTTCGCCACTCTTCTCCATTACACAAATATTCTTAGGTATTTTAATACATTTAAAATGATATAACATCAATGATAAGAACGTCAGTTTACGTACAATAGTCTTTAAGTAGCAATTTTGTCAAGTTAACTAAATTCG
The DNA here is from genome assembly GCA_023014485.1 of Bathynomus jamesi. NCBI lineage: Eukaryota > Metazoa > Arthropoda > Malacostraca > Isopoda > Cirolanidae > Bathynomus > Bathynomus jamesi. Next base: position 742,122 of record JAJOZX010000090.1, on the reverse strand, counting down.
ACTAGATTACTTGCTGTGTATGAATGTCCTTTATTATATACGGGTTATAAAGCAATTTTATAGTGGTTCTTTCTGTTTGTTTCCTTTATTTTTTAATTGTTTCCGGGATAAACTTAATGATCAATTTATTGTTTTATATTCAAAGCTGGAACGTGTTCTTAGCTTTAAATATAATTGTTGCTCAATAATGGACCGTTCATACTTCGCAGTAATTACATTAAAATTTAGGTTTGGATTGTTTACCTACGTGGATAACATCTTTTACCTATGGGCAAGGATTTTCCTGAGTGTACCTATTGAGATGTATGTTATGTTACCCTTAACAGATAATATTTTACAAGAAAAATTAAAGCCTGTACCCAATTATTTCATGAGTCCTCCTTGTAACCTTATACACGCGCATCGAATAAAGTGGTCGGTGCGTAATTTTATTTTCTTGAGAATACAAAATTCTTCATAGTTGACACTAACTTTAATTATAGGTTGATGAGCAGCGAGAAGAAACTGACAAGACAAAAGAATGAAATAAGGACAGCGAAATTCAACAACCTAATAACACCAGAACATTCTGAACCAAATAATGAAAATCAGGTTAAATACTTAATATCTAATATATATTCAGCACCTACAAAAAATCTTTGTCTGTGAGATTATCAAGGGAGAAACAACTAAATTAAACTAACAGTACAAAACTTGGTATAATTTCATGTAAAAGGTGTTTTAATCTGATTTTGTAATGTGGTTCGAAGTTGTAAAATAGCAATTTCATTTTTATTTGTAAAAATACTTGCAATATCATAAATGCATAATTCCATATTCTGTTTCTGCGTTTATGGGCCTATGAATTCCATTATACATTGAAAATAAGGTCAGTAAGGAACCAAACGAACATACTGTATTTCATATCTTAACTTTCATATAAATTAGAATGATCGCCGAGAGCGTAAAACCAACATATGCGTATCATGAATGCAAACCCGATAATAGTCATCTAAGTCGCTAGAGAAGAGGAAGATGCTAGTGGGTCCGCTTTCTCCTTCTCTTTCTTACTGGCCCCATGGGTAATATAGTTTTGAAAAGGAGTCGACATTCTGTCGTTGTCTCTGCTTTAAAGGATTAAATAGCTCTCTCTGTAGAGTTTGTAAGCCCTTGAGGCTCCGATTCTCAAAGACTACAAAGAAAGCTTGCCATATCCGAGCACGTCTGGTTAAGCCCAGCTGTATTAACCTAACATAGCAGTTCTGTTGCATACAAATGTTAAAAATAGGGACTGTTAAATATAGAAGGAAACGGGCTGGTTTAAAGGTCGTAAGTCCTATAGTTCCCGCGAGCAATGTAAAATTTCTTACTGCACCGTAGTTCAGAGCTTTCCAAACTTTTCACGTTGGCGACACACTATTTAAGCATAAAAATTTTCACGACACATTAATTAATTTTTGTTATCAAATATCAAATATCAGATCATTTTTCAGTAGGTGGTTTATCTTGTAGCCGATTTTGTTGATAGAAAAGTCAAAATTTTCAAAATACAAAAAACACTAATGTGTCGCGACACACCAGTTTGGAAAGCTCTGCCGTAGTTTCTACTGTCCTACTGTAGACATTATCCTAATTGATTTCCTAAAATTACTTATGTATTTCGTCTCTTTTAAACAGAGCAGTTGTACGAACAAAGTATGGAAAGCTCTGAGTCAAAAGGTCTCTCATCGCCATGGTCAAAAAAGGAGATCGAAAAGGTGTAATCCCGAATCGTTCAACGAAAGAGCTTCGAGGCTCGATACCAGAGCAAAGATTTTGTTTCCTCTCAGTTACAGCATCTTCCAAATCATTTTCTGGAGTGTTTACATAAAATAACCCTTTTACTGAAGTGGAAGAACAAAAATTCTAAGTGTGAATTAACTGAAAATAATATATATACAGGTTGTATTTAAATGACTGGTGTAAAAAAGAAATTGTAATGACTATTTATTGAAGTGATACATTCGGAAAATTTAAGGGGCATTTGATTCAGTAATGTATCAGGTTTTATATCAGATATTTAGTAAATATCCACATGCCTTCTATCACTTTCAATAACTGAACGAAATTTGCCCTCTAATTCAGTGAAAACAGTTACAAAAACTGATGTTACGACATCTCTGGTGCGCATTTTTAGGTCATAATATCTCTTGGTTGTTGTGATACCTTCGGAAAACGAGCTGGCCATCTAGTGCACACAGTACGAACAAAGTGAACCAACCAAACGTTAACTTTTGGCGAATCTCTCTCACGTTCATGTGTCATGTAGAATTTTTTTCTCTCTAGATCCTGCGGTCATAGCAGTTTAATCTACCAGAGGTATAGAAAGTTGCCTAGTCGTTAAAAATGAGATCTGAAAGAAAGCGAGCATCAGTTTCAATCCTTTCGATAAATTCTTAACAGCTGTTAAGTCTTGTTACGTAATCTTCCTCGTGAAGTTGGTGAGCAACCTGTATCTTGTAGGACCTGAATTTTAAAATTTTGTGTATGATTTTATGGACATAAGGGTATGGGATGTTTAAGTCAGCTGCTGCTCTCCATAGTGACTTCTTAGGGCTTCTTAGGAATGGTTCGTGAACAGCATTGACTCTTTCTGAAGAATTTCATGGTCTACCTGGAAATTTCCCTTTTGGACACTTCCTTCTATAGTAAACTCTTTACCCACACTCGGATAAGATTTCTGTGTGGTGCTGCTTTGTTTAATTCACACGTAAATCGTCTTTGAGCTGTAACGATTGATCTACATTCGTGAACCCATCTAACGAGATTAGCCTTCTCTTGAACAGACCATTATAACTAAAGTCTAGGTCAGGCGAAAAATATATGATAAAAAGCAGACGTTGTACAATCTTGCTTAAAATTATTACATTTCCTCCATTAAGTTTATACACAAAATCTCGCTGAAACATTTTGGATTTAATTTGACAAATAACAATGACAATAATAGCACAAACCAATTTTTCTGATCATACACTAATCGATATAAATACAATTTGAAATCAGTTGACCAAAAGTTCGTCCTGGAGAGATAGAAAGAATATTTGAAGAATTAAATAGGGTTTCAAGTTTTGAACAAATGTAGAAACAGTATTTACTATTTAGACAATGAAAACAAACCGGAAAATATATCCATGGATGCAAAACTGAAGAAGGGAGACTCAGGCCAGAGAAATAGCTACACGAAATAAAACTAGACCTAAAACAATTATTCATCCACAAAATAAACGCGGAGGAAATCAAGGTAGCAGAAAACATAATAATAATAATGTTATCGGATGATGAACTCAGGGAACAGTACAACATAAAAATTGCAATAGCTAGAAAAATAAGGAGAATTATTTGGAAGAACTTCTACAGCCGAAAAGTGAACATCATACTAAAATTATGGAAGAGTTTAGCCCTATCAGTAATTGAAAGGCAAATAGAGAAAGTCTGCTATAGTCACGTCCCTGAAACGTCATGTAGCAGACTTTCCTTTTTGCCCTTCAATTGAATATTGCTTAGTACTCAAAACCCATACAGAAAAAGAGAATGCAAATATAGAAGCCATACAAAGGACTTTAACGTCTAAAATAGAGGAAACGAAAGATGAAGACTACTAGTCTAGATTACAAGTCCTGAAACTTTACTCCCTGGAAAGAAGACGTGAGCGATGCACAGTAATTTACACATGAAAAATACTCGAGGGATCTCTCCAAAATTTTAGAAGTGAAATACAAACACACTGGTATGGTATGAGAGAAGAGGCAGGTTCTGCACTGTCCCAACTGCGGTGGGACAGAGAGGACCATGAAAACGAAGGTAGAAAATACCCTCAGAATACGAGACCCCAGACTCTTCAAAGTCCTGTCGAAAGAACTGAGGAATGGCCAGCATGCCAACCTGAATAATTTCAAGAACGAACTGGACAGGTTCTTGTGCAAAGTTTCTGACAAGCTATTCGTAGTTGGCTACGAGGGCAGGATGAAAGTGGAAAGCTGCTACTCTTCTCTACCAATCCCGCAAATGAAACAGGATGCTGCAGAGGAGTCGACTGCAGATCGATCCTCAACCGTTGTTCGAAGCCATCAAGTAAGAATCAGTGTGTATATATTATATATATATATATATATGGGATGAATTTCACAATTAAACACGTGAAATGAATGAATGATGCAAACCAACAAGGAAAAAGGAAAATGATTCCAAGGCCTTTCGTGTATTCAGAAGTACACCTCGTCAGGGAATGAGACTAAACGAGGTGTACTTCTGAATACACGAAAGGCCTTGGAATAATTTTTCTTTCTCCTTGTGGTTTGCATTTATATATATATATATATATATACTGACTACTATCGGGACTGATAACAGAGCTGATAACTATTTGACAGGCTCCTTTTTCAGTCATGCATGATAATTGAGCTTTAAAAGGAATATTGCACTAATTTTCAAAAATCGATGCATTTTTGTCCTGAAATGGACTCGTTTTTAACTCCATTTCCATTTATTTAACTGAGCAAACAGGTCCCCAAAAGTCACCAGAGGATTAAGTTGTAAGACCATCGCGTTTTATTAAAACCGTCCGGTGCCTTTCCATAATGGAAAACTGGGCACGAAACTGAAAAAAAATCCGTTATAAATATATAATTTTTGGATAATCTTGTAGTTTGACGTCGTAACTTCGTCCAGGAAATTTTTTAATGTCGCAAATTATTGATATAAAAAAACTAACCTAACCTTAAAAACCTAACCTAACCTTAAAAATCTAACCTAACCTAAAAAATCTAACCTAACCTAAAAAATCTAACCTAACCTTAAAAACCTAACGTAACCTAACCTATAAACTAAAAAATAAAAACAAAAACAATTTGTGACTTAAACACGGTAATAAAAGTAGACCTACCTAATTTGCGACATTAAACTACATGATTACCGATTTTTGCCGGGACCGTAGAAAAGGGTTCAATGGAGTCGGATGTATCAAAATAAATGTATATAAATGTTTATATAAATAAAATGTTATATAAATGAACTTATTTAATTTCATATGAAATGAAAATGATTAAAATAAATACAATTTTTCCATTCCTAAAGTCATTGTTAGATAATTTCGCGACTCACCGAAGCTAAAGTGGTTTCACTAATTGTTTTGTGTTGCTGTCAAATTCATTAAAATATCGCCGGAAATGATGATTCTCTGTCGATTTGATCTGGCGATTGTTCTATTGATTTGTTTTTATTGTAAACAGATTCAAAGGAAATGTATGGAATGTCGTTCCTATAAATATTAGAAACATTTCATTATTAAATGTATTTTGAAAATCACTAAAGATGTACTTCATTAGCTCCTACTTATGTTTAAGTTCACTACCACCATTATTACTATAATTAAGTTCCTATTTCAGTATTATCTAAAATATTATTATTATTATTATTATTATTACTATTATTATTATTTATAATAATATTATAATAATATTATTATTATTATTATTATTATTATTATTATTAAAGATTGCGCAAATTAATTGTGCCCAAGCACTCAACGCTCATAAACCTATCCATTCAGAATGATGGCTTCCCAGACTGCCCACAAAGGGCTAGAGTATGCCCTATTTATAAATGAAGGAGCTAAAACTTTCCGGTCAAACTACAAACATATTTCCATCCTCCAGACCGTCAGTAAATTATACGAGTGACTAATATACAGTCAAAAATGTATATATATATATATATATATATATATATATATACACATATATATATACACACACAGTGGTGTAGTGCTGTGGGAACGCGTGGGAACGGCGTTCCCTTACTTTTTTGGTAGACGGAACGGCGTTCCCTCACTATTTCAAATAAATCCGAACTTATTCTCTAACGTCATGAAATTTTAATTTCCACCCCTAGAAGAAATATGAGAAAGAATCATTAACTGTTTCATTTCTTTTAGCTTCGACTGAGGCAATGCTAGCCTATAAAGATCTGATGAACAGTCACCACGGCGTACCAGTTGTTAACTTTTTTTTAGTTAATCATTCCAGTTGTTAGCTATTTTTATTGATCGTACTGGATGTCGTATATCTAATGACACTGGAAATACTGCATGTTCAACCTTGGAATATATCCTAATATCCAGTGCATATGACCTCAAAATATCCCTGAAATTGGTCAGATTTCAAAAGATTTCCCGGGGGGCTTACAGTGACCCCGGACCCCCAGCTGTATAGGCTCGCCGCGCTCGCCATTGCCCCCATCGCATCTGAGTAACACTTTCAAAATGCGTTCCCCCACTTCTTTATTTAGCACTACACCACTGTATATATATATATATATATATATATATATATATATTGGCTAAACGCCAACAAACTATCCTCAAATATTAAAAAAAGAGCTTATAGTCATCACAAAAAAGAAATCGTTGCCTCCTCTAAACCTACGCATAAATTAGTCCCTGTTCAGCGAGTGCAATCGGCTAAACTTCTAGGAATTACCATCGATTCAAACCTTTCATTCAGAGAACACACTGAAGTTCTATGCAACAAATTAGCCAAGGTCTCATTCATAATTACGAAAGCAGGTGCAGCACTCCCAAACAAATTCTTTGGTGCATATACTTGACCATGGTATACCCACACCTACAATACTGCATTAGTTCTTACGAAAGTGTCCGTCAGTATTCTTTACAGCCACTGGTAGTAATTCAGAAAAGAATAATTAGGAAAATCTACAAGGGCCGGTACGAAAGTAATGCCTCTTATTTTTCAGTTTATATTTGCTTTAGTTTTATACAGGGTGATCAAAAAGTCGATGTGCACCTATATTACTCTGAGAGACAAAAGTGCATACATACAAGAAGTTAGATATTTTAATAAAAAATTATACGATATCGTGCAATTTGTGTTACTGTAATATTGCACGATATCGTATAATTTTTTATTAAAATATCTAACTTCTTGTATGTATGCACTTTTGTCTCTCAGAGTAATATAGGTGCACATCGACTTTTTGATCACCCTATATGTATATATATATATTTTTTTATTTATTTACTATATTTACTTTATATTTGCCACGTATGTATGCATATTTCCTGTAATTTTTCTTTGTAATTGGAATCATATTTAGTGAGAAATAAAATAGGAGGCATTACTTTCGTACTGCCCCTCGTATAAGTCGAACAAGCATAATGAAAATATAGTTTTATCTGTACTTTCATTATGCTTGATTTATGCGAGGGGCGAATTAAAAATTCTCAAACTAGTACAAATCTACAAACTCAACATTGCCTCATATATGTATCAAATCGTCCATAATACTGCGTCAGATTTCATCCAAAACAAAATATTAGTTTCCCAAACACAACATCACTTTAAAACACGACAATCAAACACGTACATCAGAAAACAATTGCACTCGAGACTGTGCAACTAGATCCTTCCTTATCTTCCCCAGGACCAAACCTTTGGAACACCCTCGATCAAGAGATAAAACAATCTAGAACATTAAAAATCTTCCAAAGAAAACTGAAAGACAAATTCATCAACTCATACAAGCCATAATACTTTAATCCGTTATTTCCATAATAAAAACTTAATCTATATTCTTATATAACAAAACAAAAACAAAAAGGTAATAAAGGTAAGATAAAACTAAATAGGGGCAAGGTCAAGGTATCTAAGGTTGTTAAGATACTCACTTAGCAAGCTATTTAATTAATATTCGATATTTAATTATTTAATATTTAATATTTTTGGCCTCTTATATCCCAACAAATACGAACGTGTAATTTTAGCTGAATACCTCTATGTCAGTAGTTCTCAAACTGGTGTACGGCGTACCCCCAGGGGTACGCGAGGGAATCTTAAGGGGTACGCGAAGGGGTCCTGAAACTCTAACCCTTTTAATTTTATATACGATTAACGAACGGCCACGAGTCACACGGTCTTAAAGAAAGTAAAAATCGTCTATCTCTCGAAAATCCAGAAAATCCCGTGAAAGAATTCAAGGGGTACAGAAAAAGAAAAAGTTTGAGAACCGCTGATCTATGTAATTATGTGTAGTTATGTGAATATGTATTCTTTTCTGAATATTCAAACTATATGTATCTATACTCGCAGAGCTGGGCACTTGCGGTTTTTTTTGCGGTACTGCGGTACTGCGGTACTACCGTGTTGGTCGGTACCGCGGAAAGTACCGCGGGAAATTTGAATGCGGTAGCGGTACTGCTGTACTTTCAGCGATCCTTTGCGGTACTGCGTTATGCGGTACCGGTTTGGTAGTGCGGTAGTAGTACCGCAGTACCGCAGTACCGCAAAAAAACGCGCAAAAAAACGCAAGTGCCCAGATTATTCTATAGACATGTTTGCAGATTACTCCGAAAAATCTGTATGTACTTTTTTTTCTCCGTCTGTATATCATTAAAACCAATGTAAATAACCTCACTTCTCTGCCTTATCTAATAAGATTTACCAAATAACTCACTTCTGCCAGTATGGCATAACATTTGCTTGTAAATAACAGTTTTATATTATGTAGATATATAAAGGTATATTTATCTGAATGTATATTGGGGGCATATATATATATATATATATATATATATATATATATATATATATATATATATATATATATTTACTTTTGTTTACTTTTGTTGAGTTTGCGGTTGACCCCTCTGCAGCATCCCGCCTCATTTGCGAGATTTGGTGAAGGAGGGAATTGCTGTCTGATCTCCTCCTGCCCTTAGCCAGCCACACATGGCTGCTCAGGGACTTTGCACAGGAATCTGTCCAGCTGGTTCTTGAAGTTATTCAGGTCGGTGTGCTGGAGATTCCTCACTTCTTTTGAAAAGACATTGAAAAGCTTTGGGTCCCGTATTCTGAGTGTATTTTCCATCCTCGTTTTCATGGCCCCTTGTCCCACCGCAGCTGGGACCTTACAAAATCTGCCTCTTCTCTCATTCCAGTTTGTTTCTATTTCATTTCTAAGGTTAGGGACAGAGCTCTCAACTTGTCTCAAGTATTTTCCATATGTATATTATTGTGTACCGCTCTCGCCTTCTTTCGAGAGAGTAGAGTTCCAGGGATTGTAGTCGAGACCAGTAGTCTTCACTTTCCGTTTCCTCTATCTTAGACGTAAATGTCCTTTGTATAGCTTCAATGTTCGCAATGTCTCGTTTTCTGTGTGGCCTTGTGAGTACTGAGCAGTACTCAATTACTGGTAGGACTAGACTCTTCCATAATTTGAGCATGATGGTTGCTTTTCTGCTGCGGAAGCTCCTCCAGATGATTCCCATCATTTTCCTAGCCGTTGTGATTTTGATTTTATAGTGCTCTTTGAATTCTGCATCCGACGACATTATTACTCCAAGATCCCTGACTTGTGGATTTGGTGTTATCTGTTTGGCTTGCATAGTTTTGTACCCTTTTTCCTGTAGCTCTTTGTTATTACCATATCTTAGAAGTTGGAATTTTTCTTCGTTGAACTTCATATTGTTGTCTTCTGCCCACTGGAATAATGTTTCAATGTCGTTTTGTAACTTTCTTATGTCATCTTCGTTCAATATTTCCTTACATATCTTTGTGTCATCCGCGAAGCATGATGCAATACTGTCTTTAATATCTGCATCAATATCTGCAATTATTATTATGAACAGCAAGAGAGCTAATACTGTCCCTTATAGGACAGAGCTCACGACTTCTGAGACTTCGGATTTAACTCTGTTTACCACCAGTCTTTGCGTTCTTACATATCTTACTTTTGTTGAGTTTGAGTTTGAACGACGGTTCAGGATCGACCTGCGGTCGACCCTTCTGCAGCATCCCGCCTCATTTGCTGGACTTGGTGAAGGAGGGAATTGCTCTCTGATCGCCTCCTGCCCTCGTAGCCAGCCACGCATGGCTGGTCAGGACTTTGCACAAGAATCTGTCCAGCTGGTTCTTGAAGTTATTCAGGTTGGTGTGCTGGAGATTCCTCACTTCTTTTGGAAGGACATTGAAAAGCTTTGGGCCCCGTATTCTGAGGGTATTTTCCATCCTCGTTTTCATGGCTCCTTGTCCCACCGCAGCTGGGACCGTACAAAATCTGCCTCTTCTCTCATTCCAGTTTGTTTCTATTTCATTTCTGAGGTTAGGGACAGAGCCCTCAAGTATGTTCCATATGTATATTATTGTGTACCGCTCTCGCCTTCTTTCAAGAGAGTAGAGTTCCAGGGATTGTAGTCGAGACCAGTAGTCTTCACCTTCCGTTTCCTCTATCTTAGACGTAAAAGTCCTTATAATGTTATTTTTTATTTTGAAAAGATTGTGTAGTGTGCATGCATGTGTAGATATGCATGTATGTGTAGTGAGGAATGTGAGGAATAGAGGAAGAAGCGTGTGTTTGAGAGCATGCTCGACTGTTCATAGGGTAGATGAGACACGTAAATAGATCAGCTGATGAGGACAGTGACAGGAGAAACGGGAGTTCCAGCACTCCCTGTCTCATGCCTAACGTATCCCCCGAGGAGTATTTCCTTGTCGATTGGTGTCTACAATTTTTCCTCCTCTATACATATAAATATGTATATACGTGTATGTGTGTAGGTAATGTATAGGAATATATGTAGGTATGTACGTGTATGTGTTTGTTACATGTACGTGTATGTATGTATATACTGTATATGTTTCCTGTTGCCCCTGAAGTACGTCATTAGCACGTGTAAATACCATAATAAATTGTAATATTGATATTATTATATTATTATTATTATTATTATTATTGTGTTGTTGTTGTTGTTGTTGTTGTTATTGTACTATTGCTTCATATGGATCATCTGAAGATCAGGGCCCCCAGCCTTCGTTAGTTAGCTTTATAAGGCTAACTAACGAAAATATCACGCTTTAACCTAACCAATCGTTAGGTCAATTGTACGCCCTTGACGATTAGCTAGGTTAAGTCGTGATATTTTCGTTAGTTAGCCTTATAAGGCTCACTAACGAAGGTTGGAGGCCCTGATCTTCAGGTGATTCTTTCATATTGTTATTCTACTACGCTACATATATTTAGGAACGCATTAACTGTCGCACTATTATATATATATGTTAGTATATGTTATTCTCTGTACACATATTGTATGCCTTATACATGTCGCACAGAACAATAAAATTATTATTATTGTTATTATTACATACATTTTTTATTATTATTATTATTATTTTATTATTATTATTATTTGTTATTATTATTACTATCACTTGCCATATAACTTCCCTTATGTAATAAATAAATTGAATCGAATTAATTTTGCCCAAAAAGCTTCCATATTTCCAATGGTATATTCCTATTAAAATCCTTTAAATCGATTAATCTCATATCAGATATGTAAATTGTACAAAAAGATGTTGCAAAACTTTATGCAAATTGCATCTTTTTTCTGAATAAAGATTTTTGAATTTCAATTTTCAATTTTGAAAATTCTTTAGGTCACTGATATCTTTGAAAGTGTGATAATGGGATGGGTCCTAATGACTGAGTGCAGAGCAGTGGTTGTTAAACTTTTTTGCCCCGTGGTGCCCCCCCCCCCCTTACGAGTTGACTTCTGGCTCATTGCCCCACCCCTGATATCCAAGTGCATTCACTAATATTACACTTCATTAAATTTATTTGATATAAAATCTCTCTCTCTCTCTCTCTCTCTCTCTCTCTCTCTCTCTCTCTCTCTATATATATATATATATATATATATATATATATATTGTGTGTGTGTGTGTGTGTGTGTGGTGTGTGGTGTGTGTGCACACATTTTACTTAGTTGGCCATATATACCGGCGATTGTTCACTGACTCCCCGCGCCCCCCTGAAATATTCTCGCGCCCCCTAGTTTAAGAACCACTAGTATAGAGGATCTGACAGGGGTATTTTAAATTTGGTGAAGAAGCCCCCATAGTGGTCAAAGCGCAGCCGCCGGTGTAACTGCGTACAGCCTCTATTACATATAAAAACCTGGAGTCATTCACCAATTTCTCTTAGGGAGAGTTTCCTTAATTCTAAGAAAGAAGAAAATTTTTAAATCCTTGCTGATGGCAAATCCAAAATTAATTTGTGAACAATAAAGTTCTAAAGCTTTGCGAAAAACTTCACTTTTTTCTACGTGAAGGTCAAAATATGAAAATAAAAACCCACTCTAATAGACAGTTTATTTCCACGACAGTTTCGACGCCCACTGGCATCCTCCTCGGGTGGATACAGAAACACGAATGAACCAAAACAAGAGGGAAAAACAGTCCAGGGACCGACCGTTAAGAAATTCGCACCTAGGTTAGATCCCATTCTCCCGACACCGGAAGGGCATTTTCATTAAGTACATTCGCGCAAATTTAAAACTATCTTCCTGTTCTAAACATACAGATTCTATTATTTTTATTTTTTTATTTTTTTTTTACATAATTATTACATTTATTATTAAATTTATTACATTTAATATTGCATAATTATTTATTACAGAAATTATAAATTTATTATTACATTGGTTATTACATTGTTGTTTATTATACAGAACTTATAAACCGAAAAACGAATGAAAAAAGCCGATTAGGAAATAATCCAGAGACCATTGAGAAATTCGCACCTAGGTTAGATACCGTTTCCCGACATTGGAAGGGCATTTTATTACAGGATCCGCTTATAAGTACATTCCCACAAATTAAAACTATCTTCTTGTTCTATACATACAGATTCTAATATTTTGACATAATTACTGCATTGATTATTGCATTTATATTTTTTATTTTTTTTTATTACCTTTACCCTAATTATTAAATTTATAATATTACCTTTATTATTACATCTGTTGCATTTATATTTATTTCCACATTTATTACTTCCATTATTACATTTACTAAAAGCGAGTAAGGAAACAATCCAATCCAGAGACATTTAAGAAATTCACACTTAGGTTCGAACACGTTCCCACGACTCCGTAAGGGATTTTTTGACCAAGAATCTCATTAAAGGGTCTAACTTATAAGTACCTTCGCACAAACTAAAATTATCTACCTTTTCTATACACACGGATTCTATTATTTTTCTTTTGACATAATTATTACATTTATAAAGTACCTTACTTGATTCCCAATCTATAGCATGATTATTTTGGCTGGCGTGATAAAAAATGGCATTATTAGTATTACAACTTCTGAAGGCATATTTGTGTTCTTTAATACGGGTTTCAATATTTCTTCCAGTTTCTCCCACGTATACTAAATCACAACTTTTACAGGGAATGCTGTAGACACAGGCTTGTTCCTCTTTTGCAACGTTATTCCTAACCAATTTACTTTTCACGGTAGACGAATATTTGAACGCCAAAGCAAACTTAAAATCTTTCGTCAACGGTTTTACTCTTTCTAAGCCGGCAATGTAAGGCAAACTCACATATTGTTTTTGGGAATGTACTTATAAGCGGACCCTGTAATAAAATGCCCTTCCAGTGTCGGGAGAACGGTATCTAACCTAGGTGCGAATTTCTGAATGGTCTCTGGATTATTTCCTAATCGGCTTTTTTCATTCGTTTTTCGGTTTATAAGTTCTGTATAATAAACAACAATGTAATAACCAATGTAATAATAAATTTATATTTCTGTAATAAATAATTATGCAATATTAAATGTAATAAATTTAATAATAAATGTAATAATTATGTAAAAAAAAAATAAAAAATAAAAATAATAGAATCTGTATGTTTAGAACAGGAAGATAGTTTTAAATTTGCGCGAATGTACTTAATGAAAATGCCCTTCCGGTGTCGGGAGAATGGGATCTAACCTAGGTGCGAATTTCTTAACGGTCGGTCCCTGGACTGTTTTTCCCTCTTGTTTTGGTTCATTCGTGTTTCTGTATCCACCCGAGGAGGATGCCAGTGGGCATCGAAACTGTCGTGGAAATAAACTCTGTCTATTAGAGTGGGTTTTTATTTTCATAGTCTAAAGCTTTCTGTAAAGTGTAAACTGTCTCTAACACTAAACTTCACGCATCGATAGTTAGGTGATTGAACGTATGTATTATCTTTCGAGACAGTAATTATTCGTTTTTAAAGAACATATGCTCTAATAAAGCGAGGGAGTTCACTGGAGCATGGAAAAACAAAGTAAATATTGATTACTTTCAAACGAATCTTTTTGGGGGTTCTGGATGGCGTGATTGTTAGGAGCGCTGATTCTGGTTCGAGTCCCACTAACTCCTAGTTTCGCACTTTATTGCTTCTTTCCCTTTCCATCTTATTTAAGCGCGGTTATTGCACTTATTTAATTGAGGTTATTACACTTTAAGGGTACACCTATTGCACTCAAAATTAACTCATTGAATAGATTTAAAGGGAATTTATTATCTAAGTCTTAAATAGCTTATCTTTTTATCAAAAAAGATGTAGCGTGTGGAGGATGCTTTGTGAGCACCTGTGGCAACTGAATTATATTTGTACATGTAGAATATATTACTAGTGGCCCTTCCTCTAGACCTGGCTTGGTGTTTTAGAGAATTGCCTTCCTGAACTCTTCATCTCACATAGCCAGGTACACTCGGCTCATCAGGGACTAACCTCAGCCATATGAATAGTAAAGGAGCACTAATCCCAAACAATTTTGGCAAAATAAAAGTGGGTCCACCCCAAGACGATAATTATTCAATAATTTCGGGACTAGTGCGCGATTAAAACATCCAAGACAATTAATTTCATGTGCGGTGTATATACACACACACACACACACATATATTTAGTGGTGGACCGGATGTCAGTTTTTCAACATCTGCGGATGCGGATGCGGATCTTTAATTTCAATATCCGCGGATGCGGGTATTTAGTTAATCTATCAATATAATATAGAATTATGAATATATGACATAATTTTTCAAATTTCGTGATATTACTATAATGGGAGGCAATGCATAAGAATTAAAATTAATATTAATGTTTTCATCATGATAAAAATAATAACTTTTTCAAGAGTTTCAGCCACAGAAAATTCAATGAAACAAGTTTCATTCAATTTTCTGTGTTACCAGGTATTTATATTTTCAGGTTTATATATTTGTTTGTTCATTAATAATTAATTAATACTTTACATGAAATGTGCATGACTGGGCCTTATAAGCTACTTTATAAGCTAATTTAATTGTAAATTGCATAATATATTAGAGGTAACATCCGCATAACATCCGCAGTCAGAAGTGCGGATGCGGATGTTAAAATGATGCGGATATCCGGTCCACCACTAATATATATATATATATATATATATAATATATATATATATATATATATATATATATATATAACCAAGGCAATAACAACAACAACAATTCCTTGTTTAAATAATAATAATAATAATAATAATAATAATAATAATAATACCAACAACTTCTTAATGTATCTTATTTATTTTACTCTCAGTTCAACCTTTTATCGTTTCTCAAGAGTTCAATTTAACACACTCAATCATTACCGATGCCTCATTACAAATAAGCAATTCATTTCAAAACTTTTCGAATGTTTCTCAACGGATTCTGTTACTCAATTTCATAAATGAAGCGATATTTGGGAGACTAAATTCAGTAACGCAGTTTCTCAGTATCATGAATTCTTTACTTTCGATTCAATGAGTTAGGTTGTCGAGCGAGCGCATTCATCGCCAGATTGTCGATTCAAATATTCGTTTTCGCGTTATTTTTGCTGTGAAGGAAATACTGGAGATGCTGCCGAGGGGTCGACTGTCGTTCAAATCCATCATAAGGTAATATATATATATATATATGAAAATTATTTCACGAAGGTAACACGTGAAAAATATTTATGATGAATAAAACCACGAAGGAAAGGAAACACATCCTGAGGATGTCATTAGACGAAAGCGCTTGAGCACCATTTTGTGTTTCCTTTCCTTCGTGGTTTTATTCATCATATATATATATATATATATATATATATATATAATTCAGTGGCGACGGAGGGGTCAGGCAGGTCAGGCCTGTCACATGGCAGGCCAGTCCTGCTAAGGACTTAAAAAACTAACATAAAAAACTAACAATACACAATCCCACCTCTTGTCAAGTTGTCAGGCTAAAAATTTCCATTCATCCATCTCTCCTCTAAACCCCATTTCCCCAGTGAGGGTGGGGAGAGAGACGTGAGAAGAGGAGGGAAGATATGTGGCTAAAAAATTTGAGTCAAATATCTTTCCTTTATAAAACATGTTATAATGACCATATTAGGGTTTATAAATAAGGTTATATAGCTATTTGCATATATACTGTGACTGTATATAAAATTAATTATTACTGTATTATTATGCATCTTCTCAAATAACAAAGCCTTACTCTTCTTTTACAGATCTTTTGTCGGTAGCTTAATTCTATATTCATTTAGTATAAATTTGTGTTACAAGAACATGGTTCTGTGTTTCAAGAACGCGGTAGACCTACGTTGTAATTTATTAATTTCCAAACGCTCGTTTTTTTTTGTTTTTTTGTTTTTTGTTTAACTAATTAAAAGCATGGCACCCCCGTCAAGTACTTGCAGTCGCTGTGAAGGGAAATTTGCCGCTTACGCGTTTACAATGGCTAATAATAATGAACAGTTAGTTTGCAGGTGGTGCTCAAGCATGGAAGTGCTGAGGAACGAGTTAGAACGTGAGAGGGAGGCCAGGTGAGGCTTGAAGAAAGCGTGATGCTCCTGACGGCAAAATTAGAATCCCTTGAGACTCCAGTTACGACCCCTCCTGCCTCAGTTTCTACTAATATAAATAGTATTAATAGCCCTCTCTCTTCCCCTAGTTCCCAACCCTTCGTTCGAGTGCGTAATGGAGCCCCATTGAGAAAACCTAAGACATGTCTACCAGTAATAACAAACAATAAGTTTTCTGTTTTAGGTTTCGAAGATGCTGATGAACCGGAAATACGACTCGTTGGCGATTCCATTGTTCGAGGGCAGCTCGAGGAATTCTGTGGGAGAAACCCTCGTCGTAGGCGCCGTTACTGCTACCCTGGTGCAAGGGTGGAGGATATAACTAATAGTGTTGACCATTTACAGACGGTACCTCCGAGGACACAACGTATGTTATTCATGTCGGTACTAATAACGTTTTAAATTCTAGATCGGAAGAACTGCTGGCTAGGTACAGGGACTTACTAGAGCGATTAAAGGAAAAAATAATAAGATTGTTTTAACAGGTATACTTCCTCGAATTATCCAACGTAACGATTTCTACAGCAAGGCGACCTATATTAACAATAACCTAAAGTCTCTTTGCCAACAGGAAGGAGTGCATTTTGCGAATTTTTGGAACAGTTTCTACGGCAGGAGGGACTTGTTCCTCGAGATGGACTTCATCTTAATGACGTTGGAGCTGCGCGTTTAGGAAGACTATTTCATAATACTGTCTCTTCTTTTCAGGCTGCCGTAACTCGAACGGTCCCAGCGTAAATTCCACAAATTTCCCCTGCGCTCGCGAAGGTGTCGCAATTACAAACAATTTGAAGGTTCTATCCTTAAATGCTCGTAGCCTACGAAATAAAAAACGAATTTTTTTCTTTAATTGCTTGTAAAGACTATGATATAATTGCGATAAATGAATCGTGGCTTAGCACTGAAACTCGTGACTTTGTAGGGGAGTATCAAATTAAAGGTTATAGACTTTTTGTTAGAAACAAAATAGGTAGGCGGGGAGGCGGTTTTATGTTGTATATTGCGAACGTTATAGAAGTAAAGCACACAATTCCAGAACCGATAGATTCGACTATAGCAGAACTTAAATTGAACGATTTCAAACTTCTTGTTGCGGTTATATATAGGCCCCCTAATCAAACAGCTGATACGGACGAAGCGTTATATCGTGAACTAAAGAGAATAATCGGTAGTGAGCAGGCTTTAGTTATGGGTGACTTTAATTGCGCCAACGTGAATTACGATACAATGCAGGGAGACGCGGAAGGTAATCGTTTAGTTAATTTTCTCGAGGATAGCTTTCTTATTCAAAAGGTTGGGGAACCTACGAGGTTGGACAGTATTTTAGATTTAGTAATAACTACGGATGATAGGCTAATTACTGATCTTCAAGTAATAGAACCGTTAAGCAATAGCGATCACAATATGGTAGAGTTTGTCCTCTCAGTAAGTCACTCGAAACCAGCTAACTCGACTAAAATTCCTAACTTCCAGCACGCAGACTTTAGTAAATTTCGAAATAAATTGTCACACGTCAATTGGGAAAACGTAATGGGGAACTCCAACGCAAAACTAATGTGGGAATCGTTCGAAACAGTATTTAGGACTATAAATGAGGAATGTGTACCGTACAAAATTAAGCGTGCGAAAGTAAACAACAAGCCCTTGTGGTTTACTTCTAGAGTAGGAGACATTATAAAGAGTAGAGATAGGGCTTATAGGCTACATAAGTGCGATAAAGACAATTTGTGTTACGAAACAACTACATATCTCTAAGGCGTGAAGCGAAAAGTGTAATAAAAAAGTCCAAGCGCGAATTTGAAATCTCCATAGCTCGTGACGGTAAAGAAAACCCCAAGCGATTCTTTCAATACGTCAATAATAGAAATCCAGTAAAAAGTGTCTTGGGGCCTTTGAAAAATGTAAACGGAGATCTAGTTTCTGAAAACAAGGAAATGGCTACCTTGCTAAACGAATTTTTTACGTCAGTTTTTACTATAGAAGATGTAACGAATATCCCTACGGTCATAGACATAATACCTTTTGATAATGGTAATATTTTGGATAATATCGTGGTTAGTGAAGGGGAGGTAATGCGCTATATTGATAAAATGAAAACGCGTAAATCACCGGGGCCGGATTCCATATATCCCATACAACTAAAAGAATTAAAAGATAGCATTGTTGTGCCGCTAACAAAGATTTTTAATGCGTCTATTTCTGAGGGTGCGTACCAGATAATTTCAAGTTAGCAAACGTAACACCTATCTTTAAGAAAGGCGATAAAGGTGCGGCGGGAAATTATAGGCCAATCAGTTTAACGTCTGTTGTAGGTAAGCTACTGGAATCAATAATTAGGGATCGTATAGTCGAACACTTAGAATTGCATAAACTAGTTAGAAATACGCAGCATGGTTTTAGGCGAAACAAATCTTGCTTAACTAATCTTTTAGAATTTTTTCAAAGCGTGATTGACGTTTACGATAGACATCGGGCGGTTGATGTAGTGTATTTAGATTTTCAAAAAGCGTTTGACACCGTGCCGCACAAAAGACTCATTGAAAAAACTAAGGCTCATGGAATCAGGGGTGTAGTAATAAATTGGCTAGAAGAGTGTTGCGAGGTAGGAAACAGAGGGTGGTCGTTGATGGAGAGGAGTCGTGTTGGGCTAATGTAGCGAGTGGCGTTCCTCAGGGTTCTGTATTGGGCCCCTTGCTTTTTCTTATATATCTTAGCGATTTAGATGTCGGCCTAGTCAGTACAGTTTCAAAGTTTGCGGATGACACGAAGCTGGGTGGTAGGGCGATTAATGACGAATATAGAGGTAAAATCGAGGAAGATCTGAATAAAATCGTTGATTGGTCAGTCACATGGCAAATGAGATTTAACGTTGATAAGTGCAAAATTTTACATATAGGTTCGCGTAACGGTAATTTTGCGTATAGTATGTCATGGGAAGATTTAACAAGCGTAGAGCAGGAAAAAGATTTAGGAGTTATAGTCACTGGTGACTTAAAAGTAGCGAAACAAAGTACAGCAGCGGTCAATAAGGCGAACAAAGTGTTAGGTTTTATAGCTCGAAGTTTTGAGTACAAATCGCGCGATATTATAGTTCCTCTTTATAAATCATTAGTTAGACCCCATTTGGAGTACGCGGTCCAATTTTGGAATCCGCATATGCGCAAAGATATAGACAAAATCGAAAGAGTTCAAAGACGAGCAACTAAGATGATTCCGTCGCTTAGGTCAAAGTCGTACGAGGATAGGCTTAAGGAGTTAAAATTGACAACACTCGAGACTAGGAGGCTAAGGGATAATCTAATCCAGGTTTTCAAAATTATGAATGGGTTCGATAACGTAGATAGAGATAGCTTTTTCGAAATATCTCAATATAATAGGACTAGAAATAACGGGTATAAGTTGACAAGTAGAAGGTTCGAGACAGCAGTTGCCAAAAACTTTTTTACGCATAAAATAGTAAATAGCTGGAATAGTTTGCCGGTAGAAGTAATTAGTAGCACGTTTATAAACATGTTTAAAAATCGATTAGACGCATATGTTGATTGATTGGTTATAGTTTAAGATAGTAAAATTAAGGCTTTGTGGTGATAGATCCCACAGCTCAACACAAGTGTTGTGGGATATAGGGAGGCAGCATCTTGGGTTAGGGGTTACTCTCTGTCCTTACACACCCAATTTAAAGAGATTCCTCTGCCGAGCAGTGCCTCCCATAGTACTGTGAGGTATTAAAAAACTCATGATCTTCACTTGCCCCACAAACACCTTGAAATGGGAGACCCAAAATGGGTGCACACACATTTCTACATTACTGTACAGTCTTTACAGCCACACCTACACTTTTCCTCCTAAGTATATATATTGTAATGTATATGGTGGTAAATTCTGACTTGGTCCGCAATCGATATGGACCGTGACTTATTTTTGGTTGGCAAGGTACCAGTATTGATGGATGACGTAATGAAATTGACTGGATTCTTTGGATCTGATATATTTGCATGTCGGTTATAAATAGATATAGAGTGTAACATATTTGTGGATAGTAGTCTATTATGACTTGATCCTCTGGATCCAGAGATTCTATCTTTAGTTTTAAATCGATAATTAATTATTTTTAAATTGATAATTATTTAGTTTTGTAAAAATTGGTCGTTGCCAATGTACAGGCAGTTCTTACATAAATTTCTTATGTTCTTGTGGTTCGGAACCCACGTAAAATTGTAGGTCCCCTCCGCCACCACGGAGGACATACACAATACACAATTACGAACACAGTTAAGTAGACCAGCCATGAGTGGATCCTAGGGTCTTTGTTTTTCTGAAACATTATAACATTATAACATTATAACTCGCATAAAAATGCACAATTCCACGTCTTGTCAGGCAAACAATTTTCAGCCTGACGTCTCTCTTTGAAACATGTTATGATGTAAATCTTATGATTTATTTATAATGTTATAACGTCATTTGGATTTCACTATACGTAAAAATAATTAGTATTTTAATTGATTTATTACTTTGTATCCACCGAATAACCAAGTTTTTAATATTCGAAATCAGGCAAATTCGTATTTGCCTGACGACTTGCTGCTGTGTCAAATATATGTTATTATCTTGAATTACTAAACAT
Organism: Bathynomus jamesi; assembly: GCA_023014485.1. Classification (NCBI taxonomy): domain Eukaryota; kingdom Metazoa; phylum Arthropoda; class Malacostraca; order Isopoda; family Cirolanidae; genus Bathynomus; species Bathynomus jamesi. Next base: position 720,775 of record JAJOZX010000090.1, on the reverse strand, counting down.
TTAAAAGCAATATTTACGTATCATACTGGCAGGTGGGCATTTCTATATAGTCTACTTTTGCATAGTAAGTGAATTTTAGGAAATTTAATACACAACATATGGAAAGTGTTAATTTTATATAAAATCTATCACATCTGCGTCATGGGTGTCACATGGCTTAGCCCACATGGCTTAGTTCTCAGTGTGAGTTGGCCTTCATTCGTGTTCTGTGTATCCTACGTAGCTTGTGAATTTTGTCATGAAATGTAATATAAAAGTATTTGTGTTTTGGGTAGCCTAATTTGTAAATTTAATCATGGAAGGCGATATTATAAGGGATTTAAAATCGAAGCCATTTAGTAGAAGAAACATCGAAGAAAAACTGATAATTCAAAAGGGTTGGCCTTTACCAGTTCTGGCTTGTAAAGTGGGCAATAGATCTTTTCACACGAGTTGGTATTCTCAAATTGACTGGTGATGTGGAAGTATTGACAATCAAAAACTTTATTGTTGGCCGTGCTTGTTGTTTAAACCAAGAGAAAAACAATCTTGGACTGATCAAGGCTATAGTAGTATGAAAAACATTTTGGGTAACAGTGCTGTTCACGCAAAATCTTCCTCTCACCTTAGCAATTTTAAAGCTTGGAAGTGTTTTGGAAAAACCAGTATTGAAAGTACAATTAGCAGAACATATGAGATAGGAAAAGGAAATCACAATCAGAAAGTTGATGAAAATAGACAGAGTATCTGAAGCATTTAGTGAATGCTGTTTTATGTTTAAGTAAGCAGGAATTAGCATTTCGCGGACACGACGAAAGCAGTGACAGTAATAATAAAGGGAAGTATAGAGAGCTTTTAAGTTATTTTGCAGAGCTAGACAGTGTTTTTGCCAGTAGATTAGTTGCAAAGGAAGGATCTTCAGGGTTTTCTGGGTTGTCGAGTACCACACAGAATGAACTTATAACTTCGATTGCTAAAGTTATTGGTAACATTATTCACGAATAAATTGAAAAGGCTCCGTTTTATTTCGATTCAAGCTGACGAAACTACAGAATGTTCTGTTCAGTGTCATTTATCAATCATTATTAGATACGTTCATAATTATGATATCAAAAAGCGTTTTTATGGTTTTTTTAGTGTAAGTGCAGACAGAAAAGCTAGTGGTTTAGTGCAAACAATGTCAAAGTGCTTACAGTTATTTAGTAATGTAGAAAATAAATTAGTCAAACATATGATGGAGCTGCAGTGATGGCTGGTGAATTAAACGGAGTGCAAGAGAAACTAAGTCAGTGCGGTTACATATTTCATTCACTGTTATGCGCACACACTGAATTTACTTATTATTAAAGTAGCGAATCATTTACCAGGTGTCAAACGTTTTTTCTCTCACTAGAAGGCATTTAATAAATTTACTTCCTCAAGCACAAAGAGAAAGAATATATTTAATAATTTTAAAGTTACCATTCCAAGTTTAAGTGAAACACGCCGGTGCTATCGGTCAAGAACAGTATCAGCTATATTACGTCAGTGTGGAGCATTGAAAGAGGCTTTAGAAAGCATTTTGAATGATGAGCTTGTCACCATGTCACCATGAATACCATGTCAGAGGAAAGGCTGTCTAGTTTAGCAAGAATTGCCATAGAGAAAGAAACTGTAATATCGCTAGAGAAGAATAAAATGTTGCACGACAAAGTAATTGAAGAATTTGCATTAAAACCAAGAAGATTGGAGTTCATGTGTAAATAAACAAGGTAAGGCGATGTTTTATTTCCTAAATTTATGCCAGTTAAAAATACTCTACTTATCATACATAATAATATATATATATATATATATATATGCAAAGTCCCTGACCAGCCATGCGTGGCTGGCTACGAGGGCAGGAGGCGATCAGAGAGCAATTCCCTCCTTCACCAAGTCCCGCAAATGAGGCGGGATGCTGCAGAGGGGTCGACCGCAGGTCGATCCTGAACCGTCGTTCAAACTCAACAAAAGTAACAAAAGTATATATATATATATATATATATATATATTATATATATATATATATATATATATATACACACCACCAACCAGAAGTTCTGAAGGAAAATAACTGAGAATAAATGAAAACATAGTTCACATCATGCGATGCATATACAAATTTGTATCATAAGACAATATCATAAGGTAATCATAAGGTATCATAAGGTAATATATATATATACACACACACTACCAACCAAAACTTCTGAAGCAAAGTAACTGAGAATAAATGAAAATATAGTTCACGTCATAAAAAGCATATTTTTTTTTATGTAGAAAGGAGGGGCCTAAGGGCGAGCGCCCGCAAAAGTGATCCCTCTACAGAAGACGGAGAGAGCCAAAAACAAGGTCTCCAAGGCTCAATGATGCCTTTTTTTTAAATATAAATTTTGAAAAGGTTGTGTAGTGTGTAAGATGCATGTATGTGTCGTGAGGAATAGAGAGAGAGAAGTGTGTGTTTCAGAGTATGCTGGACTGCTCACAGGGTAGATGAGGCACGGAAAAAAGACCAGCTAAGGAGGACAGTGACGGGAGAAACGGGAGTTCCAGCACTCCCTGACTCCTGCCTTAACATCCACCCGGAGTACTTCCCTGGTCGATTGATGTCTACAATCTCCTCCTAGAGGAGGAAAGATTTAGTCGTAGCCATACAAATTAGTTAATTTCCATAACCCTTTCAAAGGCAAATAACAGTAATTCAAATCGAGCTTCCTTGTATTATTATTATTATTATTATTATTATTATTATTATGACGATAGACTATGCTTTAAAATTGAGCATGGAAGGTAATCCACGTCAAGGAGAGAAAAGCGAGACAACTGATGTCCCCCAACAATGCTATAGAATTGTAGCAGTTTGTCAACACGTATTGGAAATTATTTACAATTTAGCATTCTGAAAAGTTAATCGCCAGAATGCGCAGAATTTATGTGGCAGTTATTAAAGCCACAGGTGGTTCGTTTGATGAATCTTATACTTAATTAATTTTGCAGTTTTTTCTTAGATTCATATAACTAAGTATGCATTTTACATTTTTAATAATTATAGCAAATTCTTTCATAAACCAAATATTTGTTTTTCATTTATTTGACAATTGCGTCTTGCTTTTAAATTTTGTATTCTTAGCATATATATATATATATATACATTCAACTGCAAAGAACACGCAGTATAAATAACGTAAAGAACGACGCTTGTATAGGAGATATTCGCGCAAGACGAGAATATCTCCTATACAAGCGTCGTTCTTTACGATATATATATATATATATATATATATATATATATATATATATATATATATTATATATATATATATATATATCAGGGCCGTAGCCACGGGGGGGATAGGGGGATATATCCCCCCGAAATTCTTCCCAAACTTAGAAATATATTCAGACAAAATACTTCTCTCTGCTTACTCCCCTTTCATGGAGCTCTTATTTTCTGGAATGGATTTACATTTCCGACTCACCGAACTCTATAAGGAGCTCATGTCAGTTAATGAACTTACGCTTCCGACTCTTAAGTTTGCTTGCTTTTAATTGGTCCTCTTGCCTACGTCACGAATGATGTCATTTTCTATTAATGTGCCCATTGGCCATGTGCAGTTGTCACTCATGATGTCAATTCCTAATATACGGTCAGTCATGCTGTTTACTTCCTTTGTTTTTCACGTGTTGTGGGTACTGTGAGTCTGTGACCTATTTACAATATGGCCAACAAGAGGAAAGCAAGTGTTTTAAATTATTTTGAGCCTGAAACAAAAAAGAAAACAAACAGTGATTTAATCTGTCCTTCTGACAGTGGTGAAACTTCAAATAGAAGTGAAAAAACTGAAAATGTTGTTTCCTCGGTGTGCGAGTCACAAATGTCTTTGGATATTGGCACGTTCCTCGAAAAATCATGTACAGACGAGGAAAAATATAATATTCTTAAAAATCTTTGGGTACCCGGAGAATTATATAGTTTTCCGCCGGGTAAAAGAAACTTAAAATTTCAAAGGAAGTGGCTGACTGAATTTAAGTGGCTTGCATATTCTCGAGCAAGTGAAGGTGCATTCTGCAAGTACTGTTTTGTCCTTGCAAAAAATGTAGAAGTTGGTAAAGGAAATCACATAAGACTGAACGCACTAGTTAATGCTCCGTATATGCGTTGGAAAGATGCAAAAGAGAATTTTCGCAAGCACGAAACTAGCAATTATCACAAAGACAGCTGTGTTAAAGCACAAAATCTTTTGTCAGTGTTTGAAAATTAAAAAAAAGGATATCTGTACAACTTTAGACAGTGCCAAAAGACAAAAAACTTCAGAAAACAGAAAAAAACTCATGCCAATTATTGAAACCATTATTTTGTGTGGCCGACAAGAAATTGCATTGCGGGGTGATAACGATGCTGGGATTTTGGAAGAAAATCAACAAAATGATGCAAATTTCCGCGCTTTACTGCGGTTTAGGATTGGTGGTGGAGATGAGAATCTAAAGAAGCATTTCACCGAATGTGGTCGAAATGCAACCTACACAAGCCTTCAAATTCAGAATGAAGTGATTAATATTTGTGGTAATCTAATCCTGTCTCGTATCGTGAATCAGATCAGTCATTCAAAATATTTTAGTGTTCTGGCGGACGAGACCTCAGACATCTGTGGAGTGAAACAATATACTCTTTGTGTTAGGTACGTGTTAAAAAGTGAAGAGAACTATGTGCTGCGAGAAGATTTTCTGAAATTTGTTCCTATTCATGACTTTTCTGGTAGGGCACTTGCTGAAACATTATTAAACGAACTGAGAGAGTTGGGGTTGGATGTAAACTACATGTATAATGTGCAGCTATTATACAACAAACGCATCCTCAGGCTCTCTACGTTCATTGCTCTAGCCATGCCCTAAATCTGGCCCTTTCCCATGCTTGTTCAGTGCCAATAATAAGGGCTAGTTTAACGGTAATGCGAGATATAATAGCTTTCTTTAGACATTCTCCTAAGCGAAGTCATGTGCTGAAAAGTTGCATCAATGAAATGTATCCTGGTGCCAAAAGAACCCGTCTTCTGAAATTTTGTGAGACTCGGTGGGTTGAACATTTAGATTTAATTCTGTTACTGAAGGAACTTTGTGCACCAATTTCTCAAGCTTTAAACAGAATTCAGGATTTTACGGACAAAGAGTCTACAATGAAGGCTTTCACATTGTTAACTGCTATTGAGAGCAGCAAATTTTTGATATGCTTGGTTATTGTTAGTCAGGTGTTTGCACTACTGCATGGCCTTTGCACATTCCTACAGTCTAAACAATGTGATCTTGCTTCTTGCCTGAACCATGCCGAAGCTTTAAAAGATGAAATACAAGCCCTGAGGGACTCTGCCGATTCGAAATTTAAAGCAGTTTTCTGTGAAGCCGAAAACTTGGGTAAAAGTTTGAGTACAACAATTCAAATGCCACCTTCGGTCGGACGGAAAGGTGATCACTTTGTTACACAGAATGTTGAAGAGTATTACAGACGTTGTGCGTATGTGCCTTTCCTAGACTTTTTATTAAATGAACTAAATGATAGATTTCTCAACCATAAAACTGCATTACAAAAACTGCATTCGTTGTTGCCGAAGAGATCCATCTCTCTGACGGATGAGGAAGTGAAAAACTGCTGCGAAACTTTGTCCCTTCAGTGGCCTGACGATGCAAGTATTCGGGTAAAGTTCGAGGGAGAACTGAAGATGTGGAGACGAACTTGGAGAGACCAATATGAAAAGGCCATCGATTTCATTACTTCTTTAAATGAATGCAATGAAGAAATATTCCCAACAAATCATGCATTTTTGAAAATAGATGCCACTCTGCCAATAACTACGGCCACTGCAGAAAGATCTTTTTCAACGCTAAGAAGACTTAAAACCTACATAAGAAATTCTTCCTCTGAAGAGAGACTGAATGGTTTGGCCTTAATGAGCATTCACCGCCAATTAGAAATACAACTGGAGGATGTTCTTCAAGAAATGTCAAAAAGGAAGAGAAAATTAAATATCGTCTCGTAAGGTAATGTAAACAATTTACATATCTTTGTTGAATATATATATATATATATATATATATATATATATAAAATTATGTATATACCTAGGACGTCCTAGGTATATATAGGTTCATATAACCCCCTCCGAAAAAAATTTCTGGCTACGGCCCTGACACACACACACACACACACACACACACACACACACACACACACACATACACACACGAGGGTGGGCTGAAAAGTAATGCCGCCTCTACTGGAATAATTCTGGATTGTGTAGAGGTAGCCAGATAAAATCGGTTTGTGTTGTAACTTGATAACCCCACCCCATTCCAGATTGTGTAGAGGTAACCAGATAAAACTGGTTTTGTGTTATAGCCTGATATAGCCTACACTCATTCTACACGTTGGTTCAGTATCGATTGCAATGGAAAGGGGTAAAGATGTTCCCTTCAAGCAACGTGCCGTAATTGAATTTTTGACCGCGGAAAGTGTTGCTCCCATAGACATTCATCGGCGAATGCAAGCTGTGTACGGCAAACAGTGTGTTGATGTGAGTACCGTTCGACGTTGGGCGAGGCAGTTTAAAGAAGGAGAAGCAGGGCAAAAGATTTGCGAAACAAACTGCGAGGTGGAAGGCCTGTAACGGCAACCGACGAGTCTCATCGGAACTACGTTGACGAACTGATTCGTGGAAATCGTCGCATTAAACAAAATTAAATTGCTGCAATGCTCGATATCTCCAAAGAGCGAGTGGGCGCATTCAGTATTCTCGGTTACCGAAAGGTCTGCGCCAGATGGGTGCCTCGCATGCTTACTGCCGAGATGAAAACTGAGAGACCGCATTTGCCAATAAAATCTGCAGCGCTTCAAAAATAAAGATGAATTTCTGCACATCATTGTGACAGGAGACGAGACGTGGGTCCACCATTATGACCCTGAAAATAAATGGTAATCCATGGAATATCAGCACAAAAATTCACTGCAACCAAAAAAATTCAAAGCTAAAAAATCGGCTGGAAAAGTGATGACGAGTGTTTTTTGGGATATCAATGGTGTTGTTTTCGAAGACTTTACGGAAAGAGGGACAGCAATCAACTCTGCACGTTATATTGAAACTCTGAAGAAGTTGAAAAAACGGATCAGGAGGATTCGTACCCACAAAAACGCAGATATTTTTCACCATGACAACGCACGGCCTCACACCAGTGTTCAAAAGCGAGAAGCAATTGAGGATCTGCAATTCACCATCTTGCCGCATCCACCATATAGCCCTGATTTAGCACCATGCGATTTTCACCTCTTTCCTAAACTTAAAGAACATCTCCGTGGAAATCGCTACGAGTCTGACGAAGAAGTTAAGGTCGCTGTGAAATTTTGGTTTCGTAGTCAAAGCTCCGAGTTTTACCGGGCTGGATTTCAAAAACTCATTTATCGCTGGCGTAAATGTATCGAGGTAGAAGGTGATTTTATAGAAAAGTAAATGTATCGTTTTGAAGAATAAACTCTAAGATACATATCTGCTTTTGTTTCGATAAAATCCTTCAACCCGTTTAAAATTTATTTGAGTGGAGGCCTTACTTTTCAGCCCACCCTTTTATATATATATATATATATATATATTATATATATATATATATATATATTATATATATAGGTAAGTGGGAGTAAGATGCTACATATAGAAATAACACCCAAACTAAGCTAGTAGTCAAAGTAAAGCGTACCAAATGTAACGCATTTATTAAGTCATGAACAAGAAATATTAGAGTACAAAATAAGGGTACAATTAGCCACAATTTCCACATGTTTGTTGACTAACAGCGCACTCCTCATGCGTCCAGCGATGACAAATGAGACACTTCACCCAGTCACATTTTGGTCTATTCTTAACGTAGCAGTGACGATTACATGCTGCACAAAAGTTGTTATTTTTTTTGTGTCATCACTCGTACTGCTGTATTTGGGAAGGTTTTTCTGATCTTCACTCGAAGATGTCTCTGGAGATGGTTCCCTTATTTTCCTGGATCTACAGCGTCGCTTAGGGGCTTTCTGTGCAGGAGCAGTCTTCTTCAATACCTTTTCATTTTGCTTCTGTCGCTTTGTTTCACGGAAATCTGGTGATTTGAGCACCGCTGAATGCTGTTACACCTGCCAGTGGCCCGGGGCTTAGGAATTGCTGGAATCGGGCTAATGTGCTCAAAGGATGTAGACGGTTGAGGTTCAAGTGCAGGAGTTACTATGTTTGATGAAGATGTGGATGTTGATGGTCCACAACTATTACACCACTATTTAATAATCCTAGGTTATAATATAGTTGGGGAAAGATGCCACTGTGTGGTATCTTCCCTCAGCATATATGCTGGCATCTTACCCCCATCTTACGGTGTCAAACGCTTTTTGAAAATCTAAATACACTACATCAACCCCCCGATGTCTATCGTAAACATCAACCACGCTTTGGAAAAATTCTAAAAATTAGTTAAGCAAGATTTGTTTCGCCTAAAACCGTGCTGCGTATTTCTAACTAGTTTATGGAATTCTAAGTGTTCGACTATACGATCCCTAATTATTGATTCCAGTAGCTTACCTACAACAGACGTTAAACTGATTGGCCTATAATTTCCCGCAGCACCTTTATCGCCTTTCTTAAAGATAGGTGTTACGTTTGCTAACTTGAAATTATCTGGTATGCACTCCTCAGAAATAGACGCATTAAAAATCTTTGTTAGCGTCACAACAATGCTATCTTTTAATTCTTTTAGTTGTATGGGATATATGGAATCCGGCCCCGGTGATTTACGCGTTTTCATTTTATCAATCTAGCGCATTACCTTCCCTTCACTAACCACTATATTATCCAAAATATTACCATTATCAAAAGGTATTATGTCTATGACCGTAGGGATATTCGTTACATCTTCTATAGTAAAAAGTGACGTAAAAAATTCGTTTAGCAAGGTAGCCATTTCCTTGTTTTCAGAAACTAGATCTCCGTTTACTTTTTTCAAAGGCCCCAATAACACTTTTTACTGGATTTCTATTATTTACGTATTGAAAGAATCGCTTGGGGTTTTCTTTACCGTCACGAGCTATGGAGATTTCAAATTCGCGCTTGGGCTTTTTCATTACACTTTTCGCTTCACGCCTTAGAGATATGTAGTTGTTTCGTAACCACAAATTGTCTTTATCGCACTTGTGTAGCCTATAAGCCCTATCTCTACTCTTTATAATGTCTCCTACTCTAGAAGTAAACCACAAGGGCTTGTTGTTTACTTTCGCACGCTTAATTTTGTACGGTACACATTCCACATTTATAGTCCTAAATACTGTTTCGAACGATTCCCACATTAGTTTTGCGTTGGAGTTCCCCATTACGTTTTCCCAATTGACGTGTGACAATTTATTTCGAAATTTACAAAAGTCTGCGTGCTGGAAGTTAGGAATTTTAGTCGAGTTCGTTGGTTTCGAGTGACTTACTGAGAGGACAAACTCTACCATATTGTGATCGCTATTGCTTAACGGTTCTATTACTTGAAGATCAGTAATTAGCCTATCATTCATAGTTATTACTAAATCTAAAATACTGAAACGATTACCTTCCGCGTCTCCCTGCATTGTATCGTAATTCACGCTGGCGCAATTAAAGTCACCCATAACTAAGGCCTGCTCACTACCGATTATTCTCTTTAGTTCACGATATAACGCTTCGTTCGTATCAGCTGTTTGATTAGGGGGCCTATATATAACCGCAACAACAAGTTTGAAATCGTTCAATTTAAGTTCTGCTACAGTCGAATCTATCGGTTCTGGAATTGTGTGCTTTACTTCTATAACGTTCGCAATATTATCTTTGATATACAACATAACACCGCCTCCTCGCCTACCTATTCTGTTTTTAACAAAAAGTCTATAACCTTTAATTTGATACTCCCCTACAAAGTCACGAGTTTCAGTGCTAAGCCACGATTCACTTATCGCAATTACATCATAGTCTTTACAAGCAATTAAAGAAAAAATTTCGTTTATTTTATTTCGTAGGCTACGAGCATTTAAGGATAGAACCTTCAAATTGTTTGTAACTGCGACACCTTCGCGAGCGCAGGGGAAATTTGTGGAATTTACGCTGGGACCGTTCGAGTCACGGCAGCCTGAAAAGAAGAGAGTATATATGAAATAGTCTCCCTAAACGCGCAGCTCCAACGTCATTAAGATGAAGTCCATCTTCGAGGAACAAGTCCATCCTGCCGTAGAAACTGCTCCAAAAATTCGCAAAATGCACTCCTTCCTGTTGGCAAAGAGACTTTAGGTTATTGTTAATATGGTCGCCTTGCTGTAAAAATCGTTACGTTGGATAATTCGAGGAAGTATACCTGTTAAGACAATCTTATTAGTTTTCTCCTTTAGTCGCTCTAGTAAGTCCCTGTACCTAGCCAGCAGTTCTTCCGATCTAGAATTTAAAACGTTATTAGTACCGACATGAATAACATACGTTGTGTCCTCGGAGGTACCGTCTGTAAATTGGTCAACACTATTAGTTATATCCTCCACCCTTGCACCAGGGTAGCAGTAACGGCGCCTACGACGAGGGTTTCTCCCACAGAATTCCTCGAGCTGCCCTCGAAAAATGGAATCGCCAACGAGTCGTATTTCCGGTTCATCAGCATCTTCGAAACCTAAAACAGAAAACTTATTGCTTGTTATTACTGGTAGACAAGTCTTAGGTTTTCTCAATGGGGCTCCATTACGCACTCGAACGAAGGGTTGGGAACTAGGGGAAGAGAGAGGGCTATTAATACTATTTATATTATTAGTAGAAACTGAGGCAGGAGGGGTCGTAACTGGAGTCTCAAGGGATTCTAATTTTGCCGTCAGAAGCATCACGCTTTCTTCAAGCCTAACCCTGGCCTCCCTCTCACGTTCTAATTCGTTCCTAAGGACTTCAATGCTTGAGCACCACCTGCAAACTAACTGTTCATTATTATTAGCCATTGTAAACGCGTAAGCGGCAAATTTCCCTTCACAGCGACTGCAAGTACTTGACGGGGGTGCCACGCTTTTAATTAGTTAAAAAACACAAAAAAAAACGAGCGTTTGGAAATTAATAAATTACAACGTAGGTCTACCGCGTGCTTATTGTGCCGTCACCTGCGAAAACCCGCAAAAATGTTCTTGAAACGCAGAAACAGGTTCTTGTAACACAATTTTATGCTAAATGAATATATAATTAAGCTACCAACGAAAGATCTGTTAAAGAAAAAGTATTAAATGAAACTTATCTGTCCGCTGTTTACCGACTTAATCCCTTTTTTCCCACGGTAGGTGACCCTTCGGGAGGTCAGGTAGAGTGTGAAGGGAAAATGAACCTTAAGAAACCTCGTTTCTGATAGATTTGAAAAACAACAAAGGCAAACCAAGGGAATTTCAACCTTATGAAACCTCGTGTAGTAATAGAGTCGGGAACAAATAAGGCACTAGCTTGGTTTAGTCAAGTAATATAGTAATGAATAAATTCAATAAATGAAATATAGTCGTTAATGAATGATTAGTAACACGAAGTAATTTAGTTAAGAATGCACCAAACACTATTTTTTTTTTTTTTAAAGACACTTGAACGAAAACCACTTATTCACTTGGTAACCTTGGACGACACTCGATAAAACACGTCTGTTCACAAGGAAAGACTGATCACGTATATGGACCGTGACTTATTTTTCGTTGGCAAGGTACTAGTATTGATGGATACCGTAATGAAATTGACTGGATTCTTTGGATCTGATATATTTGCATGTTGGTTATAAATAGATATAGAGTGTAACATATTTGTCTATTATGACTTGATCCTCTGGATCCAGAGATTCTATCTTTAGTTTTAAATCGATAATTAATTAGTTTTAAATCGATAATTAATTTGTTTTAAATTGATAATTATTTAGTTTTGCAAAAATTGGTCGTTGCCAATGTACAGGCAGTTGTTACATAAATTTCTTATGTTCTTGTGGTTCGGAACCCACGTAAAATTGTAGGTCCCCTCCGGCACCACGGAGGACATACACAATACACAATTACGAACACAGTTAGGTAGACCAGCCATGAGTGGATCTTAGGGTCTTTGTTGGTCTGAAACATTATAACATTATAACATTATAACACTGCATTCCAATCTAGATTGCTTAGTTCTATGGTTAAGAACATGGCGGCCCATACAAAGGTTACCAGCCTACTGACTATGGCCCAGTTTATGATTTCAGTTAGCAATAATTTTACATGCATTTGCTATTTACCTACAATGGCCTATATAACAAACTTCCTAATATTATATCGCACGTGTACTTTAGGGTGGCCCACTTTTCAATTTTTTTTTAAAAGTATAGGTGATCATGGTTTTTCCCATTATTTGGCACTATACTAGCACATTGGTACCATTTTTACAAAAATTGATCAAAATTTAGGGGTCTCGCATCGACCTTGAAATTACTAGTTTTTTTTTAAACTTGCGTACTTTTTAACTTTTTACTGAATCAAGATAAATCATTAAGTAGGGATGTTTTCTGAATCCTCTTAATGAGAGAAGTCGTTTGGTGTGCCTGCCAATGTCATACGACTAACGGTTTAAAGGTTGTGCCTGTATACAGGTAATACCAATGTGCTAGTATAGTGCCAAATAATGGGAAAAACCACGATCACCTATACTTTTCAAAAAATGAGTCACCATACCCGGGCGGAATGTATAATGTATATAGGTAATCAGAAAATGCACTATGCCTGTGCCAGGTACCTAACCTATTTCTTTTTTTGCAGATCATAACATTTTGAAATTCTGTCTGAGTTCCTCATCCTTTGTCATGGACAAATCGATGGCAACCATAACTGGAAGAACTCTTGAAGCTACAAATAGAGAGTCATCAAAGGAAAGGCGAAAATAACATCGCTACCTTCTCTAAGATCGGCCTCGGAAATTTTTTAGTTGGCCAACCGTCGTCCTCCATCAGTGGTAGCAAATTGCCAACAACACGGCAGGTTTTGCAATACTTCTTCAGTGTTATCCAGTACACTGCTAACAGGAAAGACGCATTCAAAGAAACCGTAAACAACGTCTTAAAGTTTTGGAACATGGCCCGCATTAAAACAATCACAAAGCTCAACTGCGAACGGAAGCTAGAGGCATTGTGGAAAGAGTGGCACTTACTCCAAAAGAGCAGAAAACGAGAAACTGACGCCGGAGGAAAACGGCAGAAGTTTTCGGACAGTGTGGACAAGCTGTGGGATATCGGAGCATCTGACGCTGTCGAAGATATAAAGAAGAATCGACTGCTGTCCGGCAAGGACAAGAAAGAAGACATTGACTTCTACCTCGATCAACGTGGTCCTCGGGTGGCAACGATGAGCGGGAACGATAAAGTTTTCGCTGTAAAAAGAAAGCTACAGGAAGGAAGAAAACGTCCTCGCCAGGAGCCGCAAACCTCAAAGTGTGCATACGAAACCGGAGATGAGGCCATGGAGAATGATGATACTGGCATGTCAGGAGAGTCGGAGACAGAACTAGCGTTCCCCCTGCCGAAAGAGCCAAGTGTGTCTGTCAATCTTCCTCGCCGCATCCTTAATGCACCTGCTGTCATGGAAGTGGCTGATCGTTTCCGCATGTCCAATAATCAGGTGCGTATTGTGTATAGTATTCATCGATAGCGTCAGTTTTAAAGTGTCCCGTAACCCACATGTATTCTTGACAGTTTCCTTTCCACTTTCCATTCTCTACATAGGTAGTAAGCATTGTGGCTGCTATCACATACGAGAACGTCTCAGTCGACGAGATGACGCTACTCCCCGACCTGATCGACGAGTCCTCCTGGTTCTTATTTGCAGGTCTGAAGATGTATGGGTCTTCGTGGCTCACCCTGCCAACTGATAAGTGGGACGAGAACGAGGACTTTTGTCGTCTGAAGGATGTGATCTCTAATCTCCAGGTCACCAATGACGTCGCTGAAAGAGGAGTCCAACTGATACAAGACTATGCGAACACGGTCACAAAGGACGAGGCACAGCTGCAGGATCTTCTGCAAGTGGTGGAAAAGAACCGGAAAGAGCTCGGCGACTTCAAGAAGTCATCACTCGCCACGATGACATAGCACAGAGGGACAACGTTGCAGCCAGTGACGTGTGATAGTGGTCAATACAATGCAAAAGTGATTGTTTAAGTTATTGTTTCTTTCTTCCTTATTTGTCTGCTATTTGCTGATTTTTTTGAAAAGTATAGGTGATCGTGGTTTTTCCCATTATTTGGCACTATACTAGCACATTGGTATTACCTGTATACAGGCACAACTTTTAAACCGTTAGTCGTATGGCATTGGAAGGCACACCAAACGACTTCTATCATTAAGAGGATTCAGAAAACATCCCTACTTAATGATTTATCTTGATTCAGTAAAAAGTTAAAAAGTACGCATATTAAAAAAAACTAGTAATTTCAAGGTCGATGCGAGACCCCTAAATATTGATCAATTTTTGTAAAAATGGTACCAATGTGCTAGTATAGTGCCAAATAATGGAAAAAACTACGATAACCTATACTTTTAAAAAAAATTGAAAAGTGGGCCACCCTAGTGTACTTGCAGAGGAATCTTGCTCTAGTTACCACAAACACTCAGGGCCGTTTCCTGGCATAAGCAGACTAAGCGGGCGCTTAGGTCCCCGCTGCTACTAGGGGCCCCCTAGACAGGCTCCCAGGTCATAGCTCAGTGGGCAAGAATAGGAATATAGCTGAAGTTATTATTAATATTATTGTTATTATTATTATTATTATTATTATTATTATTATTATTATTATTATTATTGTCGTATTAATTAAAGTTTTTGTATGAGACAAATGTGATAAAACGGAGACATACGAACCGTTTTGGTCGTTATGTGTAAATAACTATTGTGAGATCTTATTTCTATATTATTTAACTTTATTCTTACTATATGCTTATACTTTCCTAAATGCTTAATTTTTCTAGTATTGTAAAACATTATTTCACAAATTTACTAATTATTAAGAGATTTTGTAACACTTTAAAACCTAGAAATATTTTCGTTATGTTTTCAAGTTTATTAATTCTTTTCTCATCTTTTTCAGATAATGTGAATTTTGTTGGTTAAAACCTAAATGGTCTGATTAATTGAATGTATTTGATTAACGTTACAATTATAGCAATTGAGGGGTCTCGCGTCTTAAGGTACCTAAGCGCCAAAATTAAAATTCGTCAGAAATCGCCTCCAAAGTTCAGCAATATTCTGGCAATAGTATCTCTGTTGTTAATTGAGCTAGAACGTTAATTTTTGGCTAAGTTAGAGTTCTAAGTATGATAATGAAGATATTGATGAGTTTGTGGAATAGATTTTCATATTTTATATTTTATATATATTTTTTTTATTTTTTTTATTTTCTTATTATGCCGAACTTTGGGTGAACGTTTGGCTGGCGCGAGAGTGACAAAAGTAGTTCGCTTCATAAAGTTTTCAACCATACTTCTAGTGTCGTAAGGTCATTATAACCCAAACCACGCGATAGAGGAAGGGTGAAAATAGTGATATCCATCAAAAACACGTTTTCGCCTGTGGTGGCGCTTAGGTACCTTAAGACGCGCGACCCCTCAATTATTATTATTATTATTATTATTTAGCAGATTAGTTGTGGTTAACTAGATGTGACTTCGTGCATCTTGGAAAATGAAACAACATTATCCATCAGGAGCTGAAAAACGGAAAAAGAAGAAAATAGAGGAGGATAAGCTTTCCAGTAGCACAGGTGAGATGTGCCACTTGTATATTTTTATGATTACAGTTCAGGCAACTAAGTTAGGTAGACCATCAAGCTAGGCAAGTGCTCAGGAATCGTGTAGAGTAAGCTAGTCTTTGTAATATTTATAATATTTCGAAATGTGAAATTTAATGGATCACACCTCAAATTCTGTTCACACATATCAATTATCAAACACGATAAGAAAGAGTATTTTAGCAAAAATTAACAGAATATGTAATGTTATGTTCTCAGGAGCACTACTGAAATATTTGGAAAAACCATCCTTAGCAAAGCCTGATGAGCATCATGAGCCAACAGCAGGACCATCCTCTATGCAACCTCAAACACCAGTAGAAGTAGAGCCTGATGAACCAACAAGTGGTCCATCTTCTGTTCAGCTTCAAACACCACACACAGGCATTTCTACTGAGCAACAAGAACCAAGATCTGCTCCACCGCTTGATCCGTATGACTGGCCAGTTGTCCTGTCAGATGCCTTGAAGACAGATCTGGTGTTTCGAGGACCATTTCAAATCAGTCCAGATTTCACATTCCCTAAAAGAGTGGACGGTAGAAGCGTTCATCACCATTATATGTACAGAACATTAATTAATGTGGAAAAAATAAAACGAAGCTGGCTGATGTACTCTAGAAAGAATGATGCTCTTTATTGCTTCTGCTGCAAGCTGTTTTCAAGGAAGTCGTACAAACTAATTACGGATGGACTTTCAGACTGGATAAACGTTGGTTCGCTTCTGAAAGGCCATGAAAATAGTTCAGAACATGCAGATAACATGGCAACATGGAAGGATCTGGAACTGCGGCTAAAAACTGGGAGGGCCATTGACCAAACTGAAATGTCATTAATGGAGGTAGAGCGAAGACGCTGGCGAGATGTTCTCACACGTCTTGTAAGTATAATCCAATCACTGGCAGAGAGAAACCTTGCTTTCAGGGGGTCTTCCTCTACATTGTACAATCGAGACAATGGCAACTTCTTGAAGGAGGTTGAGCTGTTTGCCAAATTTGATCCAGTGATGAAACAACACATCAGCAGAGTCGAAAGTGGCCAATATAGTCATTCAAGTTACCTAGGAAACATCATTCAAAATGAGCCCATTGGGTCCATTAGTGGGAAGATCTTGGATGCCATTCTTGCAGAAATAAAACAAGCTAAATATTACTCACTCATTTTAGACTGCACTCCAGACATAAGCCACCAAGAACAGATGTCGATTATTAATTATCAGAACTGTTAAAATGGGTGAAGTACCAGAAATAAAAGAATACTTCTTGGGCTTTCTTGAGGCTTCAGAAAGTACAGGCTTGGGTTTATTAGTTCTGATTCTGAAGAGACTAGATGAACTGAATATTCACTTTCATGACTGCAGAGGACAGTCATATGACAACGGAGCGAACATGAAGGGCAAGAACAAAGGTGTTCAGGCAAGGTTATTAGAGGAACTGTCGTGCACTCTATGTTCCATGTGGGCTCACACTCTGAATCTTGTAGTGGCTGATGCAGCTAAAGCTTCCACAGATGCCATCAGCTTCTTTGGGAACGTACAAAAATTGTACAACCTTTTTGCAGCAACTACACAGAGCTGGACAATCCTAAAGAAGCACGTGAACATAACACTCAAGTCTTGGAGTGAAACCAGGTGGGAGAGCCGGCTTAAGAGCATTGAGGCTGTGCGATACCAGAGACACAATATCAGAGAGGCCCTGTTGGAAGTCAGAAATAATGCCACAGATGCCATAGCCAGGACTGAAGCACAAGCACTTGCAGAGGAGGTAGGGTCTTATCGCTTTCAGATTTGCACAGTAGTATGGTATGACACTATGACATTCTTCATGCAGTTAACCATGTGGGCAAACTTCTGCAGTCTCCTACAATGCAGTTTGATGTGGCAGTCAACCTCCTCACAAAAACAAAAGACTCACTCACCAGCTACAGAAACACAGGTTTTGTTGCAGCACAAGTCGTAGCTAGGGACATATGTGAGGAAATGAATGTGGAGCCTGTGCTGAAGGAGAAGAGGCTCAGATCCACAAAAAAGCACTTTGCTTACGAAGCTCCTGACGAACCATTTACAGAAGCCTTAAAGAGGCTGGAAGTCAAATTTTTCAAATGTGTTGGTGGATTGTGCCATCAGGTCAATAAATGAGAGATTCAAAACATTAGATGATGTGAGGGACATATTTGGGGTTCTCCTAAATTTCACTACAATGAACAAGGAAGACTTGTCCTGCAAGTGTGAAAATCTCTCAAAGATACTGAGCTCTGGAGCTGACTCTGACAATGATGGAAGAGAACTGGCCCTCGAAATTAAGAACTTGCCGACTTTACCTTCACACAACATGACTGCATTGGAGCTTCTCTCCTTCATTCATCAGAAGCAACTGGAGGAACTATACTCCAATCTCTGGGTTGCACTAAGAATTGCCTGCACTCTACCTGTGACAGTAGCGTCAGCCGAGAGGAGCTTCTCTAAGATGAAGCTAATGAAGAACTACCTCAGATCATCAATGGAGCAGGATCGCCTCAGTGGCCTTGGCATCATAAGCATCAACCAGGACGTTGGCAGGGAGATTTCATATGATGATGTTATTGATGATTTCGCCCAGAAAAAATCTAGGAGGCAAAAATTTTGAAGATACAAACTGTTCTGTATAACAGTTAGCTATTACACGATTGTATCGTAGAGTTAGTAATTGTTTGGTAGTTGATAATTGCATTATTTTTTATACATAGTTGTCATTCATTCTAAATAATGTATAAGCTAATTTTCAGGAATTTCATGAAGAGTATATTTCTGTTTGTCTTCTGAAAGTACATGTTTGTTGGTTTGGATATACTGTAAATGTTTCATTAAAATTGTTTCATAATTGTTTTTTATTAACACAGCCATTTTTTGTATGTGTGTGCTGAGGTGATGTAGTAAGGAGTGAGTTGGTGGATGGAGGGGGTGGGGCCTCAAATGGGTATACTGCTTAGGGCCCCCTAATGGCTAGAAACGGCCCTGCAAACACTCCAGCACTTTGTTGAAACGGGTGCAAAATGAATCCACACATGTTCAACTGATCTCTGTAGTCGATGCTGCCCTCAACCGATAAATTATTGAACTACACCATCTATGGCATCTTACCCTTACTGGCATCTTCTCCCCACTTACTTACTCACTTACCTTATATATATATATATATATATATAATATTATATATATATATAATTACACAAACTCAGAATGGTTCCCTGAGAACAATATATGTTAAACACAGACCGTGCATGGCACAAGGAACTCTTCTGGAAAATTAAATCCACTATAGTCCGAATAAGTAATGATAAATGACAAATACCATAGTTTTTTTCCTTTTTCATGATTTTAGCCCGACGTGGGCAACGGGTCTCTCGCAAAGAGATCCCTAAATATAGCTTCCCTCACCAGCTATCTGCAAAGCAGACAGGATCCAGCTTTGGGACGTGGATCTAGGGTTTAAAGCAAACCTAGATCCCTACACTCAGAACCTCTATATAAGTAAAAGACTCGTTGCATTCACGTCGTGTTGAATAAATCAAAGAAAAAGGGGGTAACTATTGTATTTTTAGCCAAAAAACCAAAACTTAAACCTCAACCGGGACATTGAGCGTCCACTTTTCAAGGCACGAAACACGTCCGTTTAGTATACACAAACTCAGAATGGTTCCCTGAAACAATATATGTTAAACACAGACCGTGCATGGCACAAGGAACTCTTCTGGGAAAATTAAATCCACTATAGTCCGAATAAGTAATGATAAATGACAAATACCATAGTTTTACTTATATAGAGGTTCTGAGTGTAGGGATCTAGGTTTGCTTTAAACCCTAGATCCACGTCCCAAAGCTGGATCCTGTCTGCTTTGCAGATAGCTGGTGAGGGAAGCTATATTTATGGGATCTCTTTGCGAGAGACCCGTTGCCCACGTCGGGCTAAAATCATGAAAAAGGAAAAAAACTATGGTATTTGTCATTTATCATTACTTTCGGACTATAGTGGATTTAATTTTCCCAGAAGAGTTCCTTGTGCCATGCACGGTCTGTGTTTAACATATATTGTTCTCAGGGAACCATTCTGTTTGTGTATACTAAACGGACGTGTTTCGTGCCTTGAAAAGTGGACGCTCAATGTCCCGGTTGAGGTTTAAGTTTTGGTTTTTTTGGCTAAAAATACAATAGTTACCCCCTTTTTCTTTGATTTATTCAACACGACGTGAATGCAACGAGTCTTTTACTTATATAGAGGTTCTGAGTGTAGGGATCTAGGTTTGCTTTAAACCCTAGATCCACGTCCCAAAGCTGGATCCTGTCTGCTTTGCAGATAGCTGGTGAGGGAAGCTATATTTATGGATCTCTTTGCGAGAGACCCGTTGCCCACGTCGGGCTAAAATCATGAAAAAGGAAAAAAACTATGGTATATTGTCATTTATCATTACTTATTCGGACTATAGTGGATTTAATTTTCCCAGAAGAGTTCCTTGTGCCATGCACGGTCTGTGTTTAACATATATATATATATATATATATATATTATATATATATATATATTAGGGTGATTCAAATATGGGGGTAAAAATATTTTGTTTATATTATATTTTAATGTGTTCAACCCTTTAAATGGTTCATTTCAGCATAAAAACAACTATCCTAAAATATTTTAGCAAATTTTTAATGTTTAGGGGTTGCTACCAGCAATTCAAAATTGACAGAACGACTCAAATTGTCAAATTTTTCCAATATTGTTGTACAGTTTTCCACACCACCCAGGAAGTACAATACAAGGCGCATTGCTTTTTTTTAATGTGGAAAGCTCCCCCGTAGGTCCTACCATAAGCACAAGCATGCATAATTAAACTAGCATGATATTTGAGATATTAGCTGTCCTTACTTCATCAATGTTTCTTTTTTTCTATCAGGGTAAACAGCCCTGTAGTTTTTCACTACTTGTAGCAAGAATTGTTTTTGATCTTCGTCATGTGTTAGTATTTTATTATATTCATCCATTAATTTTACTCCTCTTTCCGCTACATCATTCACGACTTTCCACTGTTTGATAGATTTCTTAGCGGAGTTATACTCTTCATCATTATGCCATTCTTTAGCATCTTTGAGTAAAAATTTTGAACTAAATTAATTCTGTTATTGTAAAGAATCTTTGAGTATTTGATGTGACAAAATCTTCTAATTTCTTCGTTGGAATAAGTGCAGGATCTAGAAAAGCCCGTTTTGCAGGAAGAGTTTCTGTTGTATTTTGCAAGGCCTTTACCATTTTGTTTTTTGTTTCAGTAAGCACTTTATCATCATAAAACGCCAAGGCTACCAGTCCTTCTGATAGGTACCAGAGGTGACCTAACAGTTTTTTAATAGCAACAGATGCAATTGTGTCATTTATTTGTTTGTAGACTACAAGATTCTGTAATAATCCAGATCAAGAGATTTGAACATAAAAATTTTAATGAATATATAATTTTGGCCATCCACCTAGCCCGATGAAGTCCTGCTGGATGTTTAAATTTGATTCCACCTTTTGGTTCACCTCCCAAAAAAATAATTATTAACTGCAATAGTTCTAGGTAATCGTCTCTTGGTTGGAATGTATCTAGTTGATTTGCTGCAAATGTAATTATGTCATCTTTGATGTCATGAATATTTTCATAGATATCTGGATCTGATAATGCTGTTTCGTAGTCCTCCTTATTAATGCTTGACCATTTTTCTCTGAACTTCATAAAAAGGACTATATCTGGGCCACAAGATGGTGATAAAGACTTTGAAACAACAGCTTCCAGCATAATTTCAAATATGTGGTGTCGACATGCCAGCCACAATAAATCGTTGTCGAATTTTTGTTCTAGAAGAATAGCTGCAGCATTTCTAGGACCAGTATTGGCTGCCGTTGTATCGAAATACATGCATTTATTTGTTCGCAGATGCCCCATTCAAGCGATGTCTGATACACAGCATTTGCTGTCAGGAGACCAGTACCTGAATCCAGTTTAGGCACACCAAGAAGTTGATCAACGCCTTCTCCTGAAACCAATACGAGCAGACGGTCAACAATATGCATTCCTGTAATATCTTCAATTAATTTTCCATCCCAGTGAATTGTTAGGGGCACCTCTGGCTTGAATTCTTCTTTCAGGTTCTCTGCAATTTTCTTTCTATATTTTATCCTCTCTTTACGAATAGAAGAGTAGCTAACATTGTACTTTTCTGGATTTTTTCCTAGACTTTGAATTGTTGACATTAAAACTAGAGACGCATTTCTGTCACTCAATTTTGCAACATCAAGACTTCCTAATAATTTATCATCAAACAATTTTCTACGTTTGCCAACCTTACTTTTCCATGTTGAAGGTTGTGCAGCACAGAAATCAGATTCATCATTTTACTCTCCTCTGATTCTGATTCTCATGATGTACTGGTGAGTATGACAGCCTCTTCATTCTTCTTTCTTTTGATCTCTTCTTCTGCTTTCCTCTTTTCATAACGTTGTTGCTTTTCTGCTGCTCTTTGCTCTTTTCTAGCAACAGCCTTATCAATGGTACCCATTTTTCCATGACGGCCTTTCTCACGTTGCATTTTCAAGAATTTCTTATCATCTTCTTTTTTATAAGCTGCATAGCATTCTCATGAGCAATGTCAAATAAGTTTTCCAGTTTATCTTTCCATTTTTCTTCTTTATTATTTTGTGATCTTTTCAATTTGTTTGCTTTGTTTATCTTAAGCAGCTGCCATTCCTTCAGTATTCCTTGAATTTTATCTACTACATGTAGTCTTTGTTTTGCTGGTATTCCTGCTTTTTTCCAAACTGCTAGAACATCATCTGCAGTAGAGCAGCATGATTCTCTAATGCCTTGCTTTTTAATATTTCTGTAGTGCATGAAGAGGGCCATCATTTCCTTCTCTGATGGTAATACTGATGTTTTTAGTACTGCAGAGGGCTGCCCAATTAGCCATACTTCAGTTTCTTTTCTTGTAGAACTTCTCCCAACTGAGCAACTAGGTGATGGTGAGTTAGGCCTAGCTTCCATAATCGATTAATCGGTATAAAAATTACGAGTTCCAAACAACAATTTAAAGCAAACTAGTATACAAACCATTAATTCAAAATTCTGAAATAGAAACAATTAAACATAAAATCATAAGTTGTAAAAACAAACAAATTGAAAAAAAGGGAAACTTTGACGCCTGGTAGCACATAGTAAATTGTATTTAAAATTCACCAAATTTGGCATACACTACTTTTTTGTCATAGGAAACAAAAATACAGGTTGAACAATTAAAAAAAAACTTTGATTTTTTGAATCACCCTAATATATATATATATCGGGTGATTACAAATTATCTTCCGAATTTAAACATTTATTATGAAAAAACTAATAAAGCCTCAGCGAAAAGCAAAATATACAAATAAAGAATACTTCAGAGAATTTT
>JAJOZX010000090.1:670000-695000 GCA_023014485.1 Bathynomus jamesi | reverse complement strand
AAGAAAGGCCTTGGGATAATTTTTTCTCTTTCCTCGTGGGTTTGCATCGTTGATTCATTTCACGTGTTTAAGTGTGAAATTCATCCCATTTATATTTACATATAGAGGCGGGGCCACCAGCTTGACCTCCGTGTGAAGAGAGACCAACGCACGAAACAACATAAGGTTCATAAGGTAAGGTATATATATATATATATATATATATATATATATATATATATATATATACACACAGTGCACCCCCGCTATCCAAGATTAATTGGTTCCAAAAAAAACATCTCGGATAGCGAAACCTCAGTTAATGGGACCATACTTTACATGTTACAAGGCTAACTGGTTCCAGAAAACTAGAAACTGACCCTTATCACCACAAAATCTAACTTTTAAGGCCCTACAGTATTTTTAATTTAAATTAAATAGTATTTAAGTACAGTATTATCAATCAGTGTCTGCTTGGGCTTGGAGTTGAGTTTGGTATGGGAGGAGCGCTGAATTGATGGAGCTCTATGTTGTGTAGGCTCTGCCATGGATCGGATCTCTTTCCATGATTTTGATGGCACGTTCAATGAGCTCCAACATCTCCCTTAATTCTGCAGCTGAAAGATCTTTAGGTGGCTTATTTGCATGTTTTCAGGCTCAGAGCAGTGGTGTAGTGCTAAATAAAGAAGTGAGGGAACGCATTTTGAAAGTGTTACTCAGATGCGGGGGGGACAATGGCGAGCGCGGCGAGCCCATACAGCTGGGGGTCCGGGGTCACTGTAAGCTCCCCGGGAAATCTTTTGAAATCTGACCAATTTCAGGAATATTTTGAGGTCATATGCACTGGATATTAGGATATATTCCAAGGTTGAAGATGCAGTATTTCCAGTGTCATTAGATATATGACATCCAGTACGATCAATAAAAATAGCTAACAACTGGAATGATTAACTAAAAAAAAGTTAACAACTGGTACGCCGTGGTGACTGTTTCACCAGATCTTTATAGGCTAGCATTGCCTCAGTCGAAGCTAAAAGAAATGAAGCAGTTAATGATTCTTTCTCATATTTCTTCTAGGGGTGGGAATTAAAATTTCATGACGTTAGAGATTTGTAAGTTCGGATTTATTTGAAATAGTGAGGGAACGCCGTTCCGTCTACCAAAAAAAGTAAGGGAACGCCGTTCCCACGCGTTCCCACAGCACTACACCACTGGCTCAGAGTCTTCAGAGACCTTCTCTTCATCTCGTCGGTATCTCGATCAGCAGGGCAAATCTCGGTTAGCGGATGAATGGTTCTTTATGGAAAATCTCAAACGTGGGAACGTGTTCCTGACGATGTCATTAGACGAAAGCGCTTGAGCACCATTCTCTGCTTTCTTTTTCCTTCGTGGTTATTTTCATCATGAATATTATTCACGTGTTACTTTCGTGAAATAATTTTCACACACACACACACACACACACATATATATATATATATATATATATATATATATATATAAAGAACGACGCTTGTGTAGAAGAGCGTTCCGCACAAGATGAGGAGGGAGAACGAACAAGAGAAAAATGAGGTACCATCCGGGAATCGAACCCGGGATCATCCGATTGCCGATCAGATATGCTATCCACTACACCATGGACCTCGATCAATCAGAAGTCGTAATTCTCCTACATACGAGCAGAAACCAATGCCCTGAGGGGGCACCTTCGCATGCCATACATATATACATTTTAACTGCAAACAACAAACAGTATAATTGTTCGTTCTCCCTCCTCATCTTGTGCGGAACGCTCTTCTACACAAGCGTCGTTCTTTACATTAATTATACTATGTGTTGTTTGCAATTATATATATATATATATATATATATATATATATATATGATATAATATATATATATATGGTGACCCATTTAAAACTAAGTGTTTTTTTATTTGTAGATTAAGAACAAAGATCCGATCACCTTTCAAATGGGTCACCCTGTATTAGTCCTGTATATAAGTCTCCGGGCAGCCATACAAACATTTTTTCTCACACAACTCATCTGACTTTTAGTCCGGCCGAAGTTTGCACTAAAGTTCTCACAATGGGTTCTTCTTGAATTTGTGTTTTTAGACCATGTAGAATTAGAAACTCGAGGGTACTAAGCTGACACCCTTGAGCGTTTGGGGAAATGGCTGGTTTCTATGGTAACTGTCTCACTCCATTTGGGGGATCTCAGGGTCTTTTTCTAGCTCTGCTAATATCCATTTTTCGAATTCCATTCATTTTTGTTTTTGAATATTAGTCACTGAAGCTTGTGAGTGAATTTGGTAGGGGAAAAGGTTTAATTCGGTACTAAGTATGCCTTATGTTTACACAATCAAACCTTTGTTTACACTTATCAATCCTATTGTTTACCCTTGTCGATCATTTTGTTTACATAATTGTGCTTAAAATTTCGCTCTTTTCCACCTCTTTTCCTTTCACCCCTCCTCCTTCCTCCACGTTACCATGGTAACCATTTCATTTTGCTACTATGCTACTGATGTTGTAGGTCCACACTTCTTTGAGAAAGAAACTGGAAAAGCACTAACAGTTACGCAAAATTAATATCGTCAGATGCTACAAGATTTCTAATTACCCCAACTAATTTGTTTGTCCCGTAAAAAAAATAACTATATTACCCTAGATTCACAATGGTTTAAGCAGGATGGAACACCTCCATACAGTGCTTGTGAAACGCTCAACCTTTTGAGAAAGCATTTTTCCGGACGACTAATCTCCCTTCATGAGCCAGTGGAATGACCCCCATTCTCACCTGGCCTCACGCCCCCTGACATTTTTTGTGGGGTTACATAAAAAGACAGGATATATTCTACCAAACCTAAGACACTTGAAGACCTAAAGACCAAGGTCTATGAGGTAGTCAGCAACATCCCAGTTGAGCTATTTCCAAAAATTATGTCAAACATTTGTGTAAAGCTGAATATTGTGTTAGCTAAAATGACAATTATACTGAACATGTTGCTTAATTAAAGTTAATGAAATCCTATGTTTTATGTAACTATTGCGTTTGTCTTTGTGTCTAGATCTCTTTCATTTAGTTGAGAATATTTATTTATCATAGAAATAGGGACATTCTTTTGGGGAGACCTTGTGTATATATAGTACTGATCATATAAGTCTGAGGACACCATTATAATGAAAATGTTCCTTTAATAAGAAGAATTATATTGGGTGAAGATAAAAATAATGTTAGAAAATGTATATAGAAATAGTGTTATAAATTAAATTTGTTCAAAACAAGACTATATAATTAGTATTTTATATTTTCGCTGTACCTCTTAATAATGACAGAACATCTGTGTGGCACCAGACTCACTCGTATTTCTAAACAAACTTCAACAAATCTTTCGTAAAACACTCCACAACGATTTTAGATTGCTTGTTTATTCCTTACCAATATTTGTTTTCAAATACTTTTAGATATACAGTATTTAGCTCTCCAGAAACCTTTTTTTTTTTTCATCAGATACTGCTGTGTTAGTAATTCTTGTTGGAGTAATATTTCATTAAATTCGGAAGTATCCTCAAACCTATGACCAGTACTGTGTATACACACACACACACACACACACACACACATATATATATATATATATATATATATACATATATACAGATATATACATACAGGGTGTCCAATAAGTCTGGAACAACAGGGTAAAATAAGTAATTCATGTTTTTCCGTTTATGCAAGTGCCCATGCTGTCTTTGAGTAAGGAAGAACGCATCCAGGTAAGTATC
The DNA here is from genome assembly GCA_023014485.1 of Bathynomus jamesi. NCBI lineage: Eukaryota > Metazoa > Arthropoda > Malacostraca > Isopoda > Cirolanidae > Bathynomus > Bathynomus jamesi. Next base: position 691,230 of record JAJOZX010000090.1, on the reverse strand, counting down.
CTCAAACCTACGACCAGTACTGTATACACACACACACACACACACACACACCACACACACATATATATATATATATATTAGTGATGTAGGTCACATCCGCATCCGCATCCGCGGAACATCCGCACATTTTCTCGCATCCGCATCCGCATCCGCGCTTTGGACTGCGGATGTCGTGCGGATGTGGACCGTTGAGATAAAACGTCATTAATAAGCGGAAATTATCAAATTCTACTATATTAATAGAACTAGTTCATTGTGCGCAAAAGTGATGCAAGCGACAAGACGAGAGGCTGTTCTTGTATGAAGTTACTCTCTTGCAACCTACTTAGATCCACGTTACAAAGCTAAGTTATTTTCACCTAGTACATTAGAACGAGTTAAATCATCACTTGGCAAAGCAGTTGAAGAGCTTCAATCTCTTGAATCTGTCGCTTCGCCACCCACCAAAAGAATAAAAGTTTCAGTGACAGAACCAACACCTTCAACAAGCAAATCTATCACAGAATCTCTCTCTCAATTTCTTGAGTCAAGCAGCAATGACGAGACCCACGCGATGTCAAAAGATGTAGTAAAAATGATCGAGAGCTATCACCAAGAAAAACGCCTGGCTGCACGTGACAATCCTATTAGTTGGTGGAAAAATACGCAGAATATCTATCCATACTTGAGTAAACTTGCAAGGAAACATTTAGCACGTCCTCCAACAAGCGTGCCAAGCGAGAGATTATTTAGCAGTGCTGGATTAATATATGATGAAAAGAGAAACAGACTGGCAGCAGAAAAGGCAGAAAAATTAATGTTCCTTAAGCATAACCTTCCTATAATTAAGTTTGAATATTAAACGATGAACATCTTAGTTTACTTTATTTTAATTACTCATTTATAAATATGCCTAATAAAACTTTAAACTTAATATAAATAGTTATCAAGCTAATTAAAGATCTCTTTCTATAAGGGTGGAGGTTGGGGAAAGAGGTCGGGTAACACAATTATGGTTTCTAATTGTGGCTGAAACTCAACAAAATATAACGAATTTATTTGCAGACGAATTCACTAATTGATTTCTATATTAGTTAGATGCTTGCTATTATTTTATATGTTCAGGGAAAAGTACAGCAATTATTGTACAATTAATCAATTATACTACATTATAGCTACAGCTCTCTCTATATAATAACTTATTATATACGTTAAACACAACAAATCTCGAATATATCCTAAAAAATAACGAAAATGTAGACATCCGCATCCGCATCCGCATCCGCGGATGTTGAAATCAAACATCTGCATCCGCATCCGCATCCGCGGATGTGAAAAAAATGACACCCGCTACATCACTAATATATATATATATATATATATATATATACACACACACACACACACACACACACAGATATATATATACAGGGTGTCCAATAAGTCTGGAACCACAGGGTAAAATAAGTAATTCATGTTTTTCCGTTTATGCAAGTGCCCATGATGTCTTTGAGTAAGGAAGAACGCATACAAGTAATTCTGCTCGTAGGAAATCGGAGTCAGAGGGAGGTCGCTGAGGAATTTAACAGATTGCATACGGACAACGCGTCGATAACACACAGCTGTGTCGGCAAACTTGTAGCAAAGTTCAGAGAAACGGGATCCACAGGAGATAAACCACGCAGTGGACCTCCGGGGACATCCACCGACGATGACACAGCCGTTACCATCCTCGTTCATTTCACAAACAGTCCCCAAAAGTCTCTTCGGCGTTTTTATTGCCGTTTTTATCATTTTGCCCTATGGTTCCAGACTTACGGGACACCCTGTAATATATAGCACCCATAAAAAAATCTGATCACCAACAATTTTGTGCATATTTTTCTTATTTCTTAAATATTTTTGTTTTATGAAACTGTACGAATTAGCAACTTTTCATGTAGCAACTGGGAGTCTCTTAAAATGTTTAGGAGCAGGAATTTTTAATTAGTGAAATCACAGTTTCCGAAGGAGAGGGTTGCATCACTCTCAAATATCGTAATTTTTTTTTACCTTTCTGTCGTAAAAATCAATAAACTGGTGGCAATATTATGCACTATGAGAAGTCACTAACTCCAGATATTAAAGGAGGAATTATTGCCCTAAAGAAGGACTATCTCAACGAAATATCGCCACACGCCTAAATGTTGCCCAGCATAGAATGAACTTGTGGCTGAAACGATACATGGTTGATTCTTCTTCGACCTGTCTTGCAAGGAAGAATTGCCCTGAACGGCCAAAGAAGACAACTAAGAGGACTAATATCTGCATTAAACGAGAAGTAATGATCAATCTAGTAATTTCAGCGAGAGAAATTAAACAAAAACATAAAGAACTACTTAATAATGCACCGATTCGGAAAATTCGACATATACTTCAAAAAGACTAAAATGTTCTTACTACGACCCGCAAGGAAACTCATGTTAACCAAGAAAATGTGCATCACCAAAATAAGATTTTGTAAAAAATAAATACTTAACAAAAGAACAATGGAATCGAGTAGTGTTCAGTGACGAATCAAATTTTAAAACCACTTCTCGTCGAAGATTAATAAAAAGACCTCTTGGATCGAACCGTATGGATCCGAAGTACACTGAAAAGAGTAAAACATCTTTCAGGAGCACTGATCTCTATAAATTATTGGAAAACGGATCAGCCTATATTCATATATAATGGACTGAAGCCATCGAGCCGCCATATTGGTACTCCCACATTGAAGAATTCCAACATTTGCACGCTCTATATCGTCTGAACAAATGAGAGGATTGGGATGATACTTTGCATAATTGTTACCCACCCCTCAGAGTGTCATCGTACACTCCCAGGGTCATACTTTCAAGATCAAGGTCACAGCATGGGTCAGAATGTTTTTCGCGTTTGCTCCATAACTCTTGAATAAGTGAAGGGATTGAAATAATACTCTACACAAATGTTACCCACCATTAGTTGATTTGTAATCACCCACCCTCTAGGTCATACTTCAAGGCTAAGGTCACAGCAGGGGTCAGTGTTTTTCGTTTTTGCTCCATAACTTTTGAATAAATGAAGGGATTAGGATGATACTTGATACAAATGTTACCCACCACTAGATGAGTTGCAATCGCCCACACTATGGGTCATATCTTCAAGGTCAAGGTCATAGCACGGGTAATGGTATTTTCGTAGGTCAAGGTCACAGAAGGGGTCATGATATTTTCTTGTTTGCTTCATAACTTTGGAATAAATGAAGTGATTAGGATAATACTTCACACAAATATTACCCATCAACACGTTTATTTTTAATCGCCCACTCCCTGGGTCATACCTTCAAGGTCAAGGTCACAGCAGGGTCAGCGTTATATATAATTAATATAATTCTAGATACTTAAATAGAAGTAAATTTAATTTTTAAGTTCAATTTCAGTTTACATTTTAACTTTATTTTAATATTTTTTGGAATGAACACCAATTCAAAGAGAGGCTGGAGTCTCGTTAATTTTACGTTGATTTCAAGTACGTATATATATATATATATTATATATATATATATATAATCATGGAGATTTCAATCAAACAAACAAACATAAAAAAATATATATATATATATATATATATATATATATATATATATATATATATATATATATATATATATATATGAAAATCATTTCACGAAAGTAACACGTGAATAATATTTATGATGAAGAATATTTATAGTTATCTTCATCATATATACAAGGTGTCCCAAAAGTCAGTTTACCGAGGAAAATATTTTCTCCTGATGATTATTCTAAACATTATGACAATTTTTTTTACAGCAAAGAGCCAGCATGTCTTCAGAACCTTAAAGACTACATTTGTGAAGAATTCCAGCTCTTAAGCAATGATAAGGAACTATGTAAATCAATTTGCCGGTCAACCGTTGACAGATACAAGATGTGCATCGAACAACATGGACGACATTTTGAACAGTTATTGTAACCAAAACTATTCTCATGTTTTGTAAATATGTTTCAGAAATATTTTTTCTTTGTTTTCTTATGTTTTGTAAATATATTTATGAAACCAGTTTTTTCTTTTGTAGTAAACTCACCTCAGGAGAACATTTTCTTCGGTAAACTGACTTTTGGGACACTCGGTGTATATATATATATATATATATATGCCACGTATGTGTCCATGATAGTAGGCCTAATTCTATAGTCCATACTCATCTTAGGACTAGGCCATATATGGGTTTCACCCTTTCAACCATAGCTCAGTTATTGTGAACTTTTGAAATGCTTTGCCATCTGAGAAAGACAAAAAATTTATGGAGAGCTAAAAACACCCTGTCATAATGCAATAAGCACCCTGTCATACTGCAAAATAAATGTGAAAGACTGGTTGCCAAATAACGCGTGATGAAATGAATGGTAAATGGTAAATGAACGGTAAATGCTATAAAGCGCAAAGTATAAAATAAGCTGAAAATGCTGAAAGTGTAACCCGTAAACAAAGATAACTTATCTATCTTCCATAGATAACTTATCTTTGTCTAAAACCAGAGTAGACCTAGCTTAAGTTATACGCTCAAAAATAGAATGTCACCAGACCAAGACATAGCATTATTTTATATAAGCCCCCAGGTACATTAGGTGAACCCAGTTCCATTGTTTTCCCGTACTAAGGAGTCAGGACCTTCCAGTCTAGTTTACTAGAGTACCTATTAACTAGGCTATTCTGTCACTTACCGATGAACTGTTTCCACAGCCACGAAACTACCGAGTTGTACAATTGATAGCTGCACAGGAAGGCATGTTTACTTCACAAAGTATTTTTTAATTTAGTAATGATTTGGGGCTGTTTTGATCACGGAGGTCAATTCTTTATTCCTCAAAATGTCACTATGACTAGTGATTGTTATTTAGACTCGTTAAAGAAACAAAGTTTCCGATGTTTATGAGCCTACACAGTAACACGACTTTTCAACAAGATGGAGCATCCTGTCATAATGTAAAATAAATGCGAAATACTGGCTACAAAATAACAAAAATGAACTTCTGGATTGGTGAGGAAATAGTCCAGATTTAAAACCCATTGAAATTATGTGGAATCTGATGAAAAACAAGCTCCAGGAGTGTTCCGAAGCTGACTGAAGCTCTCAAGAAAATGTGGTGCAGAAATAACAAAAGAACATTGCAGAAAGCTAACAGAATCAATGCCAGACCGAAATGAAGCAGTTTTATGGTTAAAGGAAACATGACGAAATATTAAATAACATTATTGTAAAAGATAACAACATTATCGCAATTTTTGTTTAATTTGTTCCCCAAGAAAATTAGTTTTATCGTTGGTGATCGGGTCGGATTTTTTTGCGGGCACTGTATATATATATATATAATATATATATATATATATGTATATATATATATATATATACTGTGTGTGTGTGTGTGTGTGTGTTTCTTACTGGTTAATTGCATCCTGCGTCAATCACTCACCGTATCCTAAGAACGCGTCCGACACGCTATGAACGTTGTATTTTTGGGTGAGCAAAAGCGCAATTCAATATACTAGCTAAAGTGGACCATACGGGTCCATTCACCTAGACCTGCGGTGCTGGGGACCTTCGGCCCCCCCAATTACTGGGGGTCAGTTGTTAAGCTTCACAAAAGTTCCTCATGAACTTGAAGTAACTATTAAGCTTTCACTGCCTTAATAATTTCTTTTCAAATGTTCGGGTATCCGATTACAGCTTTTGAAATAATTTTTTTGATAGACTTCACAGACTCTAATTACTGGGGGTCAGTTGTTAAGCTTCACAAAGTTCCTCATGAACTTGAAGTAACTATTAAGCTTTCACTGCCTTAATAATTTCTTTTCAAAATGTTCGGGTATCCGATTACAGCTTTTGAAATAATTTTTTTGACAGACTTCACAGACTCTGCCTCAATTATATCGTACATTGTACAGGGGAGAGGGAATAAATGAGGAAAACCCACGTAAACATCTTCAATTTCTTAATTCTAATTACAGAAACGTTTCCCATGACTACAAAACCCATATGCGTGAAATTTGAAAGTGTAAATGAATATAAATAAATGAAAATTTGTAAATACATATAAATGAAGTGGAAATGATTGGTAAATGATTATAAAGCGCAGAGTAGAGTATAAATAAGTGAAAATGTTGAAAGTGTAACGGGTAAACATTAATTTGTCTTTTTTATATGCGCTTTAATTATTTTCTTTCAAGCTTGAAAAATATTATTTGTAAAATTAAATTGCGTTTCATTTTTCGTTTTGATATTGAAGATAGTTTATTATTATTATTATTAATAGTATTATTATTATTGTTATTAATTTTAAAATTTATTTAATGGCAAATAAGTTAGCGTATAAAAGCAATAATTATAAGAGTCGTAACAGAAAGAGAAATGCCAAAGAAAAAATGAAATAGAAAGCTACTTTTTCGAGTCGAGAGCAACATTTATCGGAATGACGATATTGCCGTGTCGGTAAAGATATTTTATACGTGTTGTAAAATATGTGGAAAAGATCATGAAATCTGATAAGGTAACGGGAAAGGTTTCTGCCTCACCGCTGTAGATAAACGGAACAGAGGTCAGATATTGGCTTATGGAACCGGTCATAAATTCTCAAAAGCATCTTTAATCATGGTTACTATCCGGTGTGTAAGACATTCTCCATTACGGTAATTATGACTCTGCCATTTGTTTACTGTAATGCCTGGAAAAATCTTCAGTAGCCTATAGTTAAGGGTCAGCTGTGTAGCATCCGTTAGATGAAAAGCGGTGAAAGATCCGAAAAAATGATACTTACTAACTGACGGTGCGGCGTTTATTGAAATACGAGGTAGTTTTGGCTGTTTTTCTCATTACCATATCAGTGACATTTCCACGAAACAGAATGGTATGATAAAGAGGGCTGGCAAAGCCTGATGGTGCTTGCCCGATACATGAAAGTCGTCGCTCCATTTTCTGACTGGTTTTCACCCCGAACGGATGTATCTCCACTCGTTCATTATCTCAAAAAACATACTGAAATAATGGTAAAATAAACAAATTAAACAGGTATATATACACTATATGATCAAAAGTATTCGGACACCGCATGGTTTTGGGAAAAATGGTTTTATTATGGCATTTAGTAACCAGTAGGTCCACCCTTTGCTTTTATTACAGCGTGAACACGTCGAGGCATACTTTCCACCAGTTTTCGGTAAGTCTGTGCAGTAATGGCTCGCCATTCCTCTTACAGAGCTGATTGAAGAGATGCAAGTGAAGCCGGGCGTGGTGTGCGGTTTCGTATCCGTCGCTCCAGTTCGTCCCACATGTGCTCGATTGGGTTGAGATCGGGGCTCTGAGCAGGCCAGTCTAACAAATCCACCTTATTTTCACGAAACCAGTCCTGCACACGCCTTGCAGTATGGCAGGGAGCTCGATCCTGTTGAAACAAACAATGGCCATCTCGTAGTATTGCCAACAGTGTAGGGAGGGCCGAATTGTCCAGAACGTCGAGATAAACGTCAGCGTTCATGGTAGTGGGTATAACAACCAACGGGCCGAGCCCTAGCCAGGAAAAACAACCCCATACCATGATGGACCTCCACCAAACTTCACCGTGCGTACACAGTCAGGAAGAAGCCGTTTCTCGGGCTGTCGCCATACCCAAACACGCCCATCAGACTGGAAGAGTGAATACCGCGACTCGTCGCTCCAAAGAACAGTTTTCCAGTCCTCCACGGTCCAGGAACGACGGGAGACACACCAGGCCAAACGACGCGTGGCATTAACTTTTGTAATCAGTGGCTTGTGTACAGCTGCTCTACCATAATAACCGAGTCTGTGCATCTCTCTGCGGATAGTTACAGTACTAACGGAGGTACCGGATGCTCTTCCTACCTCCTCAGTGATGGAAGCGGCAGAGGACGTGCAGGACTTCTTGACATGTCGTACCAGACTTCTTCTATCACGTTCCGTCAGTTTGCGTGGTCGTCCGGAACGTTTTTTCGCGTTAGTTGCACCATCGTGCTTCCATCTCATGATAACATCCGCTACAGTCAACTTTGGTATATCCTGTTTGGCTGCAATGTTTCGTATAGAAACGTTACTTAAATAACATCCGATGACGAGTCCACGTTGGAACTCGGAGAGTTCACATCCATGTGGCATGGCTTCACAACAGTTACTGATAACTTAACAGAACACCTCAGCATTATAGTTTCGCCATGCTTTTTCCCAGCATACCTTTCGGCGAAGGTGATATTTGCAGAAATATGGATTTTCCGGGGTGTCCGAATACTTTTGATCATATAGTGTATATATATATATATATATACAGGGTGGGGCACGGGAATCAAGTGTTTTTTGAATAGCTAGTAATCGGCCATTAGGAATGGGAGGGGCGTGCGGTAGGTAGCATTCCATTCCTGGGTTCATAGCATTTAACTTTAACTAACACTCACCTTTATCTTTCAGGTGCCATCATGGAGCAGTGGACGTTAGAACACCGCATGTTCGCGTATGATCATTTTGTTAGGAGTGGCGAGTCAGTGACAGCAGTTCAGCGTGCGTTTCGCCGCAGATTCAACATTCATCGAAATGACTCTGTTCCCGCTCGTGACACAATCTTACGTTGGGTTAACAATCTTCGAACAGGAGGCTCAATAATGAAAACAAAACCGAAGGGGCCGCAACGCACTGTGCGTACTCCAGAGAACGTTGAAAGGGTCAGACAAGCGATGTTGCAAAGCCCAGGCCGCTCTGCTCGGAGACATTCAGCTGCACTCGGAATCAGCAATCGTACTGTTGGACGGATTTTGCATGAAGAATTACATTTTCACCCATACAAGTTAGCGATGGTGCAGGAATTGAATGTAAACGATTGCCCCAACGACTGAATTTTGCACAGGAAATGCTTGCACTTTATGAGCAGAATGAAAACATGATGGTGGTAATGAGTGATGAAGCCCATTTCCACCTTAATGGGGCCGTCAACAATCAAAACTGTCGGTATTGGGCTGCTGAAAATCCGCGACAACTCCATGAAAAACCGCTGCATAGCCCTAAGGTTACAGTTTGGTGCGCAGTGGGAAAGTTTGGCGTCATCGGTCCCTATTTCTTCGAACAAAATGGGGTTACCGTTACCATAACATCTGGGCGTTACATTGAGATGGTGAACACCTTTTTCATCCCTGAGTTACGAAGAAGGCGTATTGCTCGTCGACATTTGTGGTTTCAGCAAGATGGGGCCACGCCACACACCGCCAGAGCGTCAATGGCTGTTCTTCGCCCCCTGTTTCCCAACCATCTCATTTCGAGATTTGGTGACATTGCATGGCCCCCTCGGTCCCCTGACTTGTCCACATGTGACTTCTTTCTATGGGGGTACCTCAAGTCACGTGTCTACGAGGACAAGCCCCGTACATTAGATGCATTGAAGGAAGCGATCCGTCAACAAATCATCCAAATCAACAGAGACCTGCTGGGAAGAGTGGAGGCCAATTTTCGTAAACGCCTTCAACAATGCGTCGACGGCCAAGGACATCATATGCCAGATATAATTTTCGGTACATGATTATTATGACATGAAATGCTATGTTCTTACGAATGTTGTTCTACCAATATATTTTCTTTACAAAAATAAATATCATTTTCCTGATTATTCCAAAAACACTTGGTTCCCGTGCCCCACCCTGTATATATATGAAAATTATTTCACGAAAGTAACACGTGAAAAATATTTATGATGAATAAAACACGAAGGAAAGGAAACACAAAAAGGTGCTCAAGTGTTTCCTTTCCTTCGTGGTTTTATTCATCATATATATATATATATATATATATATATATATATATTTAAAAAAAATAAAAGAAGTTGTGTAGTTTCTTCGTCGACGATTCTACGACCAGATATCACAGTCCGGTTTTCCAGTCTAAGTTCGATCTCTTGATCGTCAGTCTTTACTCATTAACTTTCAATTACTTGAACTCAAAAGAATAGGGATTACAGCTTCCTTTTATTAGATTGATTTTATTGTGCAGATAGTATGGAATAACGCAATTAAAAATCTAAAGAATAACTGGTCGATAACAGAAACGAGTCGAGGGCGTTTCAGTTTATTACATGGTGTCACTCAAAAAGTTCTAGGCTGTAAGCCTTTCTTCCCATCTGTCATCCTCATAAGCTCGCATCCTTCTACATGCATTTATATAGGTAAAGAGGTTAAGGGGATTATATTCTTTGGGGTAATTGCAGGATGCTATGCTATTTATAGAGTAAATATCTTTCTTGGAAAATCCTGGGAAAACTCGTTATAATAATTTTACTTAGCATTATAAAACTGGGTTTTTTCCTTTTAAAGAAAGAGAATATATATATACTTACTTACTTTGTGTTAGTTTGTGTGGGTTCGAACGACGGTTCAGGATCGACCTGCGGCCGACCCCTCTGCAGCATCCCGCCTCATTTGCGAGATTTGGTGAAGGAGGGAATTGCTGTCTGATCTCCTCCTGCCCTTAGCCAGCCACGCATGGCTGTTCAGGGACTTTGCACAGGAATCTGTCCAGCTGGTTCTTGAAGTTATTCAGGTCGGTGTGCTGGAGATTCCTCACTTCTTCTGGAAGGCCATTGAAAAGCTTTGGGTCCCGTATTCTGAGTGTATTTTCCATCCTCGTTTTCATGGCCCCTTGTCCCACCGCAGCTGGGACCGTACAAAATCTGCCTCTTCTCTCATTCCAGTTTGTTTCTATTTCATTTCTAAGGTTAGGGACAGAGCTCTCAGGTATTTTCCATATGTATATTATTGTGTACCGCTCTCGCCTTCTTTCGAGAGAGTAGAGTTCCAGGGATTGTAGTCGAGACCAGTAGTCTTCACTTCCCATTCCTTCTATCTTAGACGTAAAAGTCCTTTGTATAGCTTCAATGTTCGCAATGTCTCGTTTTCTGTATGGGCTTGTGAGTACTGAGCAGGGATGGGAAATTGATAAATTTTTAAGTTCAATTTTCGATTTCAGTTTAAGTTTGAAAAATATCGATTTCAGTTTCGATTTAAGTTTTTAATTTTTATTTCGATTTGAGTTTATTTTTCGATTCAAGTTTTATATTTTTCGGTTCTATTCAATTTAAATTTCGATTCCAGTTTTTTTAGAGGAACATTCCAAAGGATAAACATTTGGAGAAATACCAAGGAGATTAGAGTAACATTCCAGAGAATTAACATTTGAGTTGAAGTTTGGTCATTCCCACGGATTATCTCACTCACTTGTGTAGATATAGATAGTATAGCTATTATCAAACTGAAAAATTTAATTGTCAGGAAAAACTGAAGGCCTCCTTAACAAGTGATTAAACTTAGGTCAACGAAAGGCACAGTCATTATTGAAAAGTATTTTGATATGGGATAAAAATTTTCCTCCCTAATTCTTTTTCTTTCATTTTTAAAACCAATAGTCTCTAGTACTTTCAGCTGCGTTATTTTCTACATCGAATTGAAGGATAAATGGATATTTTAAATCCATACAAATGTTAAGTAAAAAAAAAAGGAAAATAATTCACGTTATTTATATTTTTTTCAATCCAATTGCTCCTCAAAACTGAAACGCAAAACTGTTATTTTTAATCTATTCGAATTCAGATTTCAGTTTTTTTTATTGTTTTTCAATTTCAGTTCGAATTTCGATTTTAGTTGTCAGAATTTTTTTCAGTTCGAGTTTTTTTCGATTTCAGTTCATAAAATAATATCTGTTTTATCAGTTTATCGATACCAGTTCGATTCAGTTTCCCATCCCTGGTACTGAGCAATACTCAATTATTGGTAGGTCTAGGCTCTTCCATAATTTGAACATGATGTTTGCTTTTCTGCTACGGAAGCTCCTCCAGATGATTCCCATTATTTTTCTAGCCGTTCTAATTTTGATGTTGTAGTGCTCTCTGAATTCTGTATCCGACGACATTATTACTCCCAGATCCCTGACTTGTAGATTAGGTGTTCTCTATTTGTCTTGCAGAGTTTTGTACCTTTTATTCTGCAGCTCCTTGTTATTACCATATCTTAGAAGTTGGAATTTTTCTTCGTTGAATTGTTGTCTTCTGCCCACTGGAATAATGTTTCAATGTTGTTTGTAATTTTCTTATATCACCTTCGTTCAATATTTCCTTACATATCTTTGTGTCATCTGCGAAGCATGATACAATACTGTCCTTAATATCTGCATCAATATCTGCAATCATTATTATGAACAGCAAGGGAGCTAATACTGTCCCTTGTGGGACAGAGCTCACGACTTCCGAGACTTCCGATTTAACTCCGTTTACCACCACACTTTGTGTTCTTTGTGTCAAGAAAATATCCATGTTCGTAGCTTTCCAGTAATTCCTGTATTCTTAAGGTTGTGTGCTATGATTCGATGGTCACGTTTATGGAGGGCTTTAGCAAAGTCCGTATATATTACATCTATGTTTTGTCTTCGACACAATATTTCCAATATTTTCTCCTGGTGGTCTAGTAATTGTGATAGGTATGATCTTCCAGCTCTGAAGCCATATTGATTTGGGTTGTATAAGTCTTTTTCTTGTAGGTAGTAGGTAGTTTTGCCTCTAATTACACTGGTCTGCGTCATTTTTGAGGTCAAGGTTTTTTTAGTTGTTCTTTTATAAGTTTTGCATGCTGAATTCAAAAATGTAACTCATTTTGCTCAATCAGGTGAGGTTTTTATGCTATCTCAATTTAAAAAAAATTAGATAATCGTTATGAAATGAGCAAGTTTATTTTTTTAAAACAGACTTACATTTTAGCCAAGTGTTAGCCAAGCTCTATATAATAAACAGACACAACTTATTTCTAATTACGATTGTCATTACTGTTTTTCAGCATGAATAGAATGTGCAAGAATGACCCAAACAGGTTCTGCTACATCTGTGGTAAAGTCACTATGTCAGACCGGCAGTCAAACATCACACATTTTGTGAGGAAAAGCTATCACGCCTACTTTGGAGTTAAACTTGGTGACCAGGACAAAGCCTTTGCCCCTCACATATGCTGCAAAACGTGCGTTGAAAGTCTGCGGCGCTGGAGCCACAAGAAGGTAGAGTGTCTACCTTTTGGTGTCCCAATGGTGTGGAGGGAAGGAAGAGATCATACTACTAACTGTTATTTCTGTATGACAAACCTAAAAGGTAAGTTAGTATGAATTTAATATGAATTTCATTTTATACTTACAAAAATATGCCTGACAATATATGAGATATGTCTTTATCTTATCTTTATCTGTCTTTATCTGTGTCCTTTTAGGCATAAATCGAAAAAACAAGCAACACGTAAAGTATCCAGACGTGCCATCTGCCATAAAGCCAGTGCCTCATGGACCAGAAATTCCAATTCCAACACCGCCCGACAACTTTGGTTCGTCGTCCGACTCAGATGAAGAAATGGATGACTGTGACATATCTGGTACATACCAACCTACTGCCGAGACAAGTCAACCCAAACTCTTGAGCCAGGCTGAGTTGAACGATTTGACAAGAGATTTGTGCTTGTCCAAAGAATCTGCTCAGTTGCTAGGGTCACGTCTTCGCGAAAATCGTTTGTTAGCTCCAGAAACAACATTCTTCTGGTATCGCAGCCGCGAAGAAGAGTTTCGAGAATATTTCACGTTGGACGAAGAAGCTTCGCTGGTTTACTGTAACAACGTGAACGGCCTCATTGAAGCTATGGGTTTAGCGTATGACCCTACAGAATGGCGGCTCTTCATCGACTCCTCAAGCAGAAGTTTGAAAGCAGTACTACTCTACAATGGTAACAAGGTCGCGTCTGTTCTGGTGGGTCACTCGGTGCAGATGACTGAAAGTTATAGCATCACAATTGGATGATATGCGGAGACCTAAAGGTATGTTCGTGTCTACAAAAAAAAATACAAATATATATATATATTTATATATTTAGGCCCTGATATATATATATATATATATATATATATATATATTTATAGGTTATAGCCCTAGTGCTGGGTCTACAAGGCGGCTACACCAAATACCCCTGTTTTCTCTGTCTGTGGGACAGCCGAGCATACAAGCAACACTACGTACAACGCGACTGGCCAGCAAGACGTGGCCTGGAACCAGGTTCGCACAACGTTCTGTCACACGCTCTCGTGAATCCGCAGATGATTCTACTTCCGCCGCTGCACATCAAGCTCGGACTTATGAAGAATTTCGTCAGAGCATTCAACAAAGAAAGCCGAGCTTTCGCTTTCCTGAATCAGAAATTTCCACGCGTCAGTGAGTGCAAACTGAAAGCAGGTATTTTTGACGGCCCTCAGATCAGGGAGCTAATGAAAAATGCTAAATTCGACGAAAGTCTGGAGGACAATGAGATCAATGCCTGGCTCGCATTCAAGTCCATTGTCACGAATTTTCTGGGCAACCACCGAAGTCCAGAGTACGAACGTGTTGTCGAGGAGCTCCTGCAGAGCTTCCAGGCTCTTGGTGCACGTATGTCCATAAAGATGCATTTTCTCAGCTTGCATTTAGACTACTTTCCGGACAACTGCGGTGATGTCAGCGAGGAGCAAGGAGAGCGCTTCCACCAGGATATTCGAGTGATGGAAGAGAGGTACCAGGGCCGCTGGGATGTGAACATGCTCGCGGACTACTGCTGGTGCCTCAAGAGAGACGTTCCAGCTGTGGAACACAGACGAAAGTCTTTGAGAAAGCCCTTTCGTCCACATTAACTGTACTCGTGTACCATTTTTTATATACTTTGTACATTTTCTGTCAAATTAAGTCCGTTTTAAAAAAATAAACTTGCTAATTTCATAACGATTATTTTCGAATTATCTATTTTTTTAAATTGAGATAGCATAAAAACCTGACCTGATTGAGCAAAATGAGTTACATTTTTGAATTCAGCATGTAAAAATTATAAAAGAACAACTAAAAAAACCTTGACCTCAGGAAATTTTTTTTCAAACGCAGACCAGTGTTATATGTTCAAAGCACTTTATAAGGTGTAAGGTGAGAGCCACTGGCCGATAATTCTTGGGCATTGCTCTGTTACCACCTTTAAATAGGGGGGGGGGCAATGTTCACGTTCTTTAAGGGTTTTGGAATTTGTCATGTGTCGAGTGATTTCCTCCATAGTAAGTATAGCGGCTTTGCAACACTCTCTTTGCATTTCTTCAGAAACGTGGCACTCTATGTGTCTGGCCCTGGCGCTGAATTGCCCCGCATCTGTGATAAGGCCGTAATTACATCTTCTTCCGTGAATTCGAAGTCCATTAATAGGTTTGTGCCGGAATTTGTTCTTGGTTGATTTGTATCCATGTCGAAAAATTCGTCTGGGTTTTCCACTTCCATCAACACAGAGTTAAATTGTTCCCTAAGCAGTTCGCTTATTTCTTTCGGGTCATTTGTGTATTCGGCCTCCCCATCTATCAAGGAACCAATACTCTCCTTATACTGCATTTTCCTTTTCGCAAACGTGTAGAAGTATTTTGGGTTATTTTTTATGTTTTCTGCTACCTTGTTTTCCTCCTCGTTTGACTTATGTATGAATGTTTGCTTTAGGTCCATTTCTATTTTGCCAAGTTTCCTCTGTAGTTTGAGTCTCTTTGCATCAGTTCTGCATCTGTGGAGATGTTTTACGGTATATATATATATATATATATATGTGTATATATATACACACACACACACACACACCTTTCAACCTTTCAAATGTTCCGTGCGATGATTCCTCATTTCACGAAGGTCAAGCTTGTTGCCCCTCTCGAGTTGGCCTGGTGAAGTAGTGAGTTGGTTTCTTGTGCTCTCCACCTCACATAAGCAGGTACGCCTGGCTCATCGTGAATTGTTCTGAGCCAGGCGTCTAATCTTCTTTTAAAGATGTTCACCGTAACACCACTCGTGTTCCCTAGTTCTCTGGGCAGCTGATTAAACAGTCTCGGTCCTCTCACAACAAAACTAATTTCTGTCAGGATTAAGGATGTTCCCTGTCTAGCCTTTAATTTGGGAACACGACACAGTCTTCCTTTTCTACTTTCCACTGTTGTTTGGGTTATAGGGTTCAGAGTAAGATTAGGGGCTAGTTTCTCCATTATTTTCCAAGTGAAAATAATGGTGTATCTCTCTCTTCTCATTTCCAGTGAATATAGGTTTACTTCGCGAACCTTTCCCAGTAATTTAGTTCTTTGCGCCCATTGATCTTGGCTGTGAAGCTTCTCTGAATCCCTTCTAGCTGTCTAATGCCTTTTCTATATGGGCATGTTAGGACCGAGCAGTATTCTAATTTGGGTATGATCAGTGTTTTCAGTAGAAGAATCATTATATTCCTATCCCTTCGTTTAAAGGTTCTCAGTATCTGCCCAGTTATTCTCTTTGCTCTGTTTACTGCTATCTTATTTTGTGTTTCAAATTTCGCATCATCAGTTATTACAACCCCTAAATCTTTTGCTTTAGAATTTCTCTGAATTTCCTTTCCATTTGGAGTAGAGTACATATGTATAATTATATGTTATTCATCGATGTATTCATTGTTTAAGTGGAAGTATGAAGAGTTAAACATCTTTCACATAGAGCATCATTTCGCCCACACGCTCGTTTCAGGGTACGAGCAGCTCGAAGCAGCATTGGCAAGTAAACACAGGGTCAATGTACTGACGATACTTCCGTGCGTAGTTCATCACCATTGAAAGCAACAATGCTCTGTGTTAGCCTAATTCAAAGAACATACAAATCTGCATTCTCCTTCGTGCAACTTTCGTTAGTTTGTATTACAGACACCTCCAGTTATTATCAGTCCTGGAGCATGATTATTCAGGAGCAAGATGTACTGCAAGTTTGTGTTTTTTCCCTAATGCAGCACAACTGTACCTGTAGCAATGACAGGCATACTTCTACTACCTTCGGCTTGCTCTATACAAACTAAACCAAAATCCATAAGTACCTGCAATCACAAACCGTCTGTATTCAGGCCTCTATTTAATTTAGAATAATATTTTATATTGTATATCTGTAGACTCAACACGGAAATAAACTGTATTTGTAAACTCAAACGGAATAGAATTTAAACACTACATCTCCCCAGGGCTACTTCTAAGACAATTTTAGTGGGTGGGTTAAAATTTTTTTTTTTGTATTTGTATTTGATCACAAATAACACAAATCAAGTCAAATGTATAGGTTGATGTATATATACTCATATATACTTGTATATATATGCTCTTATTTTATTTAGTAAGTGGGTGAAGTCTTTCTGTACGTGGGCAACTGCTCACTAAAACTAATATATATAAATAATAATAATGTAAATTCTAGGGGACACTGACGTAGCCGCGTAAAACTGTAATATGCAAAATAATAATAATAATAATAATAATAGGGGCATTTATTTTTACACCGTTGGAAAAGTCTCGGTTCTGGGGGATTCTAAGGATATCTATGTTTTCGTTTGCGCAAGTGTGAGCGAATGCTCAACTTTTAAAAGAAGCCAGAAAGAGAAATATTTCATAGAAGAAAAAATGTTCCCTTTGTTCTGTTTAGGCCGAATATAGTGAAAATCTTTACCAAGTACGTGCGCGCATGCGCAACTTTTAAACGAAGCCAGATAAAGAAAAAGATCATAGAAGAAAAAATAAAAAAATAAAAACAATAAAATATGTACTTGGGAAGCCAAGTACATTTTTGTAAATTACATGAACAAAAAAATTACTAACCTAACCTAACCTAACGTAAACTAACCAAAATTTATTGTTAAATCATGAAGCAACTCTTTTAGTTTCATGTGAAAAACTCTCGCAACAATATCTGGCCTTCGTTCTGGTCTTTCATAAGCTTTAGTGGTTTTAGCGATTTCAGTGCATCTCGGATTGCGAGTAAACGTAATAAATAGATCCGTCTTCCCAAATTTTTTTACAGTTGCCATAATGTCTTGATAATGCTCATGCATTGATCTCGGGTTGCCTTCATAAAAATACTAATTTGACCCCAGATGTTTTGTATTTATATTCCTAAGCATGTTTTTCACTCATAGACAGCTTTGTGTGGCTTTTTTTAGAAAGTTTCGATTCTGTGAAAGTCTTTGGTGAAAGAATAACTAGAAATTGTGTATTTAAAGAAGTAATGTTGCAATAAAGATACTAAGTTGACCGCAAGTGTTTTGCCAGGCTCTGCTAGTAATAATATGTAAGAGTATGAAGTTTAGCAGTCACCATTTTAATTCTGTGCATCCTATTCTCCATTCCTTTCCTTCAAACTATACTATCCTACTATAGAGTGGGTAAAGATTCATTACTTTGACTTTTGCTCATTGTACCTGTATGTAATGAAGAATAAATAACCCATACCCTGTAGGCGGTCCTGAAAAATTTGTGGGACCCGACCTAACATCCATCGATGAATTTCGGATTGTCCCTTCACCCTCGTGTTTTCTGAATGCACACCTTACTCGTCATCGTGGAACACAAACTTATGTTTCCCCTGTGCGTGAAGTGCGCCGAGGAGAACAGCGAGGGGTGTAGTCATAGAGTCAACCAGAGGAAGATTCGTGGGGTGTTCACCAGTCCGGAGCTGGAATTAGCCGTATCTCTGGGGTATTAAAGGGATTAGCAGGGACTAAAACCTTTATTCTGAGAATGTCTGCCCTCTTTTCCTTTCAGTGTCACAACTCACTCCCCTCAGTGCCAGTGCCTAGTACTGGTGTTGATTCGGCATGTTTGCAACCATACTACTCATGAAATTAAAGTCTATTTCTATTCACTATTCAATAGTTCATAATTCGACCAAGAATGAGAAATCCGAGAGTGAGAATCTCAAAGAAGACAATTTTCAAATCGATCCATCCCATTCCCGCTGTAGGATGTCATTGCAAGTTTGGGTCTTTAAAGAAAATGCCCCTTGGGCCCACAGTTGCGTCACTCTCTGTTTTTACCCTTTCCTACGGTTAAGAAACTTTTTCTTCTAAAATGTGGACTTACCACTCCGAGAATTCCCACTGGCGGACCGCGGATGGGTAGAGGAAGAACATTGAGTGGGAAGTAATATGGAATTGATGTAGCAACCTAAATGCATTCACACTACTAAGACTGATTGTCTTCACAGTTTAAATTCTTCATTTATAGTTGCGATGTTGCATTTGAAGAGTCTCTTGATGAGGAAATTTTCACTTTGAGACGAAAGAAAAGACTGAAAGTTGCTATGCTGAAGAGAATTAATTTTTCAGTTCCATTTTTCCGAGGGGAATTAGAGAACGCAAATGCTTCTGCCCTCAGTCATTTTATTTTTCAAAAAGAAGTTGGGAGACAAATTCTCTACATTTCTGTCGATTCTTGCATTCCACATTATCATTTATTTATTTATTTTTTTTTTGTAGAAGAAAATTGTCAAAAGCGAGAATGCTGAAGTTTAAATACTTTATAATTGTTCAAGATTTCTTTTTAAAATTTTCAGTATTTTTATTTAGATTTTAGTATTGGTAAAGAAGTGATAAATTTTATATACTAACAAGGATGGAAATGTGCAAACAGTACGATTTATTTTTGTAAAGTGACTCTAATGAACGAAAGTATAAATTTGAATGAATATATATATATATATATATATATATATATATATATATATATATATATTTCCCGCAATGATCACCGCCGATTTTGTATACTGCAAAATTTATCCAACCAGGATTCGAACCCGGGACCCTATGCTTAGAATTTATGGGCGCTGCCACTGAGTTACGACAGGATAAAAAGGTAATACAACCAGGCGAGTATTTCAACGTCCCAGGAAAAACTTAATGTTTTCGTACCCGCAACTTCTAATAATGAGAGAGAAAAAGAAAAAATTAGAGCGCAAATAATTTTGACGAATTTCCAGAATCTAGATACAGGTCGGAAATAGTCTATAGTAGCTTAGTAATAGTTTAAGCTAGTCTAGGTTAGGTTAGACCTGTTTAAATTTAGCAATTATGTCTTCCGAACTGTGTCTGGATTCTGGAGTTTCACTATAATTTTCATGAGCATACGCTCGATATTTCCTGCCATATTTCGTGCATATAAATAACTGATATCTAAAATTTATTTCTTTATGCAGGAAGTAGGCCAAGGGCGAACGCCCGCAAAATGTCCCACCATATAAAGAAAAGAAGAAAGCCGAAATCTACAGTAGGTCTCCGAGGCTGTTAAAAAACTATGCCATTTCTTTTTAAATTTTGAAAAGAATGTGTAGTGTGTAAGATGCATGTATGTGTAGTGAGGAATGCTGGACTACTCGCATGGTACAGTAGATAAGACATTGAGACACGGACCTCTCTTTGTTTTGCGTTTTCATCAGCCATTTCTTTCCTGGGACTTTGTAGATTTTACATTGAACTTCTAGCCTACAATTCCCCCGCACACACACACACAAAAAAGAGAAAAGTAAGATATTACATAACATTTTAGATTTTACCCTTATAAACCTTTGATTTCTGCAAAACATGCACTTTCCACGACTGTAGTTGTCGTTTTGCATTCAGAACTGTGATATGTGGCCTTTCCATAGAATCCTTGTGTA
This sequence comes from Bathynomus jamesi, assembly GCA_023014485.1. Lineage (NCBI taxonomy): Eukaryota > Metazoa > Arthropoda > Malacostraca > Isopoda > Cirolanidae > Bathynomus > Bathynomus jamesi. The sequence goes on along the minus strand of JAJOZX010000090.1, from coordinate 670,684 downwards.
TGCAGCTCCCTGCGTACAGTAGACACACTTGCCGAAATACTTGTATGCTCATTGACTTCCCAATTGATGAATTCTAGGCTACACATCCGGTTTTATGTCACCAAACGCTCCAACGTTCACCGCGAATTGGTTGTCATAATTTTTGGCTTGCCTGGTCTGGGCTGCACAGTAGCCTGTTCTACAGTTGACTTAAATTCTCAGATATATAATGTACAGTTATACTTGCAATATGGCATCCAACTATCTTTCCACATTCAAACTCCGTCAGCTATAATCCACGTTCCATGTTTGTGAATACTGAACGAAACAGACAGCAGTCTAGCTCAATATGCCTTCAAACTACGATGCTACCCTGTACAGTGCAGTTCATGTATGAAACTTTCGGGTATTGGTCAGGGCCGCCGAGAGGGCGGGGAAGCCGGGTTAAATCCCCGGGGCACGGACCTCTAGGGGGCCCGGAAAGAGGGGGGGATAAAATCTAAAAATATTAATAAGCAAGTGATTAAATAACAGAGAGGAAATATAATTAATGAGCATACATTTTATAGAGATTATCATACTGTATGTTTGAATAGTGACTTGGACATATAATCAGTTTGCTTGTTATGTACACCAAAAACATTCATAATAAAATACTGATTAAAAAGGGGGGCCCATATACCAATCCTTCTCCGGGGACCGTGG
>JAJOZX010000090.1:645000-667500 GCA_023014485.1 Bathynomus jamesi | reverse complement strand
CACTGTTAATAGTGATGAACGAATTTCCATTTCCGCAGTGCACAGGCGATATATTTGTTTCCGTCGCCACAATTTGTGTCTTACCAAATATCGTAGTTATTTATGGCATTGGTTTGAGCAAAACATGGTCGACTGTAAAATCAGCGGAAAGATTTGCCATTTGAGTTGAATGTTTCAACTTCTTTCAAGAAATATCACGAGCATTTTAAGGCACTTTCAATAATATATATGTAACAATTACAACAAATAACTACATTCGTTTCATTTGCAGTCTGTCTCTTGCGCAACATGTTTGTGCTAGTGAATACTTAAAAATAATCGTTGTCAAGTAAGTCATGTATATTTATAATATGTCTGTGAGTACCAAGTCCAAGGACTTGCTGACAGATGCTGCCTTCTTGGGTGAGCAAGTGTTGGTGGACTTGTTCATCAAGTTCAACACAGCCATCCCCTCCAGTGCTGCAGTGGAGCGTTTGTTCTCTATGGGCAAGGACATCTTGAGGGCCAAGAGATCAGATCATCCCTGTCTGATGAAAACTTTGATATGCTAATTTTCATGAAGGGCAACATGCATCTCATGGACAAAATGGAGAACGAGAAGAAGAAGGAAAATTAAATTATATATATATTGTTTTTCATTTTTTTTATAATAAAAGTTAACGTTAACGGTTTATCGGTAACTTCCGTTACATGTTTAACGAATTAACGGATTAACGGTTAACGAAGTTAACTTTTTGGTTAACGGATTAGCGGTTAACGAAGTTAACTTTTTGGTTAACGGTGCCCATCACTGGTAAATAATATACTCAATGAATTTAAAATTATTATTTAAGTTAAAAAAAAAAGTTAAAATTATTATTAATATTATTAATATAATATTGGTTCTATCCTCGGTTACTACATAACTCATAAGAATACCATAAAAGACAAAATACAGCTTATCTAATATGTACTACACTGTAATGCATGTGACTGCATGCCTAAGTAAAATTACCACGAGCCGCCATTTTTATTATTATATTTATACACAGACCGTGCATGGAACAAGGAACTCTTCTGGGAAAAATTAATGAAAATGAAAATGAAAAGGTTTATTGGCAGACTATAGTCCATATGACAAATATTATTCATACAATGACCACTATAGTCTGAATAAGTAATGGTAAATGACAAACACTATAGTTTTTTCTTTTTCATGTTGTTAGCCCGACGTGGGCAACGGTGTGTATCATGTATCATGAAAAAATCTCAGGGGATCATTCTGAGTTATGTGCCTTGAAAAGTGGACGCTCAATTTTGCCAGTTGAGGTTTAAATTTTGGTTTTTGACTAAAAATATAATAATTACCCCCTTTTCTTTGATGTATTCAATCCGACGCGAATGCAGCGAATCTTTTGCTTATATTGAGGTTCTAAATATAGTAGGCTAGGTGTAGCTGTAAACTCTAGATCCTGTCCCAAAGCTGGATCCTATTTGATATATTTTTTGGGCCTCTTTGCCCGTGACACGTTGCCCACGTCGAGCTAACATCATGAAAAAGAAAAAATTGTAGTGTTTGTCATTTACCATTACTTATTCGGACTATAGTGGATTTAATTTTCCCAGAAGAGTTCCTTGTTCCGAGCACGGTCTGTATGTATCATGAAAAAACCTCAGGGAACCATTCTGAGTTCAATCCCATATAAAGGGTGATCCAGAGAAATGGGACCCAAAAGAAACCCCTGTAATTCTTAAAGTATAAGTCCTTTTATAAAATCATACGCATCATTCGAAAGAGGATAGTTACAAGTTTGTACAGGATTGTATAGGTTTTGACAATACAAGACAAGATAAGATACAAAACAAAATAAAAGTGTTAGTTAAAACTAACCCTTCAAGATGACTGCATGGACTGTGGAACAGCTGCGTTTCATAACTGAGCAATATTATGAGCATGGAAGAAGTGCAGTTTCAGCTCTTAGAAGGTGATTTTGACATCTGAAAATTTGTCTTGAAAGATCTTTGAGCTGAAACTACACTTCTTCCATGCTCATAATATTACTCAGTTATGAAACGCAGCTGTTCCACAGTCCATGCAGTCATCTTGAAGGGTTAGTTTTAACTAACACTTTTATTTTGTTTTGTATCTTATCTTGTCTTGTATTGTCAAAACCTACACAATCCTGTACAAACTTGTAACTATCCTCTTTCGAATGATGCGTATGATTTTATAAAAGGACTTATACTTTAAGAGTTACAGGGGTTTCTTTTGGGTCCCATTTCTCTGGATCACCCTTTATATATATATATAGAATGAATTTCACAATTGAAAGTGAAATGAATTGAAAGTGAAATGAATGAATGATGCAAACCCACAAGGAAAAAGAAAAATGATTCCAAGGTCTTTCGTGTATTCAGAAGTACACCTCGTCAGGGAATGACGATGTGTACTTCTGAATACACGAAAGGTCTTGGAATAATTTTTCTTTTTCCTTGTGGGATGTATCATATATATATATATATATATATATATATATATATATATATATATATATATATATACATTTCAACTGCAAAGAACACGCAGTATAATTAACGTTCGTTCTCCCTCCTCATCTTGCGCGGCATGTTCTCCTATACAAGCGTCGTTCTTTACGTTAATTATACTGCGTGTTCTTTGCAGTTGAAATGTATATATAGGTGCGGCATGCGGGAGGTGCCCCTCTCGGGGCATTGGTTTCTGCGCGTATGTAGGAGAATTACGACTTCTGATTGAGTGAGGACCATGGTGTAGTGGTTATCATATCTGACCGGCAATCGGAAGATCCCGGGTTCGATTCCCAGGTGGTTACCTCATTTTTTCATTTGTTCGTTCTCCCTCCTCATCTTGCGCGGAATGTTCTCCTATACAAGCGTCGTTCTTTACGTTAATTATACTGCGTGTTCTTTGCAGTTGAAATGTATATATAGGTGCGGCATGCGGGAGGTGCCCCTCTCGGGGCATTGGTTTCTGTGCGTATGTAGGAGAATTACGACTTCTGATTGAGTGAGGACCATGGTGTAGTGGTTATCATATCTGACTGGCAATCGGAAGATCCCGAGTTCGATTCCCGGGTGGTTACCGCATTTTTTCATTTGTTCGTTCTCCCTCCTCATCTTGCGCGGATTGTTCTCCTATACAAGCGTCTTTCTTTAAGTATATATATATATATATTATATATATACTGTATATATATATATATATATAACAAATCTTAATTATATATTTATTTGTTAAGATAACAGCAAAATCCAAATGACATGTTACTCTAAAGGGTTATATGTTTAATTTAATTCAATTAATAAACTTCTACATATCTTCGATCATTAGTTATAATTAATTTTATTCTGCCTTTAAATTCTGTAAACATTTTCCAACACAGCTTCAGGGATGGACATGAGAGTATCATGGAGACGATGTTTTAGATCCTGAAGATCCCTTGGTTTGTCATGGTAAGCTTTTGTTTTCAAAACGCCCCAAAGGGGATAAATCGAGGTAGCAGCAAGGCATTTTGTAGGTCCTCCCCTACTAATCCAACTCTCTAGAAATGTTTCATTAAAAAATGTTCGAACGTTTCGAGCTAAATGTGGTAGTGCTCCATCTTGTTGGAAGGTTGTTTTTTGTAACAAGCAGGGAGTGCCTTGAAAATGTGGAGCATCTTTAAGTGAGAACCACCAATTACAGTTTGAAAATCTTAGGGGGGGCCGCAAGAAAATTGTAAAATTGTTACTTTCTATTAATAAATCACTTATCACTTATCCTGTTATATTATTATCTTTATGAGGGAGCACCAGCAAATAATGATGGACAGAAAGGGACGTTGGCCTAAAAAAGGTTGGGAACCACCGTTTTAAATGTTGGAGAATTAAACGGTCAAAATATAAGTCACTAATTAGCAACATAGAAAGAACTGGCGCTCGAGGCAGAATGCCCTTAGGTCGGCAGTCTTTTCTCTGCTGTATAACGAGTAAGAATGTAATTTTGTCGAATTCAAATTGTTTAGACTTATTATTACGTGTCTCTATCTTTGCGATAAATTGTAGAAACACGTAAGTCGTTCGCTTCTCTTCCCGTCAATATATCTGTTTTCTAACTTAAATAAATCAGTCAATAGTGAAAATTGTTGTAATTTCTGAAATCTTTCGTTCAAAATGTCGGTCTCATGTTACCAGTGTGTGTGCTAAACAGAATTCAGAATCTGTGAATCAATAAAACTGAGTACAAATAACTAAATTAAAAAACAAATAAAACGATTCCCGATGACACACACACACACACACACACACACTAGTATCGCCGTTACTCCCAAAATTGCATATATATATATATATATATAATATATATATATATTATATATATATATAATATTATATATATATATATATATGGGAATGAACTCAGAATGGTCCCCTGAGTTTTTTATGATACACACAGACCGTGCATGGAACAAGGAACTCTTCTGGGATAATTAAATCCACTATAGTCCGAATAAGTAATGGTAAATGAAAAATACCATAGTTTTTCTTTTTCATGATGCTAGCCCGACGTGAGCAACGGGTCACTCGTAAAGAGGTCCCATAAATATAGCTTCCCTCACCAGCTATCTGCAAAGCAGACAGGATCCAGCTTTGGGACATGGATCTAGGGTTTAAAGCAGCCTAGCCCTGCTACATTTAGAACCTCAATATAAGCAAAAGACTCGCTGCCTTCACGTCAGATTGAATACATCATTTACCATTACTTATTCGGACTATAGTGGATTTAATTATCCCAGAAGAGTTCCTTGTTCCATGCACGGTCTGTGTGTATCATAAAAAACTCAGGGGACCATTCTGAGTTCATTCCCATCTTGAAACGGACATGTTATGTGCCTTGAAAAGTGGACGCTCAATTCTGCCAGTTGAGGTTTAAGTTTTGTTTTTTTTGGCTAAAAATATAATAGTTACCCCTTTTTCTTTGATGTATTCAATCTGACGTGAAGGCAGCGAGTCTTTTGCTTATATTGAGGTTCTAAATGTAGCAGGGCTAGGCTGCTTTAAACCCTAGATCCATGTCCCAAAGCTGGATCCTGTCTGCTTTGCAGATAGCTGGTGAGGGAAGCTATATTTATGGGACCTCTTTACGAGTGACCCGTTGCCCACGTCGGGCTAGCATCATGAAAAAGAAAAACTATGGTATTTGTCATTTACCATTACTTATTCGGACTATAGTGGATTTAATTATCCCAGAAGAGTTCCTTGTCCCACGCACGGTCTGTGTGTATCATATATATATATATAATACACAACGGACCGTGCATGGAACAAGGAACTCTTCTAGGAAAATTAAATCTACTACAGTCCGAATAAGTAATGGTAAATGATAAATACTATACTTTTTTCTTTTTCATGATGCTAGCTCGACGTGGGCAATCATGAAAAAGAAAAAACTATAGTATTTGTCATTTACCATTACTTATTCAGACTATAGTGGATTTAATTTTCCTAGAAGAGTTCCTTGTTCCATGCACGGTCTGTGTGTATCATAAAAAACCTCAGGGAACCATTCTGAATTCATTCCCATATATATATATATATATATATGCAATGTTGGGAGTAACGGCGATACTAGTAACACCGTTACGTAACGATGTTACTTTTTTAGTAGCTGTAGCGGTAACGCCATTACTTTTGAGATGATGTAACGAAAATAGTAACGGCACTACTTTTTAGAGCGATTTCAATCGTTACTCGCTACTCGTTACTTTCAAACTGATCATTTGACTATTAGCATTTATTCGCTGTTAATTAACTGTTAAGCTCCTCCAAACGAGGAGGACTATTAGATGCCAGTTTTGAAAAACTAGAGAGTTCCTGAAATCGAACAATACTCCTAAAAAAAATCTGCAAGATTAATTTTTTGGACAGGCCATTTTTTTGATGCGAGTTTGTTTCGATTTTTTTTTGTCATATGGGGTATAATTTGGTATTATTAAGGCTTTTTTTACTCTTTAGTCTTTTCTTAAAGGTAACGGTAGCGGTAACGATAACGGTAACGCGTTACTTTTTCATAAAAGTAACTGAAGCGGTAACGACGTTATTTTTTTATCAATGTAATGATAGCGGAAACGCCGTTACTTATAGAAAGTAACGTGCCCAACTCTCTCTCTCTCTCTCTCTCTCTCTCTCTCTCTCTCTCTCTCTCTCTATATATATATATACACACAGGGTGGTCCAAAAGTCATGCTTCATGTAGGGTATTGTATCCACTAAAACGAGGCAGGACTTTTGGACCACCCTATATATTTATAATAGGCACCACTTTTGTAGATTCTTAAATTGGCGGTAGGCCTTGATGTAATTAGCAATTTAAGTGATTAAACCTGCTAAGAATTTAGAGGTATTTAGGTTCACTACATAATCTTTCGATCAAAAAAAGGAGGAACTAGTTTTTCTTCTTTAATTAATACAACAAAAATAGTGTTCACAGTGAATAACAATTATAATAGGTTAAAGTGAATGTGCAAATATTGCAGTGACTGAATGTTGGGAATTAAATATTAATTACATGGAGGACAAATGCACAGCAAATAAATGTTGGTAAGATGTAATGATTAGGATGATAAGATACGGTACATAATATATCAATAATACGTGCAATATTGCGTTAAAATTGCCTAAAATACGAGTTCAGTACGCACACATTGAGGACCTCGTTAGATACACGGCACACTGAGAAAATACTTTATAGAGCCTATCGGTTATGGAATTTGTACGATGGTATAGAGTATAGACTATCGACTGTATAGCAAAAAGTCCTAATACGATAATGTAAGAACGCTGTAGGGTAAGTGAGTTAGACCTATACAGAGAACTACAGTATAAACATTGTGTTTAGCTATGCAAGGTTGTAGGGCGCTAGAGACTATAAGCAAAAGATGTTTCTGCAAAGGACCCCAAAGGTAAACTGCTTTCAAACTTCAACGGTTAGTCTCGAGGCACGAAAAGATGCTAGAATTTTCTAAGGTCTCTCGCGATCTTAAAAGAGGATGACCTCTTGGGTCTAGATTAGGTAAAGACTTTCGTAGATGAATGAAAGACGTTCTTTGTGATGCTCCTGACGCAGGTGCAAAAAGACCTTTGTGAACGTTCCTGGACCCTTGGAACTCTTATTCAGGCAAACAAAAAGCTCAAGCTTCGAAGACAAAAAAGGAAGCCTTGACTAAGTCAAAATAGTGCCTGAGATCAAAGTAATTGCGGTAAAATATATCGTTCTACAACGCATTTCTATAAGGCTCATATAACAGCTCATATAACAGTTACGCATATACTGAATGGCAAGGACTGACCAGAGAGGTAACTTTTTGGTTGATGCTACTTTACACATTTCTTCTAGCTACAGATGCATTTCACCTTCCAATGCCATTCTTATTCATAGGGAGTTCAGAAGTTAATGCCTAAGAGCCGATGAAGGGATCCACAAGTTAGTAGAGCTGGATGGATATTTAGAGCCAGAAGGCAGTGGAGATAGTCCTGAGGAAACAAAAAGCTTGCTAGATAAAGCCAAGAAGATATACAAGGAGTTATCATACTATCTGATCCAAGTATGAAGGCTGAAGAAAAGTGACCCATATCAAGAATTATAGTCATATTAGAGCAAAAGAAGGAAAGCATCAGAGCCAGTCGAACAAGCATAAAGATGGTTGATATTTTGAAGAGATTTCTGAGAGGAGAAAGAAATGGGGACTAGAATTTACAACTTGTTTCTCTCAGAGAAATGTTCCCATTCCATGCAGCAGCAAGACACATTCTGTATACTAAGACACTCTATCACTACTTGCAGGAAATAACCACTGTAGAGACTGCTCATCCATGTAGTCTGTTGTAGTGACGGATACTGGGAAGGCCTGCCCACTGATCAAATCATTGAACAATTGCTGGTACATGTCATCAAGTCCACTGGAGGCCTCACCAGAGAAAGGGTCATGTCAGAGCAGCAAAGGTTTGTATGAATCAACTCCATACCTGTATACACCGGAACACCGACAATTCAGCGCAGGACAATTCAGCGCCGACAATTCAGCGCCGACAATTCAGCGCAAAGACAATTCAGCGCAAGACAATTCAACGCCGACAATTCAGCGCAAGTCAGTACAGTTAAAAGTTTAGTTAAAAATAATAAAAATAATAAAAATAAATCGCAATAAATAAAAAAGAGAAAAATTTGTATATTTATATATATGCTAAATTGGGTCTGTATCGAAGGAGTGACATTTCAAAGGAGTGACATAACAAAGGAGTGACACAAATACCGTAACGAAGGAGTGACATAACGAAGGAGTGACAAATCGGAGATAAAATTCAAAGGAGTATAATTATTAAAATTTTATTTAAAAAAACAAAATTTGTTAGAATTGTTAAAATTAAGATTTTATTTCAAAACTAGAAACCTAACCTAACCTAACCTAACAGTTGCAAGCCTCTCTTCCTTCTGGATTTGTTCTTTCTTCTTCTTTGTTGGTATTTTCGCGCTGAATTGTCTTGCGCTGAATTGTCTTTGCGCTGAATTGTCTTGCGCTGAATTGTCGGCGCTGAATTGTCGGCGCTGAATTGTCCTGCGCTGAATTGTCGGGTTACGGTATACACCGAGGTCAATAATGTTATGCAGGAGTTTACTGGTATGTCTTACCACACCAGTGAGCAACATGTAAAGGCGTCTAATACTAGACAATAAAAGGACTGCGGGGATACAGAAAACCTGACAACTTTTCTCAAAACTAGGAACTCGTGCAGTCAAAGTGACACATCCTACCGCAGCATAGTCTCTAGGGTGGTTGCACATGAGTCTGTTAATGTGGACAGAGCTGAAGAAATGAGAAGGGAGATTCTGGAGTCTATGAAAGGAAAAAGTGTCCGTGATTATTCTTTCAAACGAAAGCAGCAAGCTATCACTCTAGGATGTAAGACAGCCCTGAAAATCACTCAAAAAGCAGTGCATATAGATTCGTAACTGCTGTTTCAGAGGTTGACATTAGTGACTGCAAAGGAAAGAATTGCTACAGAAGAACAATTCAAATATGAACTTTGTAGCTACCCAATAGCCCTGTTTGAAACAAACATCAACTGTTCCAGGAACAACAAGAAAGGTAGTGCAAGTTGATGTGCTGTGGAATGAAATATAAGATCGTCAAACTTCAGAATCACCTATGGATCCAATCTACGTTTTTAATAGAGGAGTCTTACTCCATTGCACCTCTTGGTCCCGTGGTGTAGCCTTCTAAGAAATCTGTAATAGTTATGTGCAGTATGTGATGGGCAAGTATAGCAAGAACACTATAGTGTTTGATGGGTACACAAATGAAACATTCTATCCCACTCTCCATTCGCTAAAATCTCCATTTTAGGTGATTTCAATGTTCCACCACATTTGGCTTTCCTCCCATTTCACTGACATCCCTGTTAACTAGCTTACAACTTTTACTTCCTGAATGACCTAGAGCAGATTGTGCAACACCCTACTCGTATCCTCGATCGCCTTAGAGATAGGCTCAACATCCTGGAATTATTTTTAACCACTTATCTTCTTACTCTATCAAATTTTTTTCTCCGTTGGGCTGCTCCGACTACAATCTTATAGCTGTTTCCTATCTAATCGCTCCAGTTCGGCGCCGATTGGAAGGTCCTTAGGCAGTACTTCTTTGATTCCCCATGGAGTGGTTACTGCTTCCGTGACCAGGACCGCTCCGAGTACACTAAGCGCATCACGGAAGTTATTTTTGCGAGCATGAAGGTGTACATTCCTTATTCTTTACCTATTACTAATGCGAGAAAAACACCTTGTTTTAATGCTATCCGCAACAGAGAGGTGTTTAGAAGGTACCGTTGCCATCCAATTCGCGACCCACTCTGCTTATATTTCTACCCTGAATCGTGCAAAACTTCGACTCGCCAAAAATTTCTTCCTCAGACAAAAGTGTGAAAATCTATTTAACCCTTTACCGTCCGAATTTTTTGTAGGGTTAAGTTATGAGAGCGATTATTTGATAGGTTACAAATTCGTCCGTTTGGGCAGTAAAGGGTTAAGTCCAATTTTTCTCGCTTTTTCTGGCATCTAGCCATTTCTCCACCAAATTTACTACTTCTTCTTTCCTTCCTCTTTTCCATTCTGACGACTCGGTCGTCGTCTCTCCTCCTGATGAAGCTGAACTCTTCGCTCAAACTTTCGCCCCAACTCAACCCTGCTGTTGAGATCAGCGAAGTGAAGAGACATTGGGTCAAGTAAGTGGTTGAATGGGAGACCAATGTACTGTTTCGAGATTCTGTGTCCATCCTTGGTTCGGAATCCAGGTTCAGTTGTAGGTCCCTCCTATCATACGACCTTTGACGTTGCAACAGATAAAAAGTAATAACTCGCATAGATTATCTCATCTTAATAGTTTACTGCATGTGTGTAATATGAAGTTTTCTAAAATAATAATTATTAAGATGATATTATTTCAAACTGAAGGAAGTGTCTGAGGAAAACATATATTCTAAATAAATAATACAAGAAACAAAGAAACACAGGAAAAAAAGTTCCTTTCGATAATTTTCTTGTGGACGTAATTCATACCTTTTGCTTGCAAAACGTCTGCAATATAAATATTCATTAATGTTGCTTAAATTGCTCTATTTCTACATATACATAATATCTACGTAAATATTCGTGTTTTATTATAATTAAATTTGTCCTAACTTTATATATATTAAATTATAGGTATTATAAATTACAGCTAAACTACCTCATATCTCTGAAATCTAGATTTAAGATTGGTACTATTACTTTATACACAAGTGCCAAACTCACTACCTTATAGCAAAAAAAAAAAGAAACATATTTCTTTCGTGAATTGTTTTCAGTTACCATGGGAACTGAACACATTGTATAAGCAGTAAAGAAATGGGATCTATATATTTTTTAATATTCGGAGGGACAAAACTTCTGTCACTGACTCTATATACACAGTAGTTTAACTGTGCTTTGCCAAATGTTAAAATCTTATGATAATAAAATGTTGACGTTTCGCACCAAACCCAAGGCGTAACAAAAGCCATAGCTTTTCGAAACGTCAGCTTTTTATTTTTTAAGTGTCTTATACAGGGTGTCCGGCAGAATTCCTACCAATAACAAAATTATATATTTCGTAAACTATCACAGATAGAATCATAGGGTTTTCACCCTCAGATGCAGAAACTCACCAAGTTTTTCCTTCTACATATTTAGTTGCTCCACCTTCTATCTAGCACATGCGCGATGAGTATCGCTCAGTCTCAGAATGGCGCCGTTCACAGTGCAGCAGAAAGTGCAGTGTTGAGTTTGGTTAGCGGAATTCAAGTTTCTGGTTACTGTGCAAAGGAGATTCAGGCGAGAATACAGACAGGATCCACCAGAGCGACATAGCATTGTGGCTTGCCATAAACAGTTGATGGAAAGTGGTTCTGTGTTAAGAAAGAAAGGAAGCGGTAACCAGGCAGTGAATGCGGATGTTGTCGAAACGATAAGGGAAACTTTTCAACGTAGTCCCCGAAAATCCATTTGTCGAGCCAATCACGAATTGCGTATTCCACGGTCTACAGTACACGATGTTGTCCACAAAAGACTGCGGCTCAGAGCCTACAAGGTTCAGGTGGTGCAGAAGTTAAAAGCAAATAACAAACCTATCCGTAACACGTTCGCCTTGGAAATGTTATCGCGGATAAATGATGACGATGCATTTCTCAATCACGTTGCCTTCTCTGATGAAGCCACCTTTGACGTTTGTGGTAGGGTAGGCCAGTGCCGGCCTTAGGGGTGTGCGAACCCTGCGGTCGCGCAGGGCCCGCAACTTAAGGGGGCCCAAAAATTTCACAGAAATTTACCATCGACGTCAGAGTGCCAAAATTGGTGTAAATTAATGTAATTTATTTTTGTATCCTAATTAAATTGAATTATCCTATTCCTAATTAAATATCCTAAGGCCGGCGCTGGTTGAAACCTCTTATGATAGTTTAAATATTTGATAATAATAAAGTAATAAGTAGTAATAATAGTAAAGGCTGTTGGTCTGTTGGTATTCTATTACAGGTGCACTTGTATAGTTAAATTTTACTTGTTGTACTTGTTAACAATCTACTAAAATAAAATGATTAGCAATGAAAAACAATTTGACTTGTGTCATGGGGGGTCCGTACAGTATACTCTGCACAGGGCCCGAAATATCCTAATGCCGGCGCTGGGTAGACAGACACAATTGTCGAATTTGGGGAAGTGAAAATCTACACGAAGTTCAGGAATTTGAACGTGACAGTCCAAAAATGAACGTGTGGTGTGCCCTGACGTCTGATTCCGTGATAAGGCCATTCTTTTTTGCCGAAGCTACAGTAACAGGGGCACCATACCTGGACAGTGGACATGCTGAAAAATTATGCAATATCTCGGAAACCACAAGGATATCTCTTCCAGCAAGATGGAGCTCCGCCACATTACGCTAATCCAGTGAAAGCCTTCCTGAATGAGCAATTTCCAGATAAATGGATTGGGAGAGGGGGGTCCCATCGTATGGCCTCCAAAGTCACCGGATTTTACCCCTCTAGATTTCTTTTTCTGGGGATACATAAAGGACTTCGTGTACCAAACGCGGGTGCAGGATTTGGCTAACCTGCGTCGCCGAATCATTACAGCTTGTGAATCTGTCACACCAATGATGCTACAAAACACTTGGCGAGAGGTGGAGTATCGTCTTGACATATGTCTAGGCTGACCATACGTACCGTTTTGAACGGGACAGTACCGTTTTTTTTATATTTCCTGGCCGTCCCGTCGTTTTAATAAAAATGTCAATTTTGTCCCGGTTTATGTACTTACTTTTTCATGAATACAGAATATTACATAACCCCCGTCCCTTTCTTGCCATCCCAATGTCCCGTTTTTGTCTCAAGGAAATATGGTCAGCCTACATATGTCGGGCTACGAAGGGCGCACACGTGGAGGTCTACTGAAGGACACTGAAACTTGGTGAGTTTCCGCATCTGAGGGTAAAAACCCTATGATTCTATCTGTGATAGTTTACGAAATATATAATTTTGTTATTGGTAGAAATTCTGCCGGATACCCATATATAAAAAACAAGACTAGTCCGTATGCAAACATTTAATATTCAAAGCTTTCGACATATTCTAAAGTTATCTTCAGTGCTAAAATGAGAGATATATACTGTATAATTAAAAACCAAATATGAAGTGAAAACAATTTTGAATATTGACCTAAAAATAGACTTAGAAACCTCACACAATCACGTATACGTTCCCACTCCCATCAGTTAGATCACCCAGTTAGATCTAATAACTGTTCAATAATCGCAAAAACTAATAAACACGATCTAACCGTCTTAGAAACAATGCTCATTTTCAAACATAAACCAGATATAAATCATCATACCCCAATCCATAATCTCAATATTTTTCAGTAAAAATTTTACCAACCAACCAGATTAACACGTCATTCAACAAACTGTATCCATCTTTTCAAGCCCTCATTCTGTGCTGCGTCTGTAATTAATTAATTTGTACCTGATTTGTTTTCTTTCAGGTTTTATAGATTTTAATGTTTTATATTTTCACTTGTCCATAATGTTTCCCTAAATTATTTCATAATGTTTTTGCTTAATTTACTCCCCTCGCAAAGATATGCCCCTTTTATGGATGTCTTTCACAATATTTTAATTGTATTAACTTTATAGTATAATTTCATGACTGTTTTAATTTTTTATTTTTAGTTTGTGGTGTTTGTGATTTGTCAGTACTTAAAATTGTTTTAATTTCTTATTTTTTTAATCTTATTTCTTATTTGACTAAGGTTTCCACCGCAAAAATCACTTGGCTCCATATATATATGTGGTCTGTATATATAAATGAACTTTAAAAATGGTTTTTGTTTGACGGAATCCGCATTGAAACATGGAATTCAGTTTGTTCTTCAGAACAATTCTGTGCGCGGTTTCTTCCAACTCTGAAATTCATTACTACCTTTTTGTCTCTCCGAAGAGACCTCAAAGTCGTCATTTTTTGCATTTCTTTAAATTTCCTTTCTTCATCTTCAAAGGGATTTGTCTGAAGGTGTGTGTGTGTGTGTGTGTGTGTGTGTGTGTGTGTGTGTGTGTGTATCATTCTGGAATACTGTGCGGCCAGTCCTGTTCTTTTAAATTTTGAAAGGAATGAAAAGTAGCAGAGAGATTTATTTCAGAAGAAAAATTTAACTGAAAGTTTTTGTGGGTGTTTTTGCATTTGTTTTAAATTTAAACTTTTGTATTCCTCGGTTTGTTTTGCTTTAATGTTATACGATCTACGTTTTTCCTCTTTATTTATATTCATGGGAAATTTTTTCTCCATCAAAAAGATTAAATAAAAGACAGAAATACTCTCTCTCCTCGTGAGCAAAGGTAAAAGTTAAGATAAAAAAAAAATCACTGAGGTTGTTAATTTAGTCATCACGCGTAACAATAATGGTGAGATGATGTTGAATGGAACAATGCCGATAATATGTTACATAAAATGAAGGAAGTAAAGAGGAGAAGGGAAGGAAAGATACAAAAGAAGAATTATTAAAGAAATGAAAATATTTAGAATTTAAACTGTACTGCGTGTCCTAGTTTTGGTGCCATAAGTTACACTAGTTTTTTCCCCTTTTTATTTTATTATCTTTCACCATAATATAAATTTCCAGTTACAGTGTTAGTGACTCAAAAAGACCCAAAGATTCAATTCAGGTTAGCTCGAGCATAAAGGTCATAAAAGGAACTCACATTACATGTTGACAATTATATGTGTAACACATTCATTCAGTAAAAGTAGAAAAAGACCAGACAGACAAGGTTCTCTTTTCGCCAGCCAATGCTGGCAGAAAAACTCTTTAAGGAAAAGGTACAAGAAAGTGTAAAAAAAGTATTATTGGAAAGAAATGCCACAAAATAAATTAACACCAGAAGTATGGGTGCATTTGACGAGCAAGAAATGGATCGAATTGAGAATTTTCCCCTTGAGTTCCTCACGTCCCTTTATGAGTTATATTTACAAAACATTTTGGTGTGATGACGTCACGCGGTCCTCACGTCCTTTTATGAGGTGTATTTGAGGCGGGTAGGGTAGATTAGGTTAAACTAACCTAACCTAACCTAAGGTGAGGTTAGGGTAAGGGGGACTTCATAACTCGATAATCTCTCCACTCTTTAAATCAACACCTTGAAAGACAAAGTTGAAGCATCGGAGTGTTGAGACCGAGGACGAAAATAACGGCATATATCAAGCGTTAGCGTGACCGTGAGGAGATACGGTTGAGCAGAAGCATATTGTGCAAAACCCTGGTAAACGCTTTAGTGTAAAGCCTTATCCAAATGGTCTTTGGGGGAAGTTTGGGCAGAACATCGACAAAGGGAACGTGCATTTATCTCGTAGTTTTGACGAAGTATGGGACTATGCCAAACCTGACGACAAAGAGTTCTTTGAAATTGTACACGTAGGAAATACATATATAATACGTTAAAATAGAACCGAATTGGCTACAGACACATCCCGCGTCACAAACTTACGGACACATCAAACTTTGTGGGCTAATACATTCTCTGAGACGCCAGGTCCTGTACGCCGACAACAATAGTGTGGTGTTTACGGCGAGAGAAGGCGAATATATGGCCCTATAATTGAGGTCCTACATGTGCTTACTGATAAGATCAAGGATAAGTATAGGGACAATGCTTACGTGGATTCGGTTGTTTCAACCTGGCCAAAAACGTGCGGTATACGTGTCAAGGACGGTGACGAGTTCAAGTACATCGTGAAGGCGAAGGTGGTTACTTTAAACCTGGCAAACCGTCAGACTGTGAATTTTGTTTCACTCAAAGACTTGATGTGCCTAAAGGATCCAGTGGATGATGATGTTGACAATGTCATGCTTCATCATCTGGTTGTGGGAACTAGGGGGCGTGAAGAACCTAAAGGAACGAAGGTGTGTCGGAACACATACAGGAAGCGCTTTTAATTACTGGGACTTATGATACTGTTCCCTTTGGTTTTCGTGGGTAGTAATTAATCGGAGTACGTATTTTTACTTAATTTACTACGATCTTTTTTTAGAGTCTTTACTATTTATTTTAAGTTTTATTTTTTTATGTAGGAAGGAGGGGCCAAGAGCGAGCGCTCCCGAAAATGCCTCCCCTATATAAGAAGGAGAGAGCCAAAATCAAGGTCTCCGAGGCTCACAATGCCTTTTTTTCATATAAATTTTGAAAAGCTCGTTTTACTGCGCTAAAGAGGAGAGTGACAGGAGGAACGGGAGCTCTGGCACTCCGTATCTGCTGCCTAACGTCCCCCCTGGAGTACTTACCTGGCCAATTGGTGTCTACGGTCTCCTCCATGTAAGTTTGTAAGTTTAATGCGTTTATTACTTGGTATTATTATTATTGAAAGTTTACTTGCTTGTCAGTATTTATTTTTTATTTTATTTAACTCGTGTACTTTAAATAAATCATTTTACTTTTTAGATTGTGCGTATAACTTTCTTTTAACCTCTGAATGAATGAATTTGTGTGTGTGTGGGTGTGTCTGTGTGTGTGTATGTGTGTGTGTATGTGTGTGTGCAACATTCCCTTCTGATTATGATGTATAGACTCCGCCGGTTGTATGACGCGTGAATGAATAGCAGCGCTTCATTTGGTTCTCCTGCCTGAACATGGTGTATAGGCTTCGCCCACAAAACCGGTGTCATCATCAATTTTTGTGTTTATTCTCGCTAGTCGCTCACAATCATCGCTGTCGCGGACATGTACTCAGTTGTTGAAGTTTATCATAATTACCTGTGTGTGTGTGTGTGTGTGTGTGTGGTCAGAATTTTACTTTTTAACAACAATGTCTGCCTCTGATATTGCTTGCAGTACCTTTCTAAAGTGGTAATCTGTGAAATCTGAAGATATCGTGAATACTCGACGGCCATCCTTTCATACTTTGAATTTTTAAATCAGCCTTAATTCACGCAAGGATGACGTGTCAGGCTGCTCAATTGCTTTACGACTATTCTAACGAGAGTATCACAGGTATTCGTAATACTAAAGACGTCTGGGTCACGAGCTGAGGCAAACAATCCGCCTCACAACAGTATCTGAGCTTGAAGCGTCTTGACGTGTTAACCACAAACCTCCTCACAACAGCAGCAGTACCACTAAGAAACGCCTGTGTCTACAGTAACAAAGATGGAGCTACCGCTAAGCAGTATCCTTAACATTAAATATGCCGTGACTTTCTCTAACTCAGTAGTAGTGTTTGAACGTAACACTGGCGCAATTAACTATGTGCTCGAGACAAATAAATTATAGGCATACAGACTCTGACAAACGTAATGCTATTTATTTGAGTGGTGATGAAATGGCAAAAATATTTATGTTTATTGAAAAGTGGTAGGATGAGAATTATAAATTACCAGCTACTGTGCGTGCAACAAGAGTGACGATCAGTCACAGGACATCATACTAGATTATTTACATGTTAACTGTGAGTCGCGATACGGATCAACTCTGCGTCAGTATACGGTTGATGTGGAAATCTAATCTAAAAAACTTTAGTACAAATAATGTTAACCGGCTAGTAGTAGTACCTATTCGTCACCATTTCATCCTTGATAGACTACTCAAAATAGTCGTCTTCCCTGAACCTGAAACCATCAGTAAATGCATGCGTAAATATGCGTTATTTTGACACCGTTCTTGAGCACGCCTACACTATTAATTGATGACATTATGAAGTGTAGAGATGAACATTATAGGGTGGAGCGAAAAATACTTTTTGTCTAGTATGAAGTTCTAATAGTGATTAAAAGTTGCATTTAGTGGACGAAATATGCCTGCCAAAATATGAGTTCATTTGTTCCAAATTTTCAGCTGCCACCAGGGGCTAAAGTTAACACAATTTTGTGTGAAAAGGAAAAAAATGCTTCTATTTTAGGTTTGTCAAACTATTATAAAATTTTATCTTAAAATATATTATATATATATTAATTATATAATGTTTTGATGTTACAGGATATTTTGTGATTGTGAATTTTTCTTAAAAATATTATGGCATCAAATACTAAATATAAACATTTCACTAGAGAACATATGAAGTGTGCCATATTTGAAGTACCTTGTGAGATGAGTGATATGCAACTACCAACTTATAACTGCATTATGAAAGATTACCTGTTCACAAAACATTTAGTGAAGGAGCAGATGAATAACAAGGAGCCTTCATTTTCTGAAATAGCAGAGGCAGTTTCCAAAAAGGTAGAAAATATTTGGAAGAAGGCCTCTTTGCCAATAGTTTCACATACACGCGTTTTACAGATGATGCGAGTGTACCATGATAAATACAGGTCCTTATTAAAGCCATACAAGTCACGCAAGGATCAGCCTAAGTACAAAAATCAGCTTGAAGAATTTGAAACTCTTCAAAATGCACTTTGTTTGACATCTTCACCTGCAAATGTAAAGAGTTTAGGAGATGCTCATGTGAAAAGAGTAAGAAAGTCCCTCCAAAAGAGCAAGATTTTTTAAATGACCAACGAACACGCAGAATAATGGTGATAGGAAGCATTGACATAGCACACACAAGACGATTACAAGCAAGAGAACATCGAAAGGAAATGGAAAAAGCACGTCTGGAATCCTCACAAACAACTAGTGCTGCTATAACCAATATGTCCAACTTACAAATCGAAACAGAGACAAGTGAACTTCAACAACTAGAAGAGATATCTGAAGATAATGAGGAAGATACAACCTCGACTCAATATGTAATATCAGAACAACAGATGCGTGAGCCACTGCCTTCATTAGCAATTACTTGTGATAGATTTAAAATGTCGGACAGAGCTGGGGCTGCTATTGCTTCTGCAGTATTGGCAGATCTTAAAATTGTTACTCCCGAAGACAAAGGGAATATTATAGACAGAAGTAAGCTAAGACGTGAAAGACAAAAACAGAGAAAGGAACTACAACAGATAGGAGAGCCAAAAACCATGCGGGGATTATACTTTGATGGCAGAAAGGATAAAACAATGATTCAAGTCCAGGAGAGTGATGGCTCTAACCACCAAAGAACCAAACGCGAAGAGCATATCAGCATAATATCTGAACCACACTCTCTGTACTTTGCACATGTGACACCTTCCAGTGGCAAAGCTAAATACATTTGCACAGTGCTAGTGAATTGCTTGAAAGAAAGGAATGTTGATATAGGGAACATCGTTGCAGTTGGCTGTGATTCGACAGTGGTTAACACTGGTAGTATTGGAGGCACAATAAGATTACTGGAAGAAGCCTTTAATAAGCCATTGCAGTGGCTGATATGCCTTTTACACCTTAATGAACTTCCATTGCGCCATCTGTTTCATCACTTGGATGGTACCACTACTGGACCAAGAGCATTTTCAGGAGAAATTGGCCGAGCACTTTCAGACTGTGAAAAGCTTCCCATAGTTAACTTCAAACCCATTGAAATTCAAGAGGACATGTGTGAAGTTGATGTAGATGACATAAGTACTGACCAGAAATACCTTCTTGAAATTCACAAGGCTATATCAAGTGGAACATTCTCAAAGAGTCTTAGTCATAAGAGTCCAGGCAATATATCACATTCAAGGTGGCTCACCACAGCAAACAGGACTCTGCGGTTATATGCAAGCACAGAGAATCCTTCAGGCAATTTACAAGAATTAGCTACTTTCATTGTTAGGGTACTATACGCGCCAATGTGGTTTCAGATAAAGCGTAAACCATTATGCCAATATGGTGCTAAACATATGTGGCATATGATTGCAAGAAGCCGGTATCTCCGTGAAGAGCTTAGGAGAGTACATGACTCAGTCATTCAGCGAAATGCATATTACGCAAATCAAGAAAACATTCTCATTGCAATGATAGCTGATGAAAGGGAGCATGTGCGTCAGTTGGGATTTAGGCGTATCATAAAAGCAAGGGCATGCATTCAAGAAACAGATGTTATCAGGTATTTTAAGGTGCCAGAAATAAATTTTTATGCCAAAGACTATACAGATCTCATTATGTGGCAAGATTTTCAGATAGCAGAACCACCGATAACCAAAGGAGTTTCTCTTGATGATATTGAATCATGCATCAAACATGGTACTACTCTTCATTCAGAATTATTTCAGTTTCCATGTCATACACAAGCCGTAGAGAGATGCGTCAAGCTCGTTACAGACGCTGCTGGATCAGTCTGCGGACCTACAAACAGAGACGGTTGGATTCGTGCTACATTAGAATCAAGGAAAAAACAGCCAAAATTTGACACAAAAGCAAATTACTAAATAGTCTTCAGCAAGAACCCTTTCTAGAGGGAGGTTGGTTGGGGAAAGGGTGGTAACTCCGCTAAGGCACGAAATAACGTTTCTTAACTGTCTCAAGCCAGTATAAAGGAGGAGAGACATCCTAATTTACTACTGTTCCCTTTTTCAAGTAAATACAGAATCATACTTAATTGTCATTTTTAAGTTAACTTCAGCCCTCTTGTGGCAGCTGAAGATATTAAGCATATGAAAAGGTATTTTTACAAAACGAATTCTTATCATTTAAGAATCTTAATCAAATTATTAGATAATTCTAAGATAAAATTTTACAATAGTTTGATAAACCTAAATAGAAGCATTTTTTTCCTTTTTACCCAAAATTGTGTTAACTTTATCCCCCTGGTGGCAGCTGAAAATATTAAACAAATGAACTCATATTTTGGCAGGTATATAACGTCCACTAAATGCAACTTTTAATCACTATTAGAACTTCATACTAGAAAAAAAGTATTTTTCGCTCCACCCTAAATTGAACAAGTTGAGAACGGCTTGGAGATTAGAAAATGTTTAGCAGACACTTCTCCCGAGAAATACCAGTCGCTTTGGGAAGCTGGACTAGAGCGTTACAAGCCCTCTCTCGCTTTCACCGTTCATCCGGCGGAACTATTTCTCTATACATGCTCAAACTCTCTTCACGATGTAGAGGATTTCCTTATGCACCACTATGAACACTAATCAGTATTCACTTGAAAAAAACGTGTGAAAGGCGAATAAGCGCTCGCTTACGTTTTCATGAAATTGCTGCAATAAACGATCGTGTACACAAGCATGCTTTTGAATCTATATGTTCTAAGTTTAAGAATCATGAAAATGTTACACCCAATTGTAAAGTAGAAGCAAAATGAATCCTGAATGATCTTAAGGCTCTGTATATCAAGTATAGAAAGCCTCACACATTATACAGGTCATTGTTTCTGGAAAGAATTGCTTGTATAATACAAAGCAATGAGGATGTAACTATTTCCACCATTATTTCTGAGTTTGCTATATTAACAAAAATAATCTCTTAACATGCTAGTAAATATTGTATGTATATGTGATATATTATTATTTCTAAATTTTTTTTATATATTACGTATTTTTACCATTATTTGTAACTATTTCCACCATTATTTGTGAGTTGCTATATTAACAAAAATAATCTCTTAACATGCTAATAAATATTGTATGTATATGTGATATACTATTATTATTTCTAAAAAAAATTTATATATTACATATTTTTACCATTATTTGTAAGTTTACTATACTAATAAAAACAAGTTTCTTGACATGTTAATAAATATTGTGTGCAGATGTGTTTATATTTATTCTTTATTCATTTTTAAATTTTCTCGGCGGGCGTGCACGTATGTCCGGTTGGTGTTAATGTATATACAGAAGCATTTGGTGGCGTTCAACGGGTTTTATTTTTTTTGCACAATAACAATGGAGTTATTGGGATCCTTATCATGGCAAACGACTCTGAGATATAAAGGAAGAGCGGTAACAACTACCTCCTACATCAAATGAATTGCCTGCGAGATGCAGGTTTCGACGCATACTTTGAAAATTTCGGGATAGAGATTCCGGAGTAGGTCGTTACCCCCCTGCCCTTTACCGTCAACCCTTCTCCCTTCATGAGTATTCTCTTTATCTTACACCACTCCCCCTTATCAAACCCATTGTTTACAAAATTTTGATTTTTACCTTTCCTCTCTTTTACAAAACTCCCTTTCCCTTCGTTTCCTCTCCCCTTTCCCCCTTTCCCTTCATTTCCATGGTAACACCTACCTCTTTCCTAAAATACTACTAATCCCTTTACTTATTACTGTTATTAGGTGACTTATATTCCAATACATCATCCTACATCCATGGCATTTTCTTTACCAGTCCGTCTTCTCTGAAAACTACCTTCATTTTCCTGATTAGTGCGTATTTCATTCATCATGTTCTCACCCTTCTGTTACTTCAGTTTCTAAGATCGTTTCCTTCCCTTCTCTAGCATCTATTCCTTTACTTCTATTAAGAGATTCATCTAGCATCTCAATACTGCAAGCATTTTATCAATCCGTTCAAGCGCATTTTTACTACTATGAACTACTTCTTCGAAC
>JAJOZX010000090.1:620000-640000 GCA_023014485.1 Bathynomus jamesi | reverse complement strand
CCACTTTCGTATCGCGATGAGCTCTGTCTGTATCCTTAAAATCGTTGCGATTCTGTAAGTAAACACACATACACACACACACACACACACATATATATATACACACACACACACACACACAAAAAAATATATATATACATACACAAATGCAGAGGGGTCGACCACAGGTCGATCCTGAACCGTTGTTCAAAACCCCCCACATATATATACATACTGTATGTTCCGACCATTGGTTGAACAAAGAAAAATCCTTATGTTGTATACAACATATAATTGTAGAATATTTAACTGTAATTTCAATAATTAAATTTATCATAATTTTGTTTATTTTTGCTTTGTTTTTTCATTCCATTCGAGCTAAATTTTAATGACCAAATATTCTTTACTTCGTAGAATTAATACTATAAACACCCAGGAATGTCTGTCAGTCTGTCACGCTCGAAAAGAGAAGGTTCTTGATATATATGGGCGATATTTGTATTTTAATGCATTAGAAAAAGGCGTAATGAATTCTACTTTTAATTATAATTTTAAAAAGTGTAAAAAATATTTGCTTTTGCGTTCAGCTTTGAGCCGAAATTTAATCTGCGGCTAAGTTCAAAAATTTACCAAATGAGTTCTTTTTATGCACTTTCATACTGGTGCTGCAACCATTACAGACTAAATATTTTTACGGCTTTCAAAAAGTCTTCGAGTTGTCAATTTTCTTTTCTATAGTTTTATTGACTGAATAATTGACTCCCCGGTAACTGGGGGGGGCCTGCGGCTCCCCAATTACTGAGGCCAAAGGCCCCAGCACCACGGGCGTAGCTAAATGGGCCCGTAGGGCCCACTTTAGCTAGTATAAATATATTAAAAAACTTTATATTATCGTGTATCTTTTTATATCAAATATATAATGATTTTACAAAAATTATATATTAATCTTAGCATAACTTAAACTGTGATGTTAAAACCCATTTTAAGCTTACCAGTTACTGTACAGTAATTGTTGATTTGTTATTCATAAGTTAAGCCTTCTTTGTTGGCGGACACTCGACCCACATTTGTATAAGTATTTAAAATGTGAACATCTCTCTTTCGAGGAGTCTTGGAAAATAAATTGTGCTCAGACCGCTCTTCCGTTGTGTGAATTGTGTGCTTGGTCATTGGTATAAATTGTTCGCATATAGTCTTTAACTTTGTAATTTTGCTGAAATTTCTTTAAATACTAATTGGGTTGTCTGAAAATTATTGCTTGAAGAAAAGTGTAAACAAATTATACTGCTGAAATGTTATGAAGTATTGTTGAGTATTGCTTGAAAAAAAGTGTTTTGAATCTGATTATTGTAAAATGTTGAGCTGCTTCTTATATTCACCATTCAGTAACATACTGTAATATAACTAAAGTCTCGGACCAAAATGGGGATCTTATTAAAAATTTGGACTGTGTCAAATTTTTTTGAAAATTTTGACACTAGTACAGTTTTTTATGCTGATTCTAAGTATGCAACTCATATTTTGCGGTAATAAATATTTAACATTTTATTGGCGTTTGTTTGCAGGAATAGTGCCAGCTTCTGCATACGAACTCGCATAAACAGTAATTTTTGTTGTTATTAATGTTCCCCGGTCAATTGAATGCTCAGTTAGGTCAACTGAATGCCCGGTTAGGTCACCTGTACGCCATTGACGATTGGTTAGGTTGAGTCATAATATTTTCGTTAGTTTTAACGAAAATATCACGACTTAACCTAACCAATCGTCAAGGGCGTACAGTTGACCTAACCGGGCATTCAATTGACTGGAGGCAACTCGCAAGTAGATAGATTACAACACTGCATTATCATATGCTCACACTACAACAATAATATTCACACTAAACTAGGTCTAAGCAGGCAACAAATAAACTAATAACAAAAATTACTGTTTTTTGCGAGTTCGTATGGAGAAGCTGGCACTATTCCTGCTAACAAACGCCAATAAAATGTTAAATATTTATTACTGCAAAAAATGAGTTGCATACTTAGAATCAGCATAAAAAACTGTACTAGTGTCAAAATTTTCAAAAATATTTGACACAGTCCAAATTTTTAATAAGATCCCAAAATGGTTTATGTCACCTTCACTCGTTAATTGGTTTTGTTGTAATAACTTAATGTTAAAAAGGAACCAATGAAATGAAATACTCAAAGGAACCGAACGAAGGTTGTGGGGACGTTGCAAACTGGGATTTAAACTTCCAAGGAAGTTGTTCACATTCAGAGTTCATAAAAAGTTTGTATAGAACTTTGAAAAGATAAATAGGTATATAGATTAATAAATATAGAGAGATCAGTGTCTTCTTTTGTATTTACTGGAGAGAGAGAGAGAGAGAGAGAGAGAGAGAGAGAGAGAGAGAGAGAGAGAGAGAGAGAGAGAGAGAGAGAGAGAGATATGCATTTATTTTACAAGTGCGAGTCTGCGGGTTACGGCACCCTCAAATATACCTCATAAAAGGAAGTGAGATTCCCTCACCGCAGGATGTCACCACCCATCAGCAATTTTTTCTACATTTTTTGCATCTATACTACTAGTATTGATATGATAATGGCGTATAAAATCTCTGTCTGTACTTTTAATCCATAATTCATTTATTGCAATGATGTCATAATTTTCAGTGTGAACTAAAGCTTTAAATTCGTCAAATTTTTTATGCATGTTTCTCGCTTTAAAACAAAATACTGTAGTTTTAGACTATTATCTATGTTACTTTTTGTTCCCTTGTTTGCGTTAAATTTCCCTGCGATTTACAAGTTAAATTAGCAGAACGAGAAACTTCTATTTCATCTTGTCTACGTTTTACATACATCCTCCCTCACTTCTTTATCAGTTAGTCTACTGAGTCGCACATTACTTATTCCATTTAAGTGTTCTGCATTTCAAATGAAAAAATCGATGAATCGAATTATGACCAAAAATTAACGAATTGCACTTTGTCAGTTACACACATACGTAGTTTCTAATCTCCCATTAAAGTAAACCGTTTATGTTTGGTTTGCAAAAATGAGGGATTTATTAATAATATAAAATATAGTAGAATTCTGATATAAATGAAAAACATAAGTTAGCGTTTGGAAGATATGATATAAATTCCAAGTAGGCAAATCCCAGAAAAGGCTACGTGACTTTCTGCACGTAAACATCCGAACAGATTTCAACATGATTCTGCTGGAACACGTGACGTTTTTATTTAAACATTGAGGTGTGAGAATACCAGTCACATGATGCCATACCTCTTTTTTATCCAATCATGTATTCGTTAATAGTTTTAGAGTTCAAATGGTACCTGAAATATATACTGTAATTAAATATTTAATCTTCTCAAATAGGTCAAATAAGTTAGTTAAATAATATAAAACAGTTAGGAATTTGTAAAAAACCCTCTTAAAATAATGTATTTAAAGTTGTTTGCAAGTTCCAGGAATGCAAGAAAGAAAACCCCTAAAACATTCTTGCGGGAGGCGCAAGTAAAGATGGGAAACCACGAACGAGACGAAACAGAAGAGCGTGGAAGAAGACTGGAAATAGTCAAGAACAGTTTGTCATAGAAAGAGGGTTGCACATAGTCTATCAGAAACTCGTATTTGCCCTTCCTTGTCATTTTTATTTTAACATCTCAACTCGGAGCCGTGGGAAATGGGTCCTACTTTTAAAATGAACTTCGGCCAGTAAATTTAATTTCATTTTCTCCTAAGGCTATTATTCTCCCCGTTCTATTATTGTATAACGTAAAGGTGATTTAACCTGTGGATAAAACTCAAGATTAAATATTAAAACTTCTTTGTGTTTTGTAATAACAGTGGAAGTCGTCTGTGTTGTTTAAAATTCGTCATAGAAACACATTCACCTATATAAAGTAAGTGGAAAACGTTGACTTGTTAAAATAAGTTTACTTAGCTGGAGTGAGTAATCATACGATGAAAAACATAAGTTATGACTGTTCGCGCTACCATCTGTGCAGTTAAATAATTATTTGTGAACTTTGTGTGGGTGGTAAATTTATCGGTGAATAACATACCGAACTTGTGGAAAAAGTTATAGGCCTGTTCTGATACCCATCGTAAGAATGGTCAAGTTTATTCTTGTTCCCGATGCTCGCTCATTTCAAGTTATACGTTGCCATCCACCCACGAACGAACCAGCCACCACAGATCCTACAACATTCGGGGTCACCGGGGAAAGAGACGTCATCCCGGAAGAAACCCGGACCTCAATACTTAATAATCTTTACTTTACAATCAATTACTTTCAAAAATTCTAGGCAATACACCACAAATTAACACGTTGTTTGACTTATTTTTTAAAGTTTTAATGGGGAAAATCGCTCGACATGGAACAAATCTCACTCGCACTCACTCACAATATGAATATTGTTCTTATATACAAAGCCATTAACACCGAAATACCTTAGGTTTCTTTCCCAGTATCAATCACCTCCCGCCTTATGAAGTGATTTAAACATCTAACTTATTGTTTTGTTATTTCTGTCCAATTGTAATTTTGATATTTATTTTATATAATTAGCTTATTGTTTGCACAATCTTTACAGTTCACTTATAATTAATCTTTAAATTTTTTTAACATCGGTGATGGTGTATGTGAATATATGTGAATGTATGTATAAGTTCATTTATTAATTGGAATCAAATTATTAAGAGTGAATAGATAATTTTGTTCATGCAGACCATTGCCTATGCCTGTATTCAAAGAACTGGGTGCTTCTTGCCACGCCAAATGATTTCATCTTTAGTTTCAAACTTTTTAAAAGACTACTTAGAAAGTAATTCAGTTGTTTTGGAAAAATAATTTTAATTTGATTAATTTAGTAATTAATCTTGTAAACTAACTAATTTTTAAAGAGTAACTGTAAGTGTAATTTAATCGCTTTTTAAAAGTAACTTTTCCAACACTACTATAAATATATTTGTGATGAATGCAGTTCATTCTAAATTGGCATAAACCCTGGTCAATTTCAAATTCGAAATAACAAACATAGAGGACGTATAATTCGAACAAAGATTTTACTCGCAAAACCAATATATTCTAATTTCTGTGGTTGTTCTCTTGAGATGGATCATCCGATACAATACAATAAATAAAAAAAATCCTTTGCAAAGGTAACAACAATGTCCTTAATCTTCTATAGATTATCTTTATGTTCACTAAAAATTCTAACTTGACTATACCTTTATTCACAATTTAAATAGTCTAAGATGAAATACTACTCCAAATTTTTTAGTAATAAATCAGTGGGCCTTCCACTTTGAAGTAAAATTTTATACATTGGTTAATTGTAATTCAAATTTGGTTTTGACCATTTCACAGGATTTAAGAGTTTCTTAACCCTAGACATGCAGAGAGGGGTGACGCACACCCAACACCAAGCCACATTTTCGCGGTTCCTGTACTTGCGCGCGCGTATCAGAGCCAAGCCATCCTGGGTACCTTCATAGTGGACCTAATCATCACCAGTGACAGTCGCGTTTCATCTACTCCTGCATTACTTTCTGCGTAACAAGGTACGGTGGGGTGTAGCCCACCCCATTCTGCAAGTGAATTTGTGGTGAATTTGTACACAACGATCAGAGGAATGTTCCCGGGTCGAGTGTTGCCATATGAAGGTTAATGAATATTGTTTATAACATAAATAATACTCCTTTTATATATTTCTCTTTTATACTTGTCATACTATTATTAATGGGAGTGTTATTTCTTATGTGTGTGGGTTTGGTTTTTTTGCATTTCAGAAAAATCGCTTCTAGGAAAAGAGGGCTGACCCCTGATGAGATCTCATGAGGAGCTCATGAGGTCCAGTGAAGAAGGAGATGTCATTGTGGAAACCATGTACGACAGTGAGGGAGGAGAGGAGTATGTGCCCAGCACAGAAGATGAAACTTGTGAAACCGTGGGCAGAGAAGCGTCTAGTACAGCGAGTCATGAAAACCTCGGTAAAGATGGCCATTAGGGATGTGTTCCATCTAAATCCTCCTCACACACCAGTTGTGCAAAACCTCCAAGTGCAAAAACATTGCGTCAAATGCACCAGGAAGGAGGACAGAAAAACAAAAACAGTATGCAACACATGCTTCCAGCCGGTGTGCGGTAACCATTCGTTCGTGACCTGTACTGACAGCAAGTAGTTCAGTGAACTGACCTGACCTGTAAACTACACCTAAATTGATTGTTTTTTATGCTAAGTGATGTTAGTGTTAATTTTTTTTTAGTATATAATGTGGATATAATTATTTTTTGTGATGCGCAATGTTTTTCACCTCAAAAAATGCAACAATTTCAGTGATCTGACCTGTAATGCCATTGCCCCTACTGTAATTCTGTTTTTTTAACCCAGGGGAGGTGTATCCTTTGGCTGCATTGTGTTCAAATTTGAACGAAATGGGGTGAAAAGTTTTTGCTACAGAAAAAGTTTAACATCGTCATTTTTTCAGATTTTCAGTACTTGTTTTTCAATTTGATTTTGCAATATACCATTTACTTTATTTTATTTTATTTTCTTTTAATATGTAAAACCAACAAAAATGTTCAGTCTGTAACATTACATAAAGCAATTAAATTTATCTTGTCTCTAAATGTGTTTATTTCACCATTTTGGATCATGAGGGTGGCGTCCCCCCCCCTCTCTTCCTTTACTGTAAATGTTCAATAGGTCTGCCTCTCTAGGGTTAAATTAATATTTTATTTGATATAATACATGTTGGTAAGATCATGTCGAAAGTTCTGCAGAATAAAAATATATATATATGGATTAGTTTCATTATTTATTATCATACCAAGATTTCAAAGAACTAAGTGTTTTAGTTACATACACACGCCATGTCCGCAGCTCAGTGGGTAACGCTGTTTTCCTGTAATCAAAGTGAAGACACTGAGGTTGGGGGCTCGAATCCCCATGGTGCTGGTAATAATAATAATCTTTGAGTTGGCGCTATGAACTGCATGAGTTGACCTGAATACTCTGTCAGTTTCTGGTTCTCTTGACTGATAATTATTATTTTTACACGCACAAACACTTCAGTGAAAATAATTAAAAAAATAACACTGCCGAATATATGGAAAGTATACATACAGGTGCCTGTACTAGGTTATAGTTTTGTGTGATGTTGGAGTACTTGTATAAACTTTAATAACCAACATAATGTATGTCCGTCAAAAGATATTGCTTTCCTTTTTCATCTATGAATTCTACTCGCAAATTATGATAGCTTTTAGTCATGTAAGAATTGAAATTTGACAGATATGAGACATGTGCATATGGCTTGTCTTACTTGCCTTACGTTTGACTTACTGGCCTTGGGTGCATGGGCCATCCATGAGCTGTAACTCCAAATCTTTCACTATACTGTATGTATTTAAAAAGACAATGAGGACGCAGTACGAGAGGAAAAAGTATATAAAATTGATTAGCTTTTATAAACTTCTTGCATGCTCTGACTATGCACTTAGAAATTTTGATCAGCGGCACTATATAAGGGCTGTTAATACCAAATAATCGATCATATGGATATAGGATAATATTAAAAGAATATTAATTAGCAAGAGTTTGTACAGACTAGAAAATAATCTAAAATCTTACCAGTTTTACTCGGAAACTACCTCAGGTTATGGACAGATTACTTTCACCGACGCTGCATTGTTGGTTCGGTTTGATTATGTTAGATGAACTAAAGTTAAGAGTGTCGACGAAAATAACCTGTCCATAATAGCTCTATATTTTTCGATAAAAAGTTTCAGTGCTTCAGGTTACATAATCCTTCAGTATTTTGTTCAGAAATCCACCCAATGTTGTAAACAATATTTTTTAAAAGTAATTAAATTACAATTACAGTTGTTGTCTTTATAAAAGCAATTAAATTACGACGCTAATTATTACTTTTAAAGTAATGGCTTCAATTAAAATTACTTCTCTAAAGCAAGTGAATTACTTTCCAATTACTCATTTAAACGCTCGAAACCAAAGGTGAAATAATTTGATGCGGGAAGAAGCACACAGTTCTTTAAATAAAGGCAAAAGTTATAATATATATTGCAGTCGTAGCCAAAGGCTTAGCACCGATTACAAAAATCTGGTGTATATATCCTTTTTTAGTCACAATTTTGCATTCAATATGCTCTAAAGTTAGAAAAATAACACTTGTTATGAAATGAATTTGCTTCATGAAGTAAGACATGCGTCAACAGTCCTCAGTATCTGCAGGCCACCAAGCTACACAGTGGGATGAGGCCAGCCCACAACTCTTCCAGAACTCTCAGCAACCTTTACCCCTTACAACTCATCTCACCTACTAACTAATAGTATATTGTAAATCAACTTAAGGAGAGCCTAACTTCTCGACAGTTTAAGCAAGGGAACGTCTTTAACGGGCTTCAACGGCATCTTCAAGAAGACGAGTGGTTTCTTAATAGCCACTTACTGTAAAGCTTTACTACACCGTTCTCCTACACAGGTGGGACGTTGCTATTCAAGATACAAGGAATTAGTAGTAGTCCCATATTCTGAACACTTCTATGGTCAAGACCGGATCGCCGCCAGTGGGGAAAGAGACGTGACCCGGCCGAGTCCCCGGTTGCAGCACTACTCTTAAGACCTGAGACGTTTCAGGAGGCTCACCCTTTCTATTTAGGACCATTCTAGAGATTCACAGGGCACAGTCACAGCAGAAATGGGACTGCATACTACTCTCAACTGGCCTGCAGAACTTTGCATTGTCTATTACTATATTGGAAGCTTCTATTGCCTTATCTGCGCTTTCTCCATCTTTGTTTCAATTCGAAGAACTTCCAGAAGATTTTCTTTTTCTTCCAACCATGCTCCCTCGACAAACTTCAAAGTACAAGGATTTATCATCCACAACGGGTAACTGAAACGGCTTCCGGCACGGGCGATCGGCAGTTGCAACTTTTTATTAAGGACAACGTCTTCAGCAGAATTATAAGCGGAAATAGGGGTAGCTGGGTGATGGGGGATGCAAAAATGTGGAGGAGGTAATGGGAGAAGAGTGGAAGTAATTGGGAATATTTGGGATGGGTAGGGGAGTGTCAAGGGGAGCCAGATAACAGTGCTGCTCCAAACGTCTGAGCAAGATATCGTTCAATGGTCAGGCAGATTTATTGAGGCATATACGGAAGATATCTCACCCGGTATTGACGCTCAGTTGCATCGTTTCAAGACTTGTTTTCCTACATATCTTCAAAAGATGTCAGTACATGTCGCGGAGCTGTTTCTAATCCATTGTCAAGCCTCAAGTAGTTTCTCTGATGCCATTGCCACTAGCTATTGTGGAAAGAAGTTTTTCGAAACTTGAGCTAATCAAGAACTACTTGCGAAGCTCAGTGTCTCAACCGATGAAGCGCATTAGCAGTTCTGTTTATCGAATGTCAAAGGGCGAGAAAACTCGATTTTCAACACGAAAAGCACAAAAGTGCCGTTTTAGAACTTACGATCTTGAAACATGTGCCAAGCTGGTAGTGTTTCGTATGGGATATATCTTATAAGCTTATAAAGCTACCTATTTGATACATGTTATGTATGGTGATATATGTACATTATGTTTACATAATTGCATGTATAGTAAGACACATAATAAATCTAAAAAAATATGTAATTACGTTTGTATTTGACAACTAAATAGGTTAATTTCAGGATTATGGGGGGGGGGCTTGGAAATTCTTCCTCCAGGGCTCCAAAAACCTATCTACGCCATTGATTCTCTGTATGTCAGGCGTCCACCCAATCAACGACAGTATTAAATGCAAAAAACTTCACACTAATAGACAGAGTTTATTTCCACAACAGTTTCGATGCCCACTAGCATCCTCTTCGGGTGGATACAGAAAAACGAATGAACCAATTTCTTAATGGTCCCTGGACTGTTTTCCCTCTTGTTTTTGGTTCATTCGTTTTTCTGTATCCACCCGAAGAGGACGCCAGTGGGCATCGAAACTGTTGTGGAAATAAACTCTGTCTATTAGAGTGAGTTTTTATTATCAACGACAGTATGTCAAATATTGCACTACCACTATTTTCCCCAGAAGATACGACCGCCAGTTCCCGTGACTAATCAAACGCTCTCGAAAAATATGCTGAGAACAATGCAGGAGGGCGGATATGTCTGCTTGCAACAGAATAGTGCATATTGCCTCAAAGCTAACTGTGAAAGAATGGTTTATGAACAACCACAAATGCGGAATAACCTCGTAACTCTCTTGATCTACACCCGAGTGAGAACCTATGGAAATTGCTGGAGGTGAAAGTCTGAAAACAAGCGAGGATCCCACGTAGATATTTGTTCTGCTATAAAAACAATTTGGCAGTCCGAAATGATCCTGTAATTGTGCCAAACCTTATCATGTCGATACCCAAAGGATTGAAAGCAATTACTGATTCCGAAGCAGGTCCTACTAAATGTTAAATCCGCAACAAAACTGTAATTCCTTAAAATTTTGTTTTATTCCGAACTTTTGGTCACGACTCTCTACTGAACGATGTGTTGGAGCAAAATTATCTATTCACTGTTAGTGCTTAAATCACAATGAATAAAGTGAAATACTTAGTCGGTTACATTTTATTTTTATGCTGAAACGATAAATGAAAAGGTATTCCCTCTTTTTAATAAAAAGTTATGAAGAATTACTGTACACAAGTATAGTGAAATAATATAAGAAAGTAGTTAAAAGTATTTGATTTTAAATTATAGTTACCTGAAATTGTTATTAAATGTGTATAATTACTACGCTTTCATGGTAATTAAAATTTGTAGTTAATTACTAAAAGTAAATATTTACCGATAATTTGCTTCTATTTTCAATCTTCAGACACTAAATCACATCGCTCCAAAGATGGTGCTTCAGGAATCGTGATTATTAATTCAAAGAGGAGGAGGAGGAGGAGGAGGAGACACGAGACAATTCCATCCAAGAAAGAAAAATAAAATACAACGAGACGCCTGAAATATTCTTGTAATACTTCCAAACGTAATACAAATCACAACACAATACTTTTGTATTATATTGTTCAGATGTTCCAATTCCATTGGGGATTATTCTTCCTATGTTATTAGGAGAAATTATATCCGTGAACTATTCTTCTCTCCATATATATATATATATAATTATATATATATATATATATATGTGTGTGTGTGTGTGTGTGTGTGTGTGTGTGTGTGTGTGTGTGTGTGTTTATTTATCTCTCTCTCTCAGCATATTTTTCTTTTGAGTTTTTATGAAACATATTTTATCGACGCTTTCTCATATTTTCGAGTGTATATTGTGCCGTATTTCATCTATCTTTTTATTTTTTATTTCTTTCGTTTCTTTGTTATAGAACCTTAATTAAAATCACTATTCAGTGTTAATAAGAGGCACCATTATTATTATTATTATTATTATTATTACTAGCAGAGGCCCGCAAAACATTTGCGGTCAAATTAGTATTTTTATTGCAACATTACTTCTTTAAATACACGATTTCTAGAGTTATTCTTTCACCAAACACTTTAACAGAATCAAAACTTATCTTATCACCTTATCACTCTAGAAAAATCTACATAAAGCTATCCATGTGTAAAAACTAGGGATGGGGTAAACACTATGAACTGAATTGAAATTTTATTTTTAATTGAATAACCTTTATAAAATAAATACAATGCTCTTACGATTTATAATGACAAATAATTATGAAATTGGACTATTTACTTTATTTGATTTGTCCCTTAAACTTCTTTAGGCTTTACTGGGCTCTTAACTAAAAATAAAATATATAGTTATTATTAATAATACATTAATCATGAATAAGAATTATCAGTTAGAGTATGTATTAATCTTAAATCATTATTATCGATATAATAAATGCAAAATCATTATTGAAGGTATTATACCAATATCATACAAAGAAATCAATATTATACATGAGAGATAAGAGATGAACAATCACGAGTAATGTATCTTTAATCCTAGATTACACACGGAAATGAATAAACAATAGTAAAGTACATTAATCCTAGATTTTTATTTGTTTGCCATTATTAATCGAGATTTCAACTTCGTTTAAAACGAATTTACATTCACAATATTTTTTATATCAGCATAGTTTCAATCCAATGAAAATGGGTAGTTTTTGAGATGAAGACACTCTAAATTGATGTATAACATGCTTTGATCTATTTCTGGTCTGATATGAGTAGATTTCTTGATGAGTTACAAAATATCTATTTACCCATTGTAAGTTAATGATTTTGTTCTTAACCTTCGTTAACCTGGTTTTGCTTCCGCCCGAATTGTTCTTTCTGACGAATGTCAAGCCTGTCACTTCACCTAAGATCTACAGTTTAACGTGGGATCCGAACCACGCCCTACCAGCAGATCAGCGTCTTAACCACTAGGCTACCCAGGGTACCCATTTAACTACCAACCAATTTTTTTATTGTTTGGAAGGATGAACAGCTGGGTTTTGCTGCGTGCCGCCTGCCATCACCGGTATCGATCGGATTCGTAGTCAGCGACGCTAACCACTACACCACGAAGGCTCATTTTAAATAAAAATACTTGTAAATAAAATGAAAATGTGCCAGTTTAATTACATCATTGAGCTTTAGTAGTTTTAGCTCTTAAAATAATGCACTCGAATGATCAAGGAAATCAGCATCAGATAATAACCTTATTCCTCGTTTTTGGATAACAAAGATACTGTTTAAAGCGTTGTTAGCGGAGTTTCCCCAAACAAGGGTGCAGTACGTTATATAAGGAAGAACAAGAGTATGATACAGAGTTAATAAAACCTGTTTCGGAACTACATTTCTAAGTTTAAACATTATAGCAACGCTCTTTGAAGTCATTTTTTGCGATATAATTTACATGATCACTCCATTGCAAATTCTTATCCAGCATTACACCAAGAAATTTTGTTACAGTACACTCCTTTACGCGTTTCTTCAATATTAAGTTCATCAAGATACATAGTTCTTTTATTAGTAAAAATCATGACATTTCTTTTACTTGTATTTAGAAAGAGTTTATTGGTGTCAATCATTTCATTACAATGATAAATTCTGATTTAAACATATTCTTAGCTGAATTAACATTTTTGCAAGAAAAAGACACAGTTGTATCATCTGCAAACATTATGAAGTTAAGTATATCAGATGAGCGTGGAAGGTCATTTATATATAATAAAAATAACAGTCGACCCAGAAATGAGCCATGTGGCACACCATGTTTGATAAACGATTTAGTTGAGCAAACCTTATTTACTGATAGGAAATGATATCTATTGGAAAACCGAAATCAGAAAAAAATGAAATCGAAAAGTTTTCCCAAAATTGAAATCGAAACTGAAAGTGAAATAAAATAAAAAGAAAAACTGAAAACTCAAAATCGAAATTGATATTTTTGGTTAAGTTTTATAAGTTAAAGAGTTTTTTAAAGAAGTTAAGATATTTTTAATTCAAATTTATTGACACCAGACACAACTTCTCAAACAAAAAACAAAACATTCGGGTATTGAGACATGATAGAAACGTTTTTGACTTACAGGTAATCCCGTAAGACTATCTCTGAAGATATATACTGTAGATATAGAACGGCAACTTATCAGCTTTTTCTTAATGGTTCTATCTTTTTAATATATTCGGCTCCCTCTTCGTAGGTGGATAAATATCACAGGTAAAGAGAAAAAGTCAAACCAAGAGAAGTGGATTAGCACAAAAGTAGAAAAAAGTATCAGATAAATGTGTGACTTTAAGCATGCGGCTTAATTTTTATTTATCAGTTTATCTGAAGCTTTCGAAGGCGAAAGATCAATCTTACTGACGAAGAATAACAACTGCGCCTTACAGTATGATGCGAAATCAAATCAATAATAAAAGTCTTAATAAGGAATATATAACTCATAGATATGAAGAGTAAATATTTGAGTTTATTGCAACAAAGGAAACGTCGCCATAATTCATAAACTGAAAGCGAAAAAACTGAAATAGAAATCGAAACTAATATTTTATTTTTACAAAAACTGATCAGTTTCCCAACCCTGGTAAAAACAGGTTCAGGAATATAAATACAAAACATCTGCGTTCAAATTAGCATCTTTATGAAGGCAGCCCGAGAGCAATGCAGCAGAATTATTAAGACACTATGGCAGTTGTAAGAAAATCTGGGAAGACGGATCTGTTTATTAAGTTTACTTGCAATCCAAGATGGACTGAAATCGCTGAAAGCATTGAAGCATATCAAAGAGTAGAACATAGGCCAGATAGTGTTGCAAGAGTTTTTCACATGAAACTAAAATAGCTGCTTCATGATTTAACAGTAAAACATACACTCGGAAAGCCAAGTGCATTTTTGTATGTAGTTCATGCACCTTCAAATTTCAGCTGGTGGAACCCTCCAGAAAATGATGGGTTGAAGTTTCCCACATGTCCCACACCACCCCTACACCTTCCACACTCCCACACTTTCCACTAGTCCCATACCCCTTCACATACCCCACAACCCTTCCACGCCAAAAAATGACGGGTTGGAGTTTCCCACATGCCCCATACCACCCCTACACCATCCTCCGCCTAAACAGACCAAAAGGAAAATTTCATATCCTGTGAACTTTTTCTTTATCTGGCTTCGTTTAAAAGTTGTGAATGCTCATGCGCACACGCATGTGCGAAAAAAAATCTTTGGGATCCTTCCAGAAATCCTTTGAGACCCTTCCAGAAATGAGACCTTTCCAACGGTGTAAGAACGAGTGCCCTACGTTGAGCGGTTTCCGAGAAAAACGTCGGACAGTCAGAAGGACAGAAACTGCAAATGATTATACTGGTTTCTTCCTAATTGAAGCATGCTGATTACAAATCTGATCTTAGTTTTGCTGTATCACATCTAGTTTTCAAGATATCGATTATACCTAGATAATGAAAAATTGAATAGCAGTATGATGGCGGACTTTTTCTGGATGCTGCAGCGTGACACATCTATCGAATACAAACGGAATAACAAGAAGACTTGCTTTTAATAACTAATGCTTTCAATTCATGCATTCTCTGCACTAGTTTGACTTTAAGTTTCAGCTTTCGATTATCGAATTTACACAAATACAATACTTATTATTATAAAAATAAGGTCTTGAAATTTTCTAAAAAACTAGACGTGATAGAGTAAAACTAAATTTAGATTCAAACTCAGCATACTTGACTTGACTAAATACAATTATTTTTGTTTCTAAACCAGATGAAAAGTTCAAATTTGTAGACCAGTGTTATTATAGATTCTTATGAACCTCGTAAACTTTGGAGAGTTTAATTATTAAGGCTATAATTGTAAAAGTGCAAGACTTACATTTGTATTCTGTGCATGAATTATCTAATGTTTTCTTTTAAAACAAATCTGTACTCCACTGTTACTTCTAATTTAATAAATTAATGTCTGATTTTCTGTATAATTTTTTAAAACCATAATGCCCAAAGTTATTGAATTCTATTATAAATACGAGTATAATATATATATATATATATTATATATATATATATATGCAAATAACTGCAATGACCGCGCAGTATATAAATGAATAGAAACGACATAAGTATTAAGGAACGTTTCTGCAGAAACGTTCCTTAATACTTATGTCGTTTCTATTCATATATATATATATATATATATATATATATATATATATATATATATATATATACACAGGGTGTTTCAGGAGGAAAGGTCACTACTTCGGGAGGTGATAGTATCGGTCATTGTGAGAAAAAAAGTTCATATGAACATGTGTCTAATTCTGAATGGTTACGGAGATAGAGCTGTTTGAATCTGATTCGCGCGCAGCTCTTCCTACCCCTTCTCTCCCCTATAACCTTGAACCATGTAAGCTGTAATGTAAGCATGTAACATAAGCCAATTGACAGCTGACTGTTGTGAGTGACATTGTTTGGTGTTTGAAGCAGTGTTAAGAATGCCACACACCTTCACACATGCCGAATATGCAGATATGGTATATGTCTACGGTTTTGGCGATGGAAGTGCAACAGCTGCTGTTGCAGAATACCGTCGACGGTTTCCGAATCGCAGAATTCCGGATCGAAGAGTGTTTACCAGGGTTTTCAACACATTGCGTGAGATTGGTACACTTCCCAGCGCTCATGTTTCATCTGAACGTGAAGGTCAACAAGATGTGGATGAAGTGGAAAACATTCTTCAGTTGGTAGAGTGTAGTCCTACTACTAGCTCACGAAGAATTTCTACACGTCTCGGTGTACCACACACAAGAATATGGCGAACATTACGTGAGGAAGGCTTGCATCCACATCATGTACAGCGTGTACAACACCTTCAACCAGGAGACGCTGCCATACGACTGGAATTTTGTCATTGGGTAAATGCTAATCGCCGATTGCTTCGATTAATACTGTTCACCGATGAAGCTACTTTCACCCGTGACGGTATCAACAACACTCGTAACTCTCATCGGTGGTCAGACGAAAATCCAAATGCCACTGTGGAAACAAATTTTCAACATCGCTTCTCTGCCAATGTGTGGTGCGGTATCATCGATGATCAGCTGATTGGCCCTGTTACTTTAGAGAATCGTCTTGCAGGACAAAGTTACCTAGAATTTCTGCAAAATGAATTGCCAGGACTATTGGAGGATGTTTCTTTGGCTACACGCGCTGGTATGTACTTTCAGCATGACGGAGCTCCTCCACATTCTACCCGTCTGGTGATGCAATACCTAAATCAAACTTTCCCTGGTCGATGGATCGGCCGCGGTGGTCCCATTCAATGGCCACCAAGGTCTCCAGACCTCTCTCCGTTAGATTATTGTTTGTCGGGGTGGATGAAAAGTCAAGTTTACAAAAGAAAGGTGGATACATGAGACGAATTGCTCAAATGGCAATGTTTAAACATTAAATGTTAGAAACAGTAATTGGTTTCTCTTTCTTGATTACCATTAACAATGCTTTTGTATTTGTAGATTCAAACAGCTCTATCTCCGTAACCATTCAGAATTAGACACATGTTCATAGGAACTTTTTTTTCTCACAATGACCGATACTATCACCTCCCGAAGTATTGACCTTTCCTCCTGAAACACCCTATATATATATATATATATATATATATATATTATACTCGTATTTATAATAGAACTCAATAACTGGGCATTATGGTTTTAAAAAATTATACTCGTATATGGGATTAGAACTCAGAATGGTCTCCTGAGATCTTCTATGTTACACACAGACCGTACATGGAACAAGGAACTCTTGTGGGAAAATTAAATCCATTACAGTCCGAATAAGTAATGGTAAATGACAAACACTACAGTTTTTCCATTTCATGATGTTAGCCCGACCATTACTTGGTGGTGGTGAACAGTGAAATCTCCTAAAGTGATGATTTCAGCAAAAGAGAGTGGGATAGAATGTATTCCACTTTAGAAGTGAGGTAGTCAAAGAGTTTGGGATAGTCAGTAGAATTAGGAGAAAGGTAGACAGCGCAGATGTACTGTATTTAGTTTGAGACTGGCGTGTAAGCCGTAGCCAGAAGGTGTAGAATCCAGAGTACTCAATTTCGGGAATACGAGAGCAAGTTAGGTCGTTGCGTACATATAAGCAACATTCACCTTTGAAATGAAATTGAGTATAAAGTAAGACGGTACAGAAAAGGGGTTGCTGTCAGTTGTCCCGATACCTGAGTTTCAGTGAGGAAGAGAAGGTGAGGTTTAGAGGAGAGGTGGTGTTCAACAGATTGAAAATTTGAGGAAAGGCCACAAATGCTGGGAAGTTTATGAAAAGTGAATCAGTCAGAGGACCAGGATATCTCGAATAGGCAGTAGCAGAACCACTGAACCAGCCCAGCTGTCCAGATCTGCGTTCCGGGTATCGGCAGTCGGGGAACCAGAAGTGGGAACATTTATGGTCCCTTTCCCAGTGAACTCCGATGCTCTTGAAGTCGTTGCCGTTTTTTTTAAGTTTTAAAAGATTATGTAGTGTGTAAAATGCATGTGTGTAGTGAAAAATAGGGAGAGAAATGTGTTTGAGAGCATGTTGGACTGCTCATAGGGTAGATAAGACACGGAAAAAGATCAGCTAAGGAGGATAGTGATAGGAGAAACGGGAGTTCCCGCACTCCCTGTTTCGTGCCTAACGCCTAACGTCGCCATTGAAAAGGATTATGCTTGTGTCCTAGGGTCATTATCACACTATTAATGTCATTACAAAAAGAAAGATTACCAGTCATAGAAAAGAATTTTGATATATTTTTTGGCGTTTTCGAAAAACGGATATGCTGGTATCGTTTGCAAGCAAGTTCCATCCTTGTAATCTGGACCCTAAAAGTTCTGCTTAATTTTTCGATAAATTCAAATCGGGAATTAGATCATCAAGTGAGGCTCTTTTTCTTGAGTTTGTCGATACTCTTCAACCTTATCTGACAATTTCATAGGCTCATTTCCAGCAGGTTCATTATCATCATCCAGGGGGCTTAGGAACTGGTAGAGTTTCACAATGTACTACTGGTCGCATTGTGGAAGGCAGATTCGAGTATTCAATTTTCTTCTTATTTTCGAGGAAAAGACCACTGACCTTAGTTAAACAAAAATAACAATCTTTGAAGTGATCTTTTTGCTTTCTCCAAATCATGGGAACTGCAAATGGCATAGCGGCACTCGTACCTTTTAATCAACCCCTGAGGCCCACAGCATAACGCGCACATCATGTATGGAGAGTCCAAACTTTATCTTGATCCCCGATTTTGCAGCGGTAGTAGAACTCATAACTTTTAAAATTAATTAAGGGAGTAATGTTTCTTTTGTGATTTTGTATCACGTAATCACCGCACACATAACAGAGATTGTTAAGATTGTTTACACATTTACGCGACATTTCAAATTATCCTTTTTTCCTTCAAGGCGCTATTTTGTGTAACACATGTGCAATTAAATGATTAGGTAAATGAAAAAACTATAAAATCAAATTTCACTGCACATAAACAGACCCGCACCATGAAGCAATTTGCGGCAGACTGAATGACTCATACCTGCAAGGCAAGTAACCTTCTATGATAGATAACACAGAAGGAAAATTAACATGTTAAGACAGATTTGAACGTGTTAGAAGCAGAAATTACATCATCCTACATTAGCTAAAACATTTTTTGCTGGGATACTCTCAGCTTTGGGGTAGATGCAGTTTTAATCATTTGTTCAAAAATACGATTGGGTAAATCCGATAAAACGGCTACACTATTAGTTTAGGCGTGCATTGGTTATACAGGACTCGTTTCCTTTGATATCGAGAGATACGATGGATAGAAAACTCTATTGCCAGGTATTGAAAGACAATGGCGCTTACCCATTCCCCATACTTCATCCTCCATCCCCCATTACCCCCACTTCCTACGGCATAAATGCACCCATACTACTAATTCTGGTGCATCACCTCCGTGTATGCTGCTCTCCATAATCGGCCTCTCATGTCCCAAACTTTAGGATTTTGGCTGGAAACAGTAAGGAATGAAAGTGCTCATTCTATTCATACGGCATCTATACCCCGGCAATGAGTGAAGTGATAAAGTGCGCAAATTTATAGCTTTTATCGTTCTTATGTACCAACGCTACTGCATTTAGTCATTTTCGTAATTTCTTTTCAGATTAAAAGTATTTTTGTTCCATTTTATATTCATTCCTTATTTTCTTCCCAATTTCATTTCTTTCCCATTCATTTCTATTCAGAAAGTGAAATGAAAACTAGGAAAACGATGACTTAAAATCCTTATATTGACATTTTCGTTCCGACTCAGAATCAATGAAGAACAGTCATATTATTATTATTATTATTATTATTATTATTATTATTAGTGACTAAAATATCATTCGACACTATATATATATATATACACACACACACACATATATACACACACAGGGGTCAAAGTTGAAATCTTCAAAAGAAGACTAGATACCTGACTTAGGA
>JAJOZX010000090.1:457500-617500 GCA_023014485.1 Bathynomus jamesi | reverse complement strand
CTCCAGAGTAACAAATCCGTTGCTGCCACCCAACCAGAACCCCGGTCAACTTCGAACCGACCAAGGCAATAGACGGAGGGGTTAACATGTGTGTGTGTGTGCGCGCGTGTAAAACTATGCCAAAATGCGAAATTAAATGTACTGTACATGCAACGCTATAAAAGGACATTCGGAGAACAAGTATTTATATTTTTATAAACAGAAAAATAAATGGTCATGTTACTCGCAATAAACCAATTCCGTGAATATTAAATGATTATCAAACATACCATTAACTGTGTAAAAATACTGTTAGACCATTTCTTTATGCAGACATATTCAAATATGTGATCGATATTGTGATCAATATATGTCGCCTACTGCCATTTGCTTATTAATCAAATAGTCAGCTGCAATTTTCGTATAAAAGGCACGAATGAGTCTCGATTTGGGGTCATCTGATGGTTAACAAATTAAGCAAATTTATTTAAGTATATATATAGTCCGAGGTATAATTGGAGCTGTGAGGCGCCAGCTTATCCCTGAAGTACATAAAGTTCTA
This sequence comes from Bathynomus jamesi, assembly GCA_023014485.1. NCBI lineage: Eukaryota > Metazoa > Arthropoda > Malacostraca > Isopoda > Cirolanidae > Bathynomus > Bathynomus jamesi. Next base: position 616,959 of record JAJOZX010000090.1, on the reverse strand, counting down.
AAAAATATTTTGTGTTCTTATTGAAATCTAGTCAAGAAGTTTTAGTATACATACATACATACATACAATACATACATACATACATACATACATGCATACAATACAATTATTACTTACATCCAATTATTATTTGTGGCTGATTAGAATCCTTTATGTAATTAATTGCTCTCGTTGGACCAAAATACCTTTCTCCATTTCTTAGAAGACTGATTTTCGTGTTCTTTCGACTGTTGAAGACTTTTCTGGATCTACACCCACTTCATCAGCTGAATATTCTATCATTGTTCTAAACAACGAACTTAATGTAACCCATAATAACTTGTTCATTAAATGTTAGACGTTAGCCAGTCTTTTCTTATTTCTAGACCAAGGCAACCAAGGGTTTTTCTTGCTTAGCATCCTTTGAGTACATCTCGTGCAAGTTTTCTAAGTTTTTGAGGTGATACTTGCTTCCGGCAGGGCGTGACGAAGATCAGAGGGGGTTTTCTTCTGTTTTTGTGGAAGAGGTATTTTGTCCACCTTTTCCGACCTTTGGGCGATTTTATAGCAAAAGAGTGTTTTCTGGAAATCTTCAATGGCGTTTGGATATGAGTTACAAACAATAACTTCGGGGAATTTATTGACTGCAACTTGTGTATATGTATATATATTACAGTAAGATTGTGAAACTAGCGATTTCATGAAATCTCTGAAATTTTCAGTAATTTCGCGTAATTACTGCTTCACTCAGGGGCTTCAGGAAGTTATTAAAATACTTAGAAATTTCACGAAATCCCTGCAGTAAGTTACCAGGGATTTCATGAAATTACTGGGGTATAAATATGTACACAATACATCACAGGAATCAATATTTTATTTATCAAAACAAACCATTTAAACCATGATACAAAATTGACATAAAGTGGATAATGACAAAATCATAAAATTTGAAGAAACATCCATCAAACAATGTTCATTTGTTACCACAAGTGAGGCTTAGGTTAGGTTAATTTAGGTTAGGTTAGGTTAAGTTAGGATAGGTTAGGTAGGTCACCCAGATATTTGAATCAAAATTATCTAAATCTGAGAAAAAAATTTGTAAATGTAAAAACATTGCCAATAGTTCAGGGATTTCGTGATATTACTAAATATTTTAGTAAATTCCTGAAGTCCCTGAGTGAAACGGTAATTACGCGAAATTACTGAAAGTTTCAGGAAGTTCATGAAATCACTAGTTCCACAATCTTACTGTAATATATATAGGCTACATATATATATATATACTTGTATATGTATATACAGTACATGGAATATCATGCATGAAGACGCACGATTTTGCATATATATATATATATATATATATGTGTCATTCCCTTTCCATTCATCTTTATTACATAAATAAAGTTTTTCATATGTAAACTATTGCGAGGGAAAACTGCATTCGTGCATCGAACGCAACAATTCAATAACTGAATTAATATTTTTTTCTCTTTTTCACGATGTTGATTTTCAAAGTTGAATTCAGCTTCGTTTGAATCATAGCGAAGAACCGCGCAGAGGCATCCATTGACATTTTGGCTTTCCTCTGTGTTAATTAAATTGAAAATAGTTTGCAATAAACTAATACAAAATCAATTCCACCTCAAAAATACCGTTAACTAATGCTGTTTTCATGTCACTCTCCCATGAAATGAAACGTTGGCACAGATATTGGTCCCACAATAGATTTAAAACAGTAGAAAGTTTTTGACTGTTTTTACAAAACTTTTGTTTCGAAACATAAACCTTCAGATATTTTTCTTTTCCTCGATCGAATTAAACTTTAGAATTGATTTTGAATTATTGTAAATTTTAACGGCTTTCATCTCTATTTTTTATTGCAGACCAACGTTTTTCCAATTTTGGTGATATTTTTTTCAAAAGAAATTAAGCAGAAATTTTGTCACAGCAGTTTTTAATTCAGCCGTAAAATGTGGCCATTCTCTGATGCTTGTTTCACGTCACTAGTTTCAAACAGTTAGTTTGGCTGACTTTGTTTAGCTCTTAAATATTTAATCTAAGTTGGAAAACATTTTCGTTGATAATAATTAAAACGTTGTTTCTAAATGTTTTTGTGGTTTTCTACAATAAATTTAGAATAAATAAAACATAACTTTGACAGTAAAAACATTAAAACTAAAACCACTTTCCGCTATGAAATTTTACATATGAAGAATATGACACACTAACTTTTCACTTCAAATCGCGTGATTTATGCGATAAAAAAGTGGCCTAGGAATTTCTTTTAGGTAAGATAAAAATAATTTTAGGAGAGACAAATATGGAGTTTCGTGACAAGACTTTTCAAATGGAGTATACTATGGAAAACTAACATAACACACAAGACTTAACAGAACTCTAGGGCTCAGGGCCTAACACAACTTTATGCTCAGGGCCTACGAAACTCAAGGCTCAGGGACCCCTTACAAACTCAAGACTGCTAGTTTAACTAACTCAAGGCTCAAGGGCCTACCTCACAAATTCTACAGTGACCCGATGTCAATCCTTAGTCCTAGGCTAACAAACTCTACAGTGGCCCGAAGGCCAACCTTAACCCTAGGCTAAAAAGTCTACAGAAACCCGATGGCTTAATCTGGCCCTTTTCTTTATATAGGAAGGAGGGGTCCGCAAAAATGCCACCCCCATTAGAAGGAGAAGGAGAGCCGAAATCAAGGTCGAGAATTTTCGAGATGCCTGCACACTGCGTTTGAAAGATTGAAAGTCATAGACAGCGGAAAATATGAATTGGGGGAGGTTGTCCCAGAGTTGACCGGTTGAGTAGATGAAAGATTGAGAATACGGATTAACCCTTGCATTAGAAAAGAAGACAGAAAATGGATGAAAATACTAGGGGCACTCAATATATTTTGCCCCACCCTTTTTTCTTAGCTAAATAATAGGTCATGGGCTGAAAGGTCTTTTGGGCCGTAAGTTTGAACTTTCTACGTTTTACATAACCGGATTTTTCCAGTTTGAACCTCACCTCCTTGTATAAAACCGCTTTTAAACGCCCTTGTATAAAACCGATGGTTAACGCAGTTTCGAAAATGGAGTCTGACAGTGATGTGCGTCGTAAACAGAGAGCTGTTATAGAGTTCTTAACCGCAGAGAAGGAAACAGTTGGAAATGTTCACAAACGTCTACAAAGCGTTTACGGAGATGCTGTTGTTGATCGAAGCACAGTTGGACGCTGGTCTAACGTGTGAGATCATCAGAGAGAGGGAGAGCCAACCTCTATGATGAGTCACGCAGCGGTCGCCCGGCATCGACTGTGACATCTCAAACTGTGCAACGTGCTAACAGCATTATTCCATCAAATCGGCGCGTCACATACAAGGAGCTATCACTGGAGCTAGGGATTAGTGAAGGAAGTGTGAATACGATAATTCAGCAACTGGGATACTCAAAAGTGTGTTCACGGTTTGTTCCTCGCGAACTGACTGAAGATCACAAAGCCCAAAGAAAAGAAACTGCTTCTGAGTCGTTGGTTCGATACGAGACAGAAGGGGATGACTTCCTTTCACGAATTGTGACTGGGGATGAGACTTGGGTACACCACTTTGAACCTGAAACAAAACGCCAATCCATGGAGTGGCATCACGCAGACTCCCCAGGCAAGGAAAAATTCAAAATGGCTCACTCTGCAGGAAAGGTTATGGCCACTATCTTCTGGGACATGAAAGGGGTGATTGTGGTGGACATTATGAAGAAAGGACAAACAATCAACTCAGAGGCATATATTGCTACCCTACAGAGACTCCAGAGACGTATAAAGCGAGTTCGACCGGAGAGAAAACTGGAAGACGTCCTTTTTTTGCACGATAACGCAAGACCACACAACAGTTTGCAAACAAGAGAGGCCATCACAAAAATGCGCTTGACTGTGTTACCCCACCTTCCATACAGCCCGGATCTGGCACCTTCAGACTTCCATTTGTTTGGGCCAATGAAGGATGCTATTCGTGGAAGAAGGTTTCAGAGTGACGATGAGGTTGTTGAGGAGGTTAAGAGGTGGCTTCAGCAGAATCCAGCGGACTTTTACCAGCAAAGAATAAAGGCCCTTGTTTCGAGGTGGAGGAAAGCCGTAGAAAAGGATGGAGACTAAGTAGAAAAATAAAAATTTGTAAAAAAAGGTATGTAACTACTTGTGTACAAAATTCTGGAACTTACAAGGAAACTTGGAAAGAAAAAAAAAGGCGGGGCAAAATATATTAAGTGACCCTCGTATGTTGAAAGGCTCTCCTTAAAGGAGGAGGCATGCAGTTACAGAGTTCAGAAGAGCAGTGTTCGCTGTAATAGTGACAGTAAAGAGAGTGAGGCAACATTGCAGTTAAGAGAAAGGGATTGAAGACAATCAGTAAGGGGCGGGGAATTGATGAGACGAAAAGCCTTTGATTCCTCCCGGTCAAATAGGAGCTGTGTGGGTTGAGCCACCACACACACGAAAACCGTACTCTATACAGGGGCGGATAAAACCCCTATACTGAGACAGCAACTGAGTGGAGGTGAAGAAGCTACGGAGCTGCTACACCACACCTAACCTCTAAGAAGTTGTTTTAGAAAGAGAGTATATGTGATCTTTCCGGGAAAGATCAAAAGAAAAGGAGACACCAAGAATTACAACAAAGTCACACTTCCCCAATGTTTAAAGGGCTAAATATTTTAAAACTAAATGACTTATACAACTTCAATGTTGTTGTCAATATGTTTAAAGTTATAAAAAATCGACATACATCACCCATTCAAATGACATTCACTCCCAATCAAATACACCATCGTTATAACACCAGACTGCCCAGGGATTTTATACACAAACCTAACTATACAATAGAAAATGTCGGAAATGCACTCTCTTTCAAAGGAGCAGATGTATGGAATGCAATTTCCAAACATATCAGGCAGGCTTCATCACTAAATGTGTTTCACATATTACTAAAAAAAGCACTTCATTAGCTCCTACTGATGTATAAGTTCACGATAGCATTTTTACCATAATAATCAATTGTGTAATCAACTACCTAAAATATGCTAATTTCACCAATCACCTTTAATTTCGTAATCTATTCTTTTTTTAATTTTTTTATTAAGCAGCATTTATTTTCTACTAAATGTACAATAAATCGTTTAATTTAAAATTATGTAACATTTCGTAAACTTTATATTGTATTTATTATTATTATTATTATTATTATTACTGTCATTATTATTTTTTATTATCGCTATTACTATCATTTGCTACTTTCACTTTTTTATGTAATAAATAAACTAAATGGCATTAATTTTGCCTAAAATGCCTCCATGCTTTTTTTTTTATTCAGGAAAGAGGGGCCAAGGACAAATGCCTCGAAAGTGCCCTTCCCCATAGAAGAAGAAGAGAGCCAAAATCAAGGTCTGGGGTTTACGAGATGCCTAGACACTCTGCGTTTGAAAGATGGAAGGTCATAGATAGGAGGAAAGATGGATTGAGGAAGGGCATATTCAGATAAGAATACTGTGAATATATTAATGGCATATGAAATATCTAAAAATTGTAAAACTCTGTCACTTATATTCTTTTCTGAACAAAGATTTTGAATTTTGAATTTTGAAAAGCTTTTGATGTGTCTACTGCAATAACAAAGTTTATACCAAAATCCCGAAAGGAGGATGACCGAGAGTCAGAGAGAGCTACAAGAAGATAACCTGTAGAACGTCCCTTGTGGAACCCATACTGACGAGCTTAAGAAGATTGTGAGTAGAGAGGTGTTTAAGAATCTTCCTATTAAAGATAGATACAAAAACTTTAGAAAGGCAAGAAATCCAAGCAATTGAACAATAGTTGGAAGGCACGAGGAAGGAAAATTACCAGATGAAAGACCAAGACGAAAGAGTTTTCCCAGGCAGGGTGTCAACACAGAATCACAGTTCTTGAGAACAACAGGAGGGACCCCATCAGGACCGTACGCCTTCCTAGAGTTGAGCTCAGATAGAACAGAAAAAACATCTTTCATAGAGATTCTAATTTCAGACATAATTAAGGAGATGGAGGAACAGCACTGGAATCATCCACGGTTGAATTGGAAGGGAAAGTCTGAGTGAAGATTTCAGCTTTATCAGGAGAACAGACGGCAGCTGTATGGCTATGTGCCAGAAAGAGCGAGAAGAATTAGAATTAGATAGGTTTTCACATTTTTGTTTACAACATATTTGCCTACAAACTCTACAGAAGTCCTAGGCTTAACGAACTCTACAGAGGCTCGATGGCCTATTTTAGTCCTAGGGCAAACAGTTAAGGACCTACCTTAAACCTAAACCACCTTACGAGCTCAAGGCCACTGGCCTAACACAACTCTAAGGTCAAGAGCCTACTTTGGTCCTAGAGTTAACAAACTATGCAGAGTCCAGATTGCCTACCCTGATCCTAGGGTAACAAACTCTACAGAGGCGCGATGACTTATCCTGGCCCCTAAAGCCTAACAAACTTTAGGGTCAAGGACTGAAGGCCCACTTTATTAAAACACAGCACAAGAAAAACGAAAGAGTTCAGAACGACAAAAACTAACTCAAAATTTCAAAACGTGTCAGGTAAATACAAAATTAAATTTCAGGAAACAAAGATACAGGAAAATTCTAGAAAAAAATTATAACCTTAAATATAACTTCTTCTGAGTCTAACCACATAACATCACTTTTGTTCTAGTAATGAACGCAGTAGTACAAAATGTTCCAAATACACAAACTTTACAGCAAGGTAAAAACGGTTCGAATAACTAAATTTATGCCATACAAAAAAAGCTCGAAAAAAAAAAGATGAAATGTAAATCAGATTTGAAATATAATTGTAAAATCTGTAATAATGTTCACCATGTCGCCTTGATGTGTGATACACAAAAAGACATGGAGAAAACCAATAAGCAGTCTGAACAGACAACTGAACCAAACCAAACCAAACCAAACCAGGCTCAAAATACTATAAATGGGCACATTTGTTCATCTGTATTAATAAAAATACAGAAATTCTTTTACCAACAACCACCTTAGAAATTCAGAACAATAAAGGTCAAACAATCCAGGTTAGGTGTCTCTTGGATACTTGTTCACAACAAACATTTATAGCGAAAAAAAAGGTAGAAAAATTGGGACTTCAGGAACATCAGGGAAGTAAGGATATCCCTATTTTCTCATTTGTTAACAAATAACCAGTACAAGGGGTTTGGTCAGGAGATCGAGCCGCCCAGGGCCTGTTGCCTCCACGTCCGATCCACCGATTTGGAAATCGTTCATTTAGGTACTCCCGAACAATGTTTGCGTAATGACAAGGTGCCCCATCTTGTTGAAAGACGACGGTGTTTAAAATGCCATCTGAATGAAGCTGGGACATTTACGTGCTCGTATCGTAAAGCAGTTACAAAAATAACCCCTGTCATGCTCCAAAATGTGTTCCGTAGAAGTAGCATTGTTATTGTTATTGAATTTTACACTTTTTGCTACGTTTTCACTGAAATAGATAGGGACTTTATAAAAACCCTGTATATAAGCAAACTTAATTTCACATTTCAGAATCACCAATAAATGCAAACTACGAAGAGTCTTAAATACGAAGAACTCTTAAATAGCTAATATAGGCTAATATAGACAAAAATTAAACGCAAGTTGCACAGGGTGGCCCATAAGTCCCAATCGGTTATAATTAAAGCAAAAATACAAAAAATCAAACAAAGTAAAAAGTTTATAATAAGTTTAGAAATATTTATTGATTATTCAAAGTGCAAAATATAACCATCTCGACAAATATTCTTTCCTTAGTAATCGATTTTCACTTTAATTATAACCGATTGGGACGTACGGGCCACCCTGTATAACACGGTTTGGGTGATGGCTTCGCGAACGAAGGTTCAGAAGCAAATTAATCCAAGTTAAATTCTTAGTTTTCAGACGACAGTGTCTTTATGATACGGCAACAAACAATTTGCGTATGGCTATGCAAAGTAGCCTCTTCATTCCTTGTCACCTTTATGACAAATTTTAGTGGGAAAACTGCAGAGCTTCCCCAAATTATTCATAATTTCAGTAATTTGGAGTTTCGGTCGGAGGTTCCTCCCGAAGACATAGCCTTTATGACTACTCCCCGGAGTTAGAGGAAAGACTCGAGCTTCAATTACAATAACTTCATCTGTATAAATAAGCGCGAAATGGATGTCTGTCTGTCTGTCTTTCTATCTGTTTGTCTGTCCCGAACTTTCTCAGCTCCCGCTGGACGGATCCCGCCCAAACTTGTCAGGCTTACTATACGTGACCCTGCGCGTAACATAGGCTATCAAAATTTCGATACACTATCACAAAGTTATATATATATATATATATATATACACACACACACAAAACTGTCTGTCTGTCCCACCCTAAAACACGGAAACAGCTCCTCGAGAGAAAAAATTATTAGATAAAAGTTGCTTAAAATTAATCGAAACCTACGGGAAAATTACTGAATGCCCGGTTAGGTTAAGTTGTGATACTTTTGTTAAAACTAAAAGTGATGTCTGTCTGTCCCACCCTAAAACATGGAAACAGCTCCTATCGAAACCTACGGGAAAATTACTGAATGCCCGGTTAGGTTAAGTTGTGATACTTTCGTTAAAACACGAAAATATCACAACTTAACCTAACCACTCGTCAAGAGCGTACAGTTGACCTAACCGAGCATTCAATTAACCTAACCGAGCATTCAATTAACCTAACCAGTTGGTAGAGTCTAGAGTTTGACGGTTCCGTAGCCATGATTTGGCACGGGGCTCACTTTATTCTGAAGCCACTTCAAAATCTATATAAATAAGAGCGAAATGGAGGATGTCTCTCTGTCCCGAACTTTCTCAGCTCCCGCTGGACGGACCCGGTATTTCTTCTTCAATTTATGAGAAATACCGGGTACTCCGGCTAGTTGTTCATAAAGGATAAGATAATTTTCTTTTCTATATCCTAAAATTTTCACTTAAACTTGAGAGGTATCTTTTGGATGTACTTTTATCTATTGAACCCGCACACTTTTGAATATATAATACTTATTGGTTTAATTTTATCCTCAGTTGTTGCTTACTCTCACTGGTCGATTCTTTTAAATTATTCGAAGTACTGGTCTCTCAACTCTTGTTTGTTTTCCTATTCCTGGCCTTCATGACAGTCTCAATCCCCTCAGGAACATCTTTTACCAATTTCTGATGCGTTTCAGGAGGAATGACGCAATATCAGGGCTCTTAGTAGACCGAGACATGTAAGCGTTATTCTGCATTGTGGTAAGGGCCGTTGTCGTGATGAATACTCTTATTCAAAATGTCACACTACCCCTGGTAGTCATTGCACCCGTCAAAAGTGCTAATGACCCTAGTCCAAACCATAAAAAACATGCCCATATTACCACAATGCTACTTCTCTCTTTAACTGTCGAAACAATGCGCATGGGATCGAAACGTTCTCTGAACCGTCGCCGCACCCAAACTCATCTCTCAACAGGACGCGTTTCCACTGTTCTATTCACAATTTTGATGAGCTTTTGCACTATTGTCGTTGTATGACTTTTGGGCAGCTGCCCTTCCATAGAATCCTCTGCATGCAATTCCCTAGTTTCAGTAGATACACTTGCCAAAAGACCCGTACGTTACACATCCTATATGTCCTCATCATACGTTTCAACGTTCACCGAACAAAATTTGTCATAATTTTTGGCTTGCCTTGTCTTGGCTCCACACTAGTATGTTCCACAGCCTTCCACTTTCTTATAACAGTTCCCACAATTGACTTGAGAAGAGGACTTTAAAGTCTCAAACATCTTATGCACATACCTGCGATATGACAGCCAACTATCTTGCCACGTTTAGACTCCGTCAGCTATGATCCACGCGCCATACTTATGAATATTGACTGTAACAGGTAGCAGACTAGCTTACCTTAGTTTTGGACTACAGTACTGCCTTCTACAGAGCAATTTATATCTGTAACATGAAAATATCCACTAACACAACAACTATCCACTAACCATCCACTAATTACAGTATTTCAAGCACACAATTAACATGTATTTAATTTGGCTCAAGGAAGGTTCCTTTCATCACTTTCAATACATATTTAGACCTCAAGTATACAAATACAGTTTAAATATCATTTCCAGTTCTTAATTAGTTTCTATTTCCTCATGTGGAAGTAATCGACGAACTAATCGAAAAACAATTGCATTACTAATCACACTGCAAACCTAAAAAAGGAGGAAATCCTTAAAAGATTAACGACAGAGAGTCTCCCAGAGACAAACACTGATTCGAGGAAAAGAAATTTCGATTATTTGGAGGAAGAACCCACAGTTGCTGTGAGCTGCCCAAGCCAGTCTGAGAAATGGGGAGAGGAAAACAATGACTAGGCTTGTCCATCTTTATCGCGGGGGCTCGACATGGGTTTTCAGAATATGAAGATATTTTTTCTCCAATTCATAGCGACTTACCCACTTTATAATGATTCGTTTTGTTTCAAATCCATAAAGTGAATAAATCCTGTACTGTAAAGCCTTCTTACTTCTTTCAATGAGTGCAGAAGGCACCAACTCCTTTATAAGATGTATTTTTGCTCATGTCAAACTTTGTTTTTTTTCATGAAACCAAGCAGCGAGTTGTAATTAAGGTTCATAAGTCGCATCTAGTGTAAATCTGACACTGAGGTATACAATTTGACGTAAATAAATGAAAAGTTTAATTTAAAAATATCAGCTTTGTAAACACGATTTCTTTTAAGTAAAAAATCAAATTCTAATTTTTATAACCATCTTAATTAATGTTACGAAAGCGTAACAACATTGTATCTTATTTAAAAAAATATACGCAAAAAGGTAGAAGGTGCGCAATAAGTTTATTACTTTAAAATAAAATGTTAACTTCTTTTTAATCAAGTGAAACGTAAGACTAAATAAAATTAGAGACGCAATTCGCAAAGGAATCCAATGAATTTGTTTCAATTCGTTCTAGAGGGAAGCCACTCAACTACACTCTGAAGAAGGTAAGGCGAGGGGGCTAATGAGCTCTCTTCTAATTAACTTTGAACCCTTTTGCCAATTTCCTTATTAAACCAAAGAATATTTTTATTTAACATTCCATTTATAGAAGGACATAAAATATGTCGTTAAAAAATGTTTCTGTTGCAGTCGACAAACGGAAGAGGAGAAAGAGCTATGAAACGAAACGAAGAGAAATAAAGTCTAAAATGAAGTAAAATTAAATTATTTTTGGGGGGGGCATATAATTTTTCAGGGGGGGGGGGGGACAAATCTTTTGGATTCGCAATTAAAGAGGAAAAGAAGAAAACTTTTTCAATTAAGGAAATAGAATTGAGAAGGTTTTGGTGCGCGTTTAAGATGTTTGAAATGGGGACGGAAAATAGACATATATATATATATATATATATATATATATATATATATATATATATATATATAGCGGAGGGTCGAACTCCATCCCATAAAACGCTTCATTATAATGGAAATCTGAAAAGGAAATTAAAAGGATCGCGGATTTGTCTCACAGAATCAAATTGACTATGAATAAATCAATATTGAAATGACAACTCTTGCTGCTTTCACGACAAAATTACTTCTTTTAATGCAAAATTTTTGGCAAAACAAAACGTTACTACAGCTTGTATGTATGTATGTATGTATGTATGTATAATGAAAATTAAGCACATATTATACACATAAGTGCTATCTCTGATTTGTATAATGCAAATAAGATGTATTATTTAATCATTACTAAAAAATAAAACTTTGTCCTATGTTTTGTCATGAAAATTATTGCAGAAAGTAAGATAATAAATTGTTTTAAAAATAATTTACAATTTCTCTAATGCAAAATTTAGTTTGTAATTATTTTAGTTCACCTTCTGTTTGCGAAAATTATCAACATTTATTTTGACGTTCATTCAACACTTTCTCTCCAGTCCATAACAAAGTTCGTTCATTAGAGAGAGAAGAGAAGCGGATATGAACGAAATTTTTTGTCACAAAACGATACGAAAAGGAAGCAACAAAAAAAAAAAAATGATTTCCGCCAAACCATTCACAGTTTCAAAGATTGTTGAAAAAAAATTAGACATTTTTACACATCCATTCATAATTTTAATCTTTCTCATTCATTGTTTCGAGGTTTTAATTCTATGTTGCGCTGTTAAATTGCCAGTTCTTCATTACTTGATTCAACTGCTCGGCAAAAGGATGTTTGCTTTTCCATTTCAAACTGAAGCTCGTAGAAAGAATTTACAATTGGTTTACTCCAGTAATTGAGGTCAGTGCATCGTTCGCTAAAATAGTGAACCCAATTCAGTGAAGCAAAATGTTCTACAATAAAGTGAGGTTTTATATATATATATATATATATATATATATATATATATACACTCTTGTACTATCTTCTGAGGAAGACAATTGCATTTCTGTGGAAACGTGAAACCTTTAGAGAATAAATTAATTTTCATTCTGATAGGTTTCATTTTCTGGAATCATTTTGAAAGGCATTGTGTCAATTTAATTATCTATCTGTCTCTCTCTCTATCTTTCTACCCATCTGTCCACCTGTCTGTATAAAGAGAGAGAGAGAGAGAGAGAGAGAGGGAGAGATGTTGCTTCCATAAGTCAAGCCTTCCAGTATAAAAACGTTAATTGCAGAAGGTCACTTGGGATTATAGCATTTTATGACATAAGTTAGGCTATCCTGTGAATGCCTTTGAATCTGTAAATGAATGATAATTGGTTGTCTGATTGCTTTCCCAATTAAGGGACTGGTCGTCGTATATTTACAGAATATAGTATTTAAAAAGAAAATGTGAATCACTTTCAACTTTATATCTCAAAGAACTTACTTTTAAACCCATATATATATATATATATATATGGGCTCCTGGTAAGTCACTGGTCTCGGTATTGGATCATTGGCATTGAGGCAACCCCCACACTAACACACTCGCCATAAATTTGACCGATCGCTTCAGGAAGCTTTCATGATATATTCCAGACTTTTTTCACTAAATAAGCGGACCCCTGTCATCAAATGGCGCACAAAATTTTGATTCGTCTGATAAAAGCACCTTTCGCCACTCGTTTACAGTCGATGCAACTCTTTCTTCGCACCAAGATAGCCGTCTTCTCTTTTGCTTCGCATTTAACATCGGCTTAATTTTCAGTTTTCGTGACCGAAATCCCATTTCATAAGGGCGGCGAGTGTGTTAGTGTGGGGTTGCATGAATGCAAATGGTGTGGGATCATTGCATTTGTAAGAACTGTCACTAGTCACGTTTATCAAGAAATCTTAGAATTTAGAATACTTCATGCCATGCTGGAGTCTGCAGAACAGCTGTATGGAGACGAACCATTTATTTTTCAACATGACCTGGCTCCAGCTCATGCGGCTCGTGCAACATCTGCGTAGCTTGTTGCTCATGAAATTGAAGTACTACTATGGCCAGCTAATTCTCCAGATCTTAATCCGATAAAAATCTTTGGAATATTGCTAAGCAGAAGGTCCAAAAGTGTAAACCACGAACACTAGTGAACTTAAGAGGTATTTGATGACAACCTGGCAATCGATAACTACAGAAGAATGCAAGAGGCTTGTCGACTTGATGCCACGTCCATTGGACGCCGTAATCAGGGCTAAGGGTGGACGAACTAAATACTAAGAGGCAGAGTTAAAAAGTCTGATAAAAGTTTAATATATTGGCAGTGCTCAATAAACATAATTAATTTATTCTGTTTTTTTGTAACACCTGACAAAATATCCTAATATTTTGGTATGTCGCTACGCATTAACTTTTCACTGTTTCACTGTTTGGTAAGGTTTTTGCTATTTTTTTATTTTTTTTTAAACTGGTACACAGAGGTGTCACAGATACTCGTATTATCAAGGTCATAAACACATTTGAGACAGTATTCTATTCTTTTTGTCCGGAGTTTTATATATATACACGGTATATATATATGGGATAGAACTCAGAATGGTCCCCTGAGGTTTTTTATGATACCCACAGACCGTGTATGGAATAAGGAACTCTTCTGGGAAAATTAAATTCACTATAGTCCGAATAAGTAATGGTAAATGACAAAGCAGAAGAGTTCTTTGTTCCAGGCACGGTCTGTGTGTATCATAAAAAACCTCAGGGGACAATTCTGAGTTCTATCCCATCATGAAACGGACATGTTATGTGCCTTGAAAAGTGGACGCTTAATTTTGCCAGTTGAGGTTTAAGTTTTGGTTTTTGGCTAAAAATACAATAGTTACCTCCTTTTTCTTTGATGTATTCAATCCGACGTGAATGCAACGAGTCTTTTGCTTATATTGAGGTTCTAAATATAGTGGGGCTAGGCTGCTTTAAACCCTAGATCCTGTCCCAAAGCTGGATCCTATCTGCTTTGCAGATAGCTGGTGAGGGAAGCTATAGTTTTGGGGCCTCTTTGCGAGTGACCCTTAGCCCACGTCGGGCTAACATCATGAAAAAGAAAAAAAACCATAGTGTTTGTTATTTATCATTACTTATTCGAACTATAGTGGACTTAATTTTACCAGAAGAGGTCCTTGTTCCATGCACGGTCTGTGTGTATCATATATATATATATATATATATATATATATATATATATATATATATAATATACACACACACACATTGGTATTGTCGATTTGTGATTTAACTTTTAATTGAATGTCAGTCAAAACGAAGAAAGTTTCATACTGAAGAAGTCATCATGAAAAAGAAATGTCCAAACTTCATTTGTGCACCTTAAATTTTATATGGAAAACTGAGGCTTGTGTCGATAAGCATAGAAACGTTAGCCATGTTCGTGAGACAGTGAAAATACACTGTTATAGATTCTATTGTAGATTCATAAAAAATTCAAGTAATAATGAGAAAATTATCTTTATTGGAAATTTGTTCATTGCATGATAAACTTTTACATACATGCGAAAATTGAATATATATATATATATAATAATATATATATATATATATATATATATATATATATATATATATATATATATATATATATATATATATATATAGTATAATATATAATATATATATATATAATATATATATATATATATATATATATATATATATATATATATATATATATATATATATATATATATATAATATATTAGATGCTAAATCTACCGTGACGCTTTGATAACAGAATACATCCATTATCATGAATATCTTCATAAGGGGTAAAAAAACGGTTATTTGAAAAACAATTAAATATGTCACAACTCTGCACTGCACAACTTTTGATGTCTTTATTAAGTTGCGACAAAAGTGGTTTTAAATCAAATTATGACGGTTAAAATTTATAATTTAGGGAATCATTTGTGAGCTATTAAAGCACGCAAGGTCGTATAATCACTCTGGCTTAATTTGAGGGCTCTATTGGCACTCCTTAAGATGCACCAGATATATATTAGCCTTAATAAGTGCCATCATCGGAGGACACTTTTATTATTTCTTATTTAGTAAAACGTTAACAAAAGTGCCCTTCTGCAAAGGTACTTTAAGTATAATAGTTATCTGCTGTGTTTTGAGGGGTAATAGAACCCTCAAATTAAACCCCGAGTGATTATACGACCTTGCATGTTTTAATGTCTCACAAATGATCCCCCCAAATTATAAGCTTCAGTCTCACAATTTCACTTCATACCACTTTTGCCACAATTTAATTAAGACATAAAAGGATTTACAATGTACAGTGGCGTTTATAAGTATTCGTACAGAGAGATATTTAAGTTATATTCGTCTTTATATTTATACCATGCAGAGGATAGCTGTAAAAAGTTTACCGTTCGTTTGGAAAAAATTAACAAATAAAAACTAGTTTAATTCCACCATATCATGTAAAACATTAAAGATTTGAGGAAAATAAAAAGAAAATAAAATATAAAAGTTTTCGTACACTTATTTGCAAAATTATTTAATACTTTGTGTATCCATCTTAGGCTTAAAATTTTTTTTAAAATTTATCAGTAGTTGATTGTTTATTGATAACAGTGAGTGACTGCAGGTGATAGTTGCCAAACATTAGGACTATCTAAGATCGGTATCCATCCCTCTACTGTACGTCATACATTGAGAAAGAATGGTGTGCATGGAAAAACCGTACGAAGAGAACCTTTGCTACGAAGAGCTTACAAAAAAACTCGTTTAAAGGACTCCAAGGTTCATCAAAATAATGGATTTTCATTCTGGAAGAAAATTCTGTGGAGACGAGACCAAAATTGAATTACTCGGGAACAACAAACAATGGTATGTTTGGCAAAAATCAAATAATATCATATATTCGAGGAAAAAACATCCTTCCTACGGTTAAACATGGTGGGGGTAGTTTGTTTCTTTGGGAATGCTTTTGTGCTTCTGCTCCAGGAAACCTTGTTGTCATCAATGGAAACTTGAATTCGAAGAAATATCAGGAAATTTTTAGAAGTTTGGGAGTTACGAATGAGTCGCATTTGGGTACTGGCTATTGCAACAAGATGATGCTCCGAAACCAAAAAGTAAGACCACCATGAAATGGCTTCAACAAAAGAATTTCAAGCTCCTCGAGTGCCCCATTCATAGCCAAGATTTCAATTTAATCGAGAATTTATGGTTTGATTTTAAAAAAACTGTTCGCAAGTGAAACCCTTCGAATCTGAATGAATTCCAACAATTTTCTTTAGAAAAATGGGCTAAAATTTCTACTGAGAGATGTGGAAACCTTGTAGAAAAATACCCAAAACAAAGTTTTCAGCACACTATATTACAAATTTCCAGGCCTCAACATAACCGCCAGCATTCACGATACATCGTTCAATCCGATTTTCCAAACCCCTGAAAACATTCCACAGTAGCTGCTGAGTGAGTTCAAGAAATGCATTTGTGATCCTGGCCGAAAAATATGGTCTGCATGAATAAACAATATTTTTAACATGTCCCCATAGAAAGTAGTTCAATGGGAACGGTCAAGAGAACGAGGTGGACAAGCAATTGGTCCACCGATAGTGATCCATTTGGGTATAAAGACTTCATTCAAGAACTGTCACACAATCAAAGCATAGTGGCAGGGAGTACCATCTTGCTGAAAGAAGGTGCTCTCTGAAAGGTTTAATCGTCTTAGTTCAGGGATAAAAAATTCTGCGATGTTGCTGGGTAACGATCATCATTGACTGTTGGTTCTTCATAAAAGAAAGAGCCGATGGATACACGACTTTCTGAGTGTACACCACACATTGATTTTTGGTGAGTCTTTCATGATGCCAGATTCTGTGAGGTTACTCTGTCTCCCAAATGCAGCAATTGTGGAGGATGAAAGGATGGCTTTTTCGAAAATCGGAATGACGATGGATTGAGAAAGATGGTGTTTATTTTAACACCTAGAAATTTGTACTGTAGTATGCTAAAACTTTAAAGATTGTTTTCATATACTGTTAACAGTTTCTTTCTTTCATGGGTACATCAAAACTTATTAAAGTTTAAATTTGCATAAGAAGTTTGTAATCACCCTATATATATACATATATACATACATACATATATATATATATATATATATATATATATATATATAATCATGCGGGTTGCTTCTACAGAGCTTCAATTTAATATTTAGGAGAAATCCAATGACAAGGAGAAAAGTAAATGCCATGAAAAGTCTTCTTTAATGCGCAACGTTTCGAGCAATACGCTCATCTTCAGGCTGTATGATAACAATGTGAAATTAAAATCAATAATTGAATGAAAACAAGACAAAGAAAATTTCTATAACCTATTCATAAAGGCAAATTTTAAAAGACTGAAAAAAGAGGGTTAAATTCTAAGTTATACAGATTTACATATAAAATTAAGAAGCTATTTTTAAATACATATAGTAAATGTGAAATTAATACACTGGAAAAATTAACAATAGTACACTGGAATAATGAAACTAACTAACCTTTCACTGCAATTTCCGAGGCTAGACTGATTTAAGCAGAGGCAAAACGAGAAAACATAAGATAAGATAAGATAAGATAAGATAAGATGGTGAGGGCGATTGGGGAAGGGGGGATTATAAGGAATTGGGGAAGGAGGAGGGATTATAAGAAGTTTAAAGGGACAGCTGATGAGTCAACATTTAGCGTAGGGGTCAAAGTTTTAATGTAAAGCGATTCCAAAATTCTGAGTGAGTTGGGACAAGTATTACAACCAAGAATTTTAAAATTGTCTAAAGTGACATCAGTTTTACATTTTATACTGTGTTCCCGAATACTAGAAACTTCTTTAGTTTTTAAAATTTTACCTGTTCGGCCACTTATTCCCATATGCGAATAAAATCTAGCCCTGAGAGAGCGAACAGTGCTGCCAATGTAATTCCCAAGGAGACACCTAGGGCAGGTAAATAAATATACAACACCGCTACGCAACGAGTCAGGGGTTCGGTCCTTCGCTGAGAAAAAGCTACCTAAAGACGTTTTATTAATAAATATGATGCGGAAATCAGTATGATAAAAAAATTTCCTTAACAACTTTGTAAATTTAAGCTTAAATTCCTTATTCAAAGGACCCATTTCAGGTACCAAGAAATATTTTATATCCTTCGGCACTGTAATACAAGGAAGTTGAGGGCTATAAACATTATTTAAGAAGGATCTAATTAGTTTATCTACATATTGAACAGGAAAACTATTATTGGTAAAGTATGATCTTAGATTATTAAATTCATCATTAAGTAAGGTAAAACTAGAGGTCAAATTATATCCTCTGAACAGGAGAGTTTTAATACAAGACATCTTATAGTTGAAATCAGTAAAACTAAAAAAATTCATGCCCAAACCAGTGAAAGTGGGTTTCCTGTAAACTGATGTAGTAATAGAATCACCGTTTTTCGAAATTAAAAGATCTAAAAAGGGAAGGGAGCCATTTTTCTCAGTTTCCATTGTATACGTTATATTGGGGTGCAAAGAATTTAGGAAGTTAAAGAATTGTTGCGCTTGTACCGCATTATCAAAGACAGCTATCGAATCATCAACGAAGCGTCGATAGAAAATTGGCTTGAGATGAGTGGGAGATTGACTAAAAATTACACTTTCTAAATGAGTCATAAAAAAATCAGCTGCTAACGGTCCGACAGGTGATCCCATCCCTACACCATCAATTTGTTGGTAAACCTTATTGTTGAAAGTAAAATAGCATTGTTTGAAGACCAATTCTAAAAGTTCCTTAAAATGAGACAATGAAAAACCATGAAAAATATCAACCGAGCTAAAAACCCTATCTAAAATAATGGCAATAGTTTCAGATACAGGTACATTTGTGAAAAGCGACTTTACATCAAAACTGAAAAAAACTTTTTTGAATCGAAGTTCTCACCAAGAAGGTCTTTTTGGAATTCAAACGAGTTATTTATAGTGTAAGCATTTTTCGCAAAGGGTGACAGGAGACGAACAACAAATTTTGCCAATTGAAAGGTGGGTAAGTTATACGAAGCTAAAATACAGTGCCGAAGGATATAAAATATTTCTTGGTACCTGAAATGGGTCCTTTGAATAAGGAATTTAAGCTTAAATTTACAAAGTTGTTAAGGAAATTTTTTTATCATACTGATTTCCGCATCATATTTATTAATAAAACGTCTTTAGGTAGCTTTTTCTCAGCGAAGGATCGAACCCCTGACTCGTTGCGTAGCGGTGTTGTATATTTATTTACCTGCCCTAGGTGTCTCCTTGGGAATTACATTGGCAGCACTGTTCGCTCTCTCAGGGCTAGATTTTATTCGCATATGGGAATAAGTGGCCGAACAGGTAAAATTTTAAAAACTAAAGAAGTTTCTAGTATTCGGGAACACAGTATAAAATGTAAAACTGATGTCACTTTAGACAATTTTAAAATTCTTGGTTGTAATACTTGTCCCAACTCACTCAGAATTTTGGAATCGCTTTACATTAAAACTTTGACCCCTACGCTAAATGTTGACTCATCAGCTGTCCCTTTAAACTTCTTATAATCCCTCCTCCTTCCCCAATTCCTTATAATCCCCCCTTCCCCAATCGCCCTCACCATCTTATCTTATCTTATCTTATCTTATCTTATCTTATGTTTTCTCGTTTTGCCTCTGCTTAAATCAGTCTAGCCTCGGAAATTGCAGTGAAAGGTTAGTTAGTTTCATTATTCCAGTGTACTATTGTTAATTTTTCCAGTGCATTAATTTCACATTTACTATATGTATTTAAAAATAGCTTCTTAATTTTATATGTAAATCTGTATAACTTAGAATTTAACCCTCTTTTTTCAGTCTTTTAAAATTTGCCTTTATGAATAGGTTATAGAAATTTTCTTTGTCTTGTTTTTCATTCAATTATTGATTTTAATTTCACATTGTTATCATACAGCCTGAAGATGAGCGTATTGCTCGAAACGTTGCGCATTAAAGAAGACTTTTCATGGCATTTACTTTTCTCCTTGTCATTGGATTTCTCCTAAATATATATATATATATATATATATATATATATATATATGAAAATGAAAGTGAAAAGGTTTATTGGCAGACTATAGTCCATATGACAAATATTATTAATACAATGACAGTTCATATACTAAGGATAGAAATATATACAATTGATTAGAAATAATACTGTAATGTCGAAGTTAAGTGGAGCTACAGACAGACGTTTTCGTACCAAGAAGTCCATAGCTTAGAGCAGAGCTTTCCAAACTTTTCACGTTGGCGACACACTATTTAAGCATAAAAATTTTCACGACACATTAATTAATTTTTGTTATCAAATATCAAATATCAGATAATTTTTCAGTAGGTGGTTTATCTTGTAGCCGATTTTGTTGATAGAAAAATCAAAATTTTCAAAATACAAAAAACACTAATGTGTCGCGACACACCAGTTTGGAAAGCTCTGGCTTAGAGGATAAATGGCAGGACTCATGGATAGCTTGGATGATCGGGTTGGTTGATTTTTTAATTCTTTGCATTAGTCTATGTTGAGCACGTCTTGTTACCTCCGGGAAGCTCGGGACATTGAGGGGGCAAGCATTTGCGAAGCTGAGCATCTCGGGGGTAATTTATGCAAGAGTCTAAAAGACCTGTTGTACAGCAAATTTAGAGTTCTGCCAGAACCTTCTTTATAATTCACCCACAGTTGCTCTCCGTATATATTACTGCAGAAAGTACGAAAGAGAGTGTCTTTAGTTCACTTGTTCAGAATCGAAAGTTCCTTATGGTCATATTCGCTTTAGCACACAGGCTTCGAGATTGTTTTCTTATATCCGAGTCATCACTCAAGGAGCTGGTAATAGTTTGACCCAAATACTTAAACTCTTGTACTTCCTCAATTACTTCACCATTCATTTTAAACCTTATATCAGCTGGCTGATTACAGCTTTTAGGATGAAATTGCATAACCTTAGTTTTTGTAACATTAAAAAGAATATCATGTTTCTACGAATACACTTCGCAGACTTTTAGTAGCCGATCCAGACCTTTAACAGAGGGACATATTAACACCATATCATCGGCATAAACTAAGTTATTTATCCTTGTGTTATCTATACGACATCCGACTCTTGCCTCATTAAGTGAAGCAATTAATCCGTCGATATACACATTAAAAAACATAGGGAAGAGCAAGGAGCCTTGTCTCATCCCGCAAGAGGAGCCAAAACACTCGGATAGTACATTGCCCCACCTAACAGTGAAAGATTGGTGGGAATACCAAAATTTCAAGATATATACAGTATATATGGGAATGAACTCAGAATGGTCCCCTGAGTTTTTTATGATACACACAGACAGTGCATGGAACAAGGAACTCTTCTGGGATAATTAAATCCACTATAGTCCGAATAAGTAATGGTAAATGACAAATACCATAGTTTTTCTTTTTCATGATGCTAGCCCGACGTGGGCAACGGGTCACTCGCAAAGAGATCCCATAAATATAGCTTCCCTCACCAGCTATCTGCAAAGCAGACAGGATCCAGCTTTGGGACATATCTGCTTTGCAGATAGCTGGTGAGGGAAGCTATATTTATGGGATCTCTTTGCGAGTGACCCGTTGCCCACGTCGGGCTAGCATCATGAAAAAGAAAAACTATGGTATTTGTCATTTACCATTACTTATTCGGACTATAGTGGATTTAATTATCCCAGAAGAGTTCCTTGTTCCATGCACTGTCTGTGTGTATCATATATATATATATATATATATATATAACATTTCAACTGCAAAGAACACGCAGTATAATTAACGTCGTTCTTTACGATATATATATATAATATATATATATATATATATATATATATTAGGGTGTCTCTTATTGGGTAGTCAAAAATTGAAATGTTGAATTGTTTTATCTGCGCCCCCTAAAATAGTTCCATTTAGCATAAAAACTAAAACTTGAAAGTTTGACACAAATTGGCTCATATTTAGGGGTCGCCCCCGGCTAATAAAAATGGTGACCATGGCATAATAGCTCCTGACATATGATTATGCTCATTATACACATAATTCCTTCCTTCTTTTTTTAGTTTGATTCGTTTTTATAAGTATAGGCCTTCTTATTTATCATTGATCCTTTTCTAACCTATCCTTGATGTTGTTATAATCCATCCTTTGGTCCTCAATCCTTCTTTATCCCAATCCTTTTTCTCCTATCCAAAATCCTTCCTGGCTTTTTTTATATACAATCAGCAATGAAGCATTGCTACAAAAAAAAACCATTAGTTTATTATATAGAGATAAATTCAAAATGCCAGTGCTATTTACATACTTTAATTACTTTAATTAGCATTATTTCCTTATACAACATTTATTTAATATACAATGATTATACAATATGGTGTATTTTAAGGTGCGACCTCATTGATGGTTATTTTTTGAGAAGAACAGTTTTTGATGGAACTGGGTGACTCTGGCGGTGTTTTGCAACAATTTGGAGCAGGAACTGGAGCTGCTCTTCCCCCACTGTCAATTTCTTATTCAGCTCTTGAACTAAAGCTACTGCACGTTCTGCCCGGTCATTTACAACAGATAGAGCTGCAACAATAGCTCTGGCCCTTAAATATTCACAGTTGGATGTCCAAGTGCTGGGTGCCTTGTTCAGAAATCCTTCTGGCAAATTCAGCTTAGTAAAGAATTCTCTAGTATTTCTTGTAACAAGTTGGTGTAGTCCTTCACCAGAGCAGAAGGTCGATTCAGGAATCCGAGGACGCTTGGGTGGTCTATCAGTGGACTCATCTTCTAATGCCTTTACCATGCGTTTCTTTACATCTGTAGTAATTCGCTCATCAAAGAAAGCAAGACCAACTGCTTCTTCAGACAGGTACCATAAGTGGTTAGAGAGCTTTTTTTTAGTTGCATCAGAAATCTTTTTGTTAGGATAATTAATCAATGACCTCATAAGGAGCCAGTCATTAAATGGGGTTTCAATAGGGAGTGAGGATGTTGTCCAAGCCTTCATATAGATGAGAACAGAAAAAAGGGAAAGATCTCGAATTCCTCGTTCTTCAGTCTTAGTCATCTTGAACTGGTTTCGAAAAAGCCACATCTTGATAGAATAGAGCGCTTTGGACATCCAGCGAGCTCGATGCATGGCACCTGGTGCACGAAACTTGATGCCTTTATTGGGGACACCTCCAAGAAAGATGATGGACAGATCCAAAAGTTCTTGATAGTCATCCCGTAGCATAGGTGCCTGGGATCTAGCAAACTGAATTAGTTCAGTTTTAGACTGGATAATTGCTTCTTTAGTAATCGTGTCTGTCTCACCTGTTTGGAACTGGCTTTGATCAACAGAAGTCCAATTGTCACGAAAACGCTTAAAGATCAATATCTCTGGACCAGTTGATGTAGATCCCAATGTTGCTTCAAATGCAGCTCCCAACAATAAATCTAAAACATGGTGTCTACAAGGCAAGTACAAAACATCATGTCCCAATTTTGCTTCGATGAGAGCACAGGCTCCACTATATTGACCCGTGTTTGAAGCTGTTGTATCGAAACAAATTGCTTTTACTCTCTCTGTAATTCCCCATTCATTCAGGCAGTTAAAGACGGCTTCAGCTTGTGCTTCTCCAGTTGAGTTTGGGATTTTGGGGACACCAAGCAGCTGTTCAACACCAGGTCCTGACACAAGTACTGGGAGACGATCAATGTGCTTGTGCGAGGTGAGGTCCTCCATCATCTTGCCATCCCAGTGGACTGTCATAGAACATTCTCCATGGAAATGCTCCTTAAGTTCTTTAGCATGACGAGCTCGGTTCTTATTTCGAAGGCGATGGATAGAATGTTGGTTTATGTTGTAATCTGAAGCGTCCAAACCAAAGCTTTTAGCTGCCTCTGCGAGGATAAATGTTGCCTTTCTAGAGGAAATTTGTGTACGATCCAGGGCAGCAGACATCTGAATAGTCATGATGTTTTTCATGCCTCGTTTTTTCTTAGATTTTGGTAAAGCACAAGCTCCTTTGGGCTCCTCCTCCTCATTCTCACTTTCATCAGTGTTGCTGGAAGATGTGGAAGAAGCCAGTACAACTTGACTAGTAGACGCCTCCATCAAAGATTCTGACTTTCTTTTTCTCTCTGCCTCAGCTTCCAACCGTTTGACTGCATTTTTTGTGCGGTGAAGATGTACAGTGTCCACACCACCGATTGAGCCAGGACGACCTTTTTGTCTTTGCAGTTGAAGGAACTCCCAGTCCTCACGATTCTTGATCAGCTTCTCAGCGTCTCCATGGGCGATGTCAAAGAGATCTTCCAATCGCTCTACAAAATCAGCCTCCTTGGTTTTATGGCTCTGGCTTGTTCTGGAAGCATGCTTCTTTAAGCAAGTCCATTCGTTAAAGAAATTCTCTAACTTCTTCATGGCACGAGGTTCCTGCTGAGTAGGAATATTGGCCTTATCCCAGATAACTATTGTGGCTCGAATAGATTGACGCAGAGCATCGCGGATTGTCATGTTTTTCTCTCTGTGGAGGTGCATAAAATAACCAAAAGCTTGCCTATATGGGGGCAGCTTTGAGCCTTTAATATCATCTACTGTAGATCCGAGCAAATAGAATGGTCTTCTTGTATTCATCTGCAAAATAAGAAAACAAAATATTAATGTAGTGTTATGGTTTTGTAGAGCAGGGCTAAATCACTGTTTTGACTTTTTTAAATTACAAAAAAAAAAAAATTTGGTAGACATACAAAGTTAATTTGGTCTATTTTATAAATCTAACGTATTTTTCTCAATTATTATTCCTATTATTTTTTAATCTAAGAAACAAGGAATAAATATTTTTGTAGTAGAAATTTATATTTTGCTATTTTATTGGAAATAGAAACAGTGGCGTCACTAGGGTTGGTGTCACCCAGTGCGGTAACTCATGGTGTCACCCCCCCCCCATGGACCTCCTCCCGTACCAGACCATACAGAATCCTTAGTAATGTTTTTTGTACTAATGTTACTCGTAAATCGTAATTCCCGTATATCACTGAATGTAATGGCAATAGTAGTGACATAAACAACTAGCAAAATTAAAATTACTCCTTTAAATTACAATATCATACGCACAGCCTAAATGTATTTACATTTACATAGTTTCATGTGGTTAAAGTGAAAATTCGGTAAGAAAACAATAGAATTCGAAGTAAAAACGTTTAAGAACTACATCAAAATTATGTTCATTTTAACGTTAAACTTTACCGTTACATGAGATACATTAATGGATTAGGTTTGCATAATCAATAACGGCCCAAATAATGTAGAAGTTGTAGACAAATGCATATGGAAATATACTCATAAATTTGAGGCTGCAACATCATAAAGACAGAGGCTGCAACAACTGAGCGGAAGCCTTTTTTTATTTTTCTCCTTCTTTTCCTTTAATTACTACTTCATTCTCAAAAAAGTTATTGATATAGGTTCACAAATACTAATTACCACAATATTGTAGCTAAAACAACAGAAAATTTGACAAAATCAGCGACTATAAAAACACCAGCAACGAAAACAACAGCGCGTGCTTGTAGAGCGTGCAGACGAAACCACGTGATTCGAAGCGTCATTGTAATTGGGTAATAATGACAGCTCTGACCGGAGCGCATTAGAAGGTTCAAAAAGTAAATTAGCATAGAGTTTTAGCCTTGTAGGTATATTGATACATGTAAGCTGGGCTTACGAAAAATGTTTTTGTTGTTATAACTAACTACAGGGATATTTTTATAAAAAATAATAAATTTCTGCTCAAACACTGCACAAAAACCCCCCGCACCCCTCTAGTGACGCCACTGATAGAAACACAGATCATGAAACACATGTCAGGTAAAATTTCCATTGAACTAAATTAAATTCTTTGTGACAAATAGCAACATTGTTTAAAACTTCATAATATGTGTATAAGAGCATAAATTCTAATTTTTTCATTAAATTCATTAAATTTTTTTCAAACACTAATAACAAAATCAGTATAAATAATTGTGAAAAATATAAATAACATAGTTTATTATCTGATAATAGCAAAAAAGAAGTATAGTGATACACAGTTACACACCTTTTACTTATGACAGCAGAACACTGAATGATGACAAATAAACAATTGCAACATAATCTGGAGCATTCTTGATGAAACATGTTTAAACAGGTTGATCTTGTCTTATCAAGCAATATTTTCAGCTACAAACTTGACAATTATCTCTAATATATTCATTTAATTGAATTCATCATAAATATGATGATTAATTAATTAAAAACATATGTTTAGTATACTTGACAACTGCTAGTAATTTCAAATATTAATTGCATAAATAATAGCTATATTTTATGAACTTTAATAAGCGGGGGCGACCTCTAAAAATTGTTCAATCCAAAACAAATTTTATATGTGATGTTTCTTCAACCAATGGAACTGGTTGAGGGGGCGCAACCTAAAGAAATCAACACTTCGAAAATAAGAGACACCCTAATATATATGCATTGAAAACATATGTGTCATGACTTTTGTGCCACCCTTTATATACTGTATATACAGTATATGATCAAAATAGCCATAAAGGAAAATCGAAACACGAAATAGTGCTTAAGCGCTTTCATCTAATGACATCCTCAGGAGCACTGAAATTAATAACAAGATCGAGACAGTATACACAGTTCATAAAGAAAACAAAACTTATATGATTGGTGCAGAGCATATTCGAGGAGGAGCATACAGTCCACGTGGAAAAAGCTACCGAAGTTTTAGCGCCTTGCCCTTCTTATTTAAATCTCATCTGAAAAAATTCAAAATAAGAGGATCGAGTGAAAAAAGGCCCTGGCTAAGGCAGAAATTGTTTGCAAGATGAATGATGGAGGACTCAAGAATGTTTCTATTGACAATGTTGCTTGAGTGAAACAAAATTGAAGAATTATTCCAATCAATACAATGGAAGAACTCTGAATTTGCAATCTTTGGTGCATCAGAGATTGCAAATTCACATTTAATGGTCAATTCTATCAACAGGTTTTTGGGATGGCCATGAGTATTGAGTAATCCTTTGTCACCCCTCCTCTCCACTATTTATATTGAGATTTTTGAGGTGACTTACATCCCGAGAATCCTTGAGGTTGGAATCCCATGGTTGCGGTATGTCGATGATATTTTTTGTATTTGGTCCATGAGGTGTGATTCGGATGACTTCCTCGTTCAGTTAAATAATCAAGTCCCCTCCATTAAGTTTACTTTGGAAGTGGAACAAAACAACTCAATCCCATTTTTGGATGTGCGTGTACATAGGGAAAGCCTAGGTTTTAAGTTTAGTATCTATCGGAAAAAACAAACAATTTGTGCAATGTACACCTTTACTCCGAACATGACAGTGCCGAGCAGGGCCGGATTAACAACAGCGCCTGAGGAGCGCAGGCCGAGGGCCCGACATCTTGAAGGGGGCCCTTGAACTTTAATTTTATTCGCCATGACTTTTATTTATCATTTATCAGCTAACTGCCATGCAGGAAGAACATTGGAAAAATAATATTCATCATTCAACATTAAGATACAATTATAATTGCGAATATCAGGGATGTGATTTTTCCATGTTTTCCTAGATTTCTGATTTTTTCTGAACGTCCAGATCGCCCTACGTGAATCTCGCAAATCCGAGAAGAAAATATTTTGAGGGGCGTGTGTGTGGGGGGGGGGGTCAGGGTCCTTACGATGTTCGTCTACTAGGCCTTATCAGTGCTGAAAATTTATGTTTTGGTACCATTCCTAGTCTATTTTTTTTGACAGTATGTGAGCGTAGCTTTTCCAAAATGAAATTAGTGAAGACTGTGCTGCGTTCGACCATGTGCCAAGACAAGTTGAACTGCCTTGCCATCATGTCCATTGAAAGCGATCTGACAAGTATGATTGACTTTGATGATGTGGTTTCTCAGTTTGCTGTCATGAAATCTTGGCGAAGCAATTTTTAACTATGTCATATTGTGGTTTCTCGGTTTGTTTTCATGAAATCTCGGAGGGGCAGTTTTTAATTATGACTGTCACGTTTGTATTATACCTGTATTACATTACATGAATGTTATTTCAATAAAACATCATTTTGATGGACTTTGAGGTACTTAAAACGAGCTTTTTTTTATGCTTTTCGTAGCAGAGGTTTTCTTCATGCAACTCTTCCATGCACACCATTCTTTCTCAATGTACGACGTACAGTAGAGGGATGGACATCGATCTTAGACAGTCTTAATGTTTGGCAAATATCACCTGCAGTAGGGTAGGTTGATTTTGGAACTGTGATCTAGGACTAGTCTAGATAGAAAGGTATTAATGTATAAAAAACGTTGCACTAACTCATATTTGTGAAAGATTGTATTTTTTGAGGATTGTTAATTATTTTTAAGTTGTAAAATTGCCGAATTTTACGCGTAAAATCGCGCACGCGGCATTCGCGCAATGTAATCAAACAAAATATCGGACCTTATTTCATCAAAATAATCAATTAAAATTCGGCTTTTTTAACAAGACGATGCTTGAAACTTATTGTAAATGCATTATAGATGTTTATTAGTGTATTATTTTGTATTTTTTAATGATATTTACCTATAAAATGTGTATTAAATTAAGTTATTTTATGATGCGTTCATTTAATTGTGTTTATTTTCAGATATTTCATAAAAATGGGTAAAAACGGAAGTCTGCAGTGTTAACTCGAAGTGATAGTGCCAAAAAATTCAGTGGCCAGCCTTCCCCTTTGGATAAAACAGGGCCTCCTACCCTCCGCCAAGTTATTCAGTACAGTTATTTCCTCCAAAACAGCCACCCGGACTTGAAAGACTATGATATTGCTAAAATGATAGCAAAGGATGTGATGAGATCTGGCAGGCAGTGAACCCGCGGCTGCCCCTGTATGAGGAATATTATGTAGTGAAATTGGTGGATAAAGTGTGCTTCAAGAAAGCAAAAGAGATAAACAGGAAATCTCTTTCTACAGTCCAGGAGCAGAATCTGGAGGAAAAGCTGGATAAACTTTTTGACATTTCTGCTTGCACCTGTAAGCTACCTGTTCGTCCCTGTGATGACAATGCTGTGAAGTGCAAGAAAGAAAATTGTCAAACACAGCACATAATCTGCACTTGTCCTCCCAGTAAGAAGGTAATGCTATTATTTTTTTAACTTTTAACTGGCCTAACTTAGTGCGATTAGGTGCCTTTTAAATGGAAGGAAATTCAATGCTTGTAATTGAAAAATATCCGCATGAAAAGCACAATGAGGGTCTGGAAAAGTTAGTCTGTATTGGGGTTGATGGGAAAGTTGACAAGGACACTTTGCTGTACGGAGAAGTTAAGGATGAAAATGGGGAGACTAAGCTGAAGAAAGGAAAGGGACAAAAGCACCATTTGACTTTCACAAAGGAGCCGGGAACTGAAAGTGGAACATATCTTACTCACAGAGTCATCCCAATTAAAGGTGCGACTGGAGTTCTTCTTGGTGAAGAAGTTGCTAGTGTCTTGGAGGAGTTTAACAGTGTTCATACCCTGAAAGCTGTCCTCTCCTCCTTGACAACACAAATACAAACACTGGCTGGTAGGGAGGCCTTGTAACAGCTCTGGAAAATAAAATTGAGCGGAAATTGCACACCATTGGCTGTTCACTCCATCAGAATGAGTTTCCTTTCGGAGCTGTTTTTAAGCATCTTGATGGCAGTACCAAAAGTCCCACTGCTTTCACTGGTCCGCTGGGAAAACTCTGTGAAATTGACTACCAAGATCTGCCACAAGTGGAATTCACCAAACTCAGTGGCCCCCTGGATGATATGGAATTTGCTGAGGAGACACTGAATGATCTCAGTAGCGACCAGAGGCTTCTTTTGGAGTATGTGCTTGGAATTTCCAGGGGCAAAGTCAACCCAAGGTTTGCTGCCTGGAAAATTGGACCATTAAACCATGCAAGATGGTTGACTTTGGCAATTAGATTGATGTGTCTGTGGACCAGAGGTGCTTACCTTCCAGAACTATAGGATAAGCTTTACCAGGCCATCAAGTTCATTGTGGAAGTGTATGCAGTCAGTTGGTTTGAGATGAAAAGGGACAGCAAGTTCCACAATCAGCAGCTGTACATCTTCAACATGATCCAGAGGATCAAGCAGCAGTCTGAAGAAATCCAGGGTGTTGCTTTCAAGAACCTGAAGTACAATGTTTTTGCTTTGCTGCCCGAGAATGTGCTGTACTCCATGATGAAGTCTGATGACTTGGAAGTGAGAGAAGCTGCTCTCAAGAAAATTCTGTCCATCAGGTAAGCATTTATTAATTTAAAAAAATGTGAAAAAAAAATTTGATTATGGGGATTTATTTAATAAAAAAAAGGCCCGAGTTCTATAAATCCCCATAATCGAATTTTTTTTCACATTTTCTTATCTCAATTCCCCCCTTCCCCTCTGATAATAGAAATAATCTTACCTTTCTGAAAAAAAATTCGATTATGGGATTATGGGGATTTATAGAACTCTGGTTTTTTTGTTTTTTTTAAATTTAAGTTTAATTTAAATCGGCAATTCTGAGACTAATAGGGATGAAATCTTAAACTGGAATAGAAAATAAGTTAATTATTATTCTTTCAGAAGTGGGAAGCCAGCCAAGAAGAGGCTGAAGAAGATCACAGCCATCAACATTGAAACTACCCACTGGTCAGAACTAATCAACCTTTCTCAAAGTGGCATCTGTGAACCTGCTCTCACAGAAGACTTTTCTGACCAGGAGCTTCAAGAAGCATTGCTGAATGGCACCAAGCTGGAGCTGCCTGATCTGCCTTCACATTCTCAGAGTGTTGAAAGGGCCGTGAAGCTGACATCTGAAGCTTCCCATACTGTTTATGGACTCGAATCAAGGCACAAACACATTCTGGCCAAAGCCCTAAGCCGCCAGATGAGGCCTTCCTTTGCTTCTAAGGGCTCTTACAGTGAAAATTATGATGATCTTGGGATCTAAATGTGTCTATTTGACTCTGTACATGTTTTTTTTCCTTTTTTTTCAATAAAATTGTAACTTTTTTCAGGATTTTTTTTATGAAAATAGCGTTTTTTTCGGCCGAAAATTGCGAAAATGCGATATTTTTCGGTACGATTTTTTGACGATTTTTGAAACGGTTTCCTCAAAAAACGGTTAAAGCTAGGGATCTGAAAGTTTTTGTCAGTTATTATCATATTAAGCCCTGACTATCTCGACTAGTCCAAAGTCGATATCTAAATAAATGCGGAAAATCAACCTACCTTAACCTGCAGTTACTCGTGGATTCGCAGCAACCATTCTTTCAATCCGTCTAGCTGTACGTTTTGAAATCTTGCAAGGTCGTCCATGCCTTTTCAGTTCTGTATAGCTGCAGCAACCGTCTTAAATGGAATTCGAAGTTCTTCTCCTATTTTCCTATGACTCTTTCCAGAGTCGTATGCAGTAATAACAGATCTCTTAAGATCTGTAGACATCTCTTTACCACGACGACACATTGCTTACTAATGGTTTATACAGTCACCCATCTTTCATGAAGATTCACAGAGAAAATTCTAGAATTCAGAATTGTCAACTGTCTCTAATCAATACACAGTCAGTCAACTATTAATAAAAAAAAATAATTCTTCAAGCCTAACGTGGCCACACAAAGTATTAAATAATTTTATAAATAAATGTACGTAAACTTTTTTATTTTAACTTTTTTATTTTCCTAAAATGTTTTTGATGTTTAAATTATATGCTGGAGTTAAACTAGTTTTTTATTTGTTAATTTTTTTCCCAAAGAATGGTAAAATTTTCATAATTATCGTATGTATGGTACAAAAGATAAGAACGAATACAACTGAAATATTTCGCTGTACGAATACTTATGAGTACCACTGTATAGACAGTATATACTCGTATGAAGTTTATGAAAGCATTATACCTACTGCTTTTTTTTATGGAAATAGAACGATGTTCACGCTTTCGGCCCGAATTTCAATTTACCTGTATAAAAATAATGAAAAAAATGTTGCCTCAGTAATTGGGTGGAAATATTCCGAGTTTATTGGCAGCATTCAAATGAATGTTAGCTATCGTCATAATGCAGAAGCAATTGACCGGTCTGTTTTTGCAGTGCTTTGACGACAAAATTTAATGATACCTCATGAACAATTTGTTGTGTGATAGGTATAAAACTCATATCATTATATCTCATCATTACATCGTATATTGTTTGAAAGAGTCTTTCTATTTCTCCATAAGAAATACTGTGAAAGAAAAACAACCAACTAATAATGTTTGCATTCATTCCCGTTCTTCACTGGTTCTCTACTCCAGCTAACAATTTATGAGAGAAAAGTTTCATTAATGTACAATTTTCTTATATATATATATATATATATATATATATATATATATATATATATATATATATATATATATATTATATAATATATATATATAATATATACAGACTGAGCTTCATTTTACATATACGTTGAAAAAATAACAGAAAAGTTTTAATATGCTTTTGAGAAGTGAATTTCCTCTGCGTGCGCGAAATATACTTGAATGAAAAATAATCTTTGGACAAGTGTCTGTTCTCAAAGCTTCAATTTACTTTTGCCTTTCGCCGATCAAGAGAAAAGGATCTGATTAAATGTTTGTCATTGAAAATTGGTGTAAAGCTTTTCTATCAATTTAAAAATTTAAAATAAATAATTTGATTTGGAAATTTGATTCTACGTAGATTCGTGTGTGTAGAAGCAGTTTCCATTTGATTTAAGTTTGTTTTTAATTTCACTGTGTTTGACTGGGTTTTTTTTATTAAATATTTAATAACTAACACACACACACACACACACACACACCTTCCAGTCACAAAATGAAATTACAACTGTACACAAACTCTAAATCTCAAACAAGTGCGAGTACCTATAATGGCGAAATTGTTATAATTACAATATTTTCCACGATCCTTTATCCCCAAAGTAACTGCAGTCGTTATTGTCTTTTCTTGAAACGTTATAACTCCCTAGTAAATTTAGAGCCTTATATTCGAAGAGCGTTTCCTGACCCATTTGAAATAAGTTAAGAGGAATGAATTAAAACAGTAGGAAGAAAAATGTTACTCAAAATGCATTTAAACAACTAAATTAACTGTTTCAGTTACAGTGGGTTAAGAATTAACCCACCTTTTCAGTCCTAACTTCATCCTAAAACCACCACATATACTCCTTTTCTGTCCGTCAAATTGTAACAAGATTAGCGCATGAAAGAACACATAAAAATTTTATAATACCAAATTAAATTAAATAATAAAATAATAAAATGACATAATAAAAATTTGGATCACCTGAAGATCAGGGCCCCCAGCCTTCTTTAGTTAGCCTTATAAGGCTAACTAAATAAAATATCATGACCTAACCTAACCAATCGTCAAGGACGTACAGTTGACCTAACGATTGGTTAGGTTAAGTCGTGATATTTTCGTTAGTTAGCCTTATAAGGCTAACTAACGAAGGCTGGGGGCCCTGATCATCAGGTGATCCAAAAATTTTTGTGTGTACCGCAGAGTTAAAAAGTTCAAGAGGTCGACTTCTTAAATAGGCTAAAGTTATGTTAATCAGTTTGACTACCTCAGTTATAAGAAATTAATGGAATAAAAGTTAAGTTACAGTTAGATTAAGCAATTTAACTTATCTAATCTGAATTTTGATTTATATACAATTGTAAATCTTATAAATCACCAGTATTGATTTTTTCTTGTAAAAATTTTCTGACCTTCAAATCAATCTCTATTTGAGGTTTGTTTGGTTTGTTGGATTCGGTTTCCTCCCCCGGGATGACGTCCCTTCCCCGGTGATCCCCATTAGTTGGTGGCTGGTGGGTGTCCCTATCCATTACCCCGGTCGGGGCTTGGGTTGTTGACATTGACATATTATTTTTCCACTTAATTTCAGTTGAGGAACTAACATTGCTTATTGTTATAGTAATTTCAGAATTTACCTTTAAAACAATTAAGTTTTTACCTTTACACGACTAATATAAATTTAAGCGGTTGTTATGAAACAACTAAGTTTTTATACTTTTAATCTCAAGTTCATCTTAAAAGTGGACCCAATTTCTTTCGGACATGATTGGACTATTAAACTTAAAAAAATTACAGGGGAATTTCTGATGGACTCCTGTACGACCCGCCGGTTGTTCTTTACTCTCGCTGACTGGCTGTTGACTTTTGCTCACGCATTTGCGCTGCGATCTGCGTTTTTCCCCATCAGAACTTGGGTTTTCATTTTGCATTCAGAAAACACGATTTCACGCTCCTTTTACATTGAATCTAAAACTTAGAAACATTCATTAGTACATTATTTTACTAGTTTTTACAGGTTCCTAATTATTTTGTATTATTTAACTAATTTATTTGGCATATAACTGTATTAAATCCTACCATATTTAGTACTATTTCTAAACTAAAACTGTTTAGGAATACGTGATTGGATGAAACGGAAAGCGTTATGTTATGTGACTATTATACTGGTTTCCTATTTGTGAAACCTTTATTCATTCCATAAGACGTATGAACACGTTTAAACTGTCTGGCTGTTCTCGTACAAGAAGTCACGTGTTCAACTAAATTCATCTGAAGTCTGTTTCCTAACTTTATGATTTGTCTATTAAACTTAACTTATGTTTTGCAATTAAGTATTATAAATGCTATTATTTTATACTTATTAATAAACACCCAATTTTACAAACCCAAAATCCCAGGTTTAGTTTGAGTTAACTCAGGTACATTGAGAAATTCCTCAACAATAGCATCCTGATCTATCCCTTGAAGTAATGGTTCTAATTTAGCCAGACATTCGGTAACTGGTTTGACTGATTAAAGATCCTCGCATGTTAGCCATTTACGACCGTAATACCAAGCCTTGTTTGTTTTCAATAGTTTTTAAGAGAGAAACCTGTTGTCGAGAAGCCGGCAGGATTCTGTTTTATTTCTGTGTATCTAAATTTATTATATTTCTGTTAGTCTGTTTTTCACAAATATATTTTTGTTATCCATGCCAAACAAATTTGTCTGTCTGTCCATAGGTAAATGTTTTTTATGTCAACTTTTTGATAGGTTTGCAAGAGAAAGCCTATTGTTTTGACTGCTAATGAGACAACAAACAGTTTTAGTTGTGGCACAGTCTTCTTTTGGTTTAAGAGTGTCACTTTTGCTTTTAAATTAACCAAGTTACTTTCGTCTTCACTTGTCAAGTAAGCAGGACTCTCATAAGTTTGAGTACTGGCATCTGTGAAAATGTGGAGTGTTTGTGGTTTCATTCTGTGTCCAGCACCTAGGGGTACTTTAATGTTTCGAACTTTGTTTAAATCTGTAGCCAACTTTTTCCACTAGAGTTGGTCTTTCGTTGGAAATGGTTCACCCAATCAGTTTTCTTTTTCCATAAATTCTCTAAAAAGAGTTTGGAGCTTATTGTTGCTGGAAGAAATAATCCAATGGGATAAAATTTTTTAGAGGATTCTGAAAGGATTTGTCTTTTTGTGTTGGCAATCAGAATTTAAATTATAACTCTTGGTACAAAGAGTGTCATTGCGTTCAGAAGTCTGATTTAAAAATCAAAGCATTTCAAATGCGCTTGTGTAATTGTTAGGTTCAGTGTTTCCTTTGTTGTCTTCTGTTATTTGTTTGTTTAATTTAAGAGAATTAGAAACCTACCCTTTCTGTGCAAAATTGTCTTACTTCATTATATGTTGTGACCTTTTTTAAATTTCAATCAACTCCCCTTCAGTTATAGTGGAGCCAGTGAGGTTACCTACATAAAAGTTGTTTTAAAAACTGAACTGTTAAGTTCTCTTGAAATAAGTTTAGATGGTTTTATGATTGTTAAAGCAAGAAAATTTGGAGAACAAGTTGTTTCAAACATTATTACTTTAAATTTGTAGGTTTTGAAACCTTTGTTAATGTCATGTGGATCATTAAGCCACAAACAAGCTGAAATGATTCTTGTCATACACAAGCTTTAAATTTATGCAGAAGAATGCTTTTTCTGTCATTCTGTACTTAGGGTGTCCATACGTCCCGGTTTTCCATATTTTAAGAGTTATTAATTATATACTATGCGAATGTGAAACTATAAGGTGTGTATTATTATATTTAGTATTCATTTACTCCGTCCGGTTTTTCCAAGCACAAACTGCTAGACTGTACTGTATTTTGGCTAACTGAAAGGAATGAAAATTTTTGATGAGGTCTGAGACGAGATTTGAGCCTTCTTTGAGACAATCGTTTAAACTAACAGAATTTGTCTTTTAAGCCAGTGGTTCTTAAACTTATACACAACAAGAACAGGCAAAAATCAGCTATAAAATACCGAGGACTGGCAATTGGGAACTACTTCAATCAGGGTCTATACCTCACCACGTCATACATCTCTAACAGTAATATTTTAGTAAAAAAAGGATTGACGATATCGTGAACAAGGAATGGATTTTAATAAGTATTTTCCATGTTGTTATACAATTATGAGCAAATAAACAAATGATAATAATAGCACACTTACTCTTGTGAATTCAACTCTACGTACACTCGCGCACATGCAAATTTACACAACTTCATATACATATAATACACAAAGAATGAAAATATAAAGAAAGCATAATCGTTATTGATAAGAGCATGCACAAATTTAAAAGCAAACAATCCATAGGCCTACACAGACGTATGCATTTGCAGAAAGGAAAGCATTTTCACATCGACAAATTTATTGATTTATTTTCAATGCAACATTTATATTTTCACTTTAAACGTGTGCTACATCTCTCTCACAAGCTTGTCAATATGAGGTTTGTTTTTGTCAGTGCAAGGCGCAGACTGTCACGCACATCGAGCCTGTTTCGTTGCTTCATCTTAATAATCGCTATAATAATTTGACCAGTAGCTTTCCTTCCGGAAACCGGCTGTTTAGAAACACTATTGTAAGCTATAAGTGGATTCCACTCGTAGCTTAGTTATTAATGAGTCTGTTCTGTAAATACCTCTGTGTGTGAAATAATGACAACTTTGTTTTTTTAAAGGGTTCTTCGGTGACTTTTCAATGAAGACCCTTTCTAATTGTTCGCTGAATACATTGTTATATTGTTCTAAAAGATTGTCACTACTAAGTTTTCCAAAGTTTTTGTATAGCTGTACTTTCGTTACTTTCAAATTGTCCAATATATTCCGACAAAGCAGCTCCACATATTAGACTGTCTTTATACTTTCATATATTATTAAATTGTTCTGTCATCAGTTGATCCAGGGTAATTGTACTGTCTTTTATACCAACTGATTCTAGTAGTCATAACTGCTGTAACCCTTCATCTAATGTTAAGTCATTATTGTTTAAGTTTATTCTATTTATGTTGCGATATTCTTGAAGAGTGATTTCTTATAAGGCTAACTAAAGAAAATATCACGACCTAACCTAACGAAGCGTTAGGTCAACTGTACGCCCTTGACGACTGGTTAGGTTAGGTCGTGATATTTTCGTTAGTTAGCCTTATAAAGCTAACTAAAGAAGACTGTGGACCCTGACCTTCAGGTGATCCAAAGCTTTTATAGACGTGACGTAAATGCGATTTCCTCTTTTTCAATTATTAAAGTTTCAGTACTGAAACAAACAGGTAATGGATAGAGGCTTAAATTGAAATTAATATGGTAATCCATTTAATTTTAAAGGTTTACATTATATATAAAATTTGGGATCACTTCAACATATTGCTTCCCAGTGTATATCACTTTAACATATTGCTTCCCAATATTTAGGATAAGGAGTACGATAAAAAATGTTCGCTTTAATAAAGTAAAGGCATAAAAAATAAATCATAACATGTTAAAATATTAGATTGAAAGTAAATTTATTAGAATTTTTGTGCTATATGGTCATACAAAGTAAAAAATGGATTTCGGAAGAATCGGTCAAGCCACATCATTTGCCACAAGTACGAGTTGAGTAGCTCCTTTTTGCATTCTTTCATTTCCTTTATATATGTAATGTAGGTTAACTGAATGCCCAGTTAGGTCAACTGAATGCCCGGTTAGGTCAACTGTACGCCCTTGACGATTGGTTAGGTTAAGTTGTGATATTTTCGTTAAAACTAACGAAAATATCACGACTTAACCTAACCAATCATCAAGGGCGTACAGTTGACCTAACCGGGCATTCAGTTAACCTACATTAAATATAAAGAATGCCCGGTTAGGGCATTTATAGCTTTGTTTACGGTCGGCAGGTTATCTCCTAGATTACCAACCTCTTTCTAACCAACCAACCTTTCTCTTTTTAACATATTGCTTCCCAGTGTTAATCACTTTAACATATTGCTTCCCAGTGTTAATCACTTTAACATATTGCTTCCCAGGAGGGATCACTTTAACATATTGCTTCCCAGGAGGGATCACTTTAACATATTGCTTCCCAGGAGGGATCACTTTAACATATTGCTTCCCAGGAGGGATCACTTTAATATATTGCTTCCCGAATGCTTTGGGAAGCAATATATTAAAGTGATCCGAAATTTGATATCAATGACGAAAATGTTTCCTGTAAATACTTTGAAACAGACTCGTCGTCAATAATATTTTGGGACCTTTTCCAGTTTGTGTACCGTTTTTCATATAATTTATTTTTGATTGGTCATACAACCGCCGTCGATTATAACTTTTTAAGAGAGGTAAGTTCTTGATAACCTAACGTAACCTAACGTAACGTAACCTAACCTAACCTGTTTTACAGGTATGCGCAAACGACATTTTGAAGAATCCAAAGAAAATTG
Organism: Bathynomus jamesi; assembly: GCA_023014485.1. NCBI lineage: Eukaryota > Metazoa > Arthropoda > Malacostraca > Isopoda > Cirolanidae > Bathynomus > Bathynomus jamesi. The sequence continues at coordinate 577,644 of JAJOZX010000090.1, read as the reverse complement.
GTGGGCCTAATCACACTGTTGAGATCGACGAAACCCTCTTATCAAAACGGAAGTCTTTAAACGTCTTTAAACGACAAAACAAGCTGCACAAATGTTAAAATACATTTCCGAATGGTCCTTGAATAAATAATTTCAATCTAAAAATGTTTACTATGCTGTATGTAATGTACTGTAGAAAACGGTACGTAAACTGGAAAACGTCCATATTTTGGAATAATAATAAAATCCTTTCATCCTGTTTACATTAAATGTCGAACTTTCGTCAATGTTATTCTGCAATAAAAGTTTTCCAAAGATCGCTCATCCTGTTCACAGAAATTTTTATGTAGTGGGTCTTAATCTTATGTATAAAGCTTATTTATAAGGACCTGTAAATTCCAACCATTACTTAGTATTGACTATTAATATTGGCAAATATTATTAAGAGGAATATTACGAACATATATAGGAATAATAGGAATATAAAGAAATATATGCCTGAAAATATACTTTAATATAAGCTAATATAGCTATAAGTTAATATACTTAAATATAAGTTAATATAACGACTTCTTATTCATTGCTCATTCTTCTTTTAAATAATTCATTGAAGATTAGTCTATTGACATCCGTTACTACCGCCTCAAAAGCCTAGAATTTTCGTAATTATAGGTATAAGCTTTTTTACTACTTACTTGTAATAGAAATATTAATTTTAGATTGAACTTTTAACTTTAATTTAAAATTTTGAAAATTTTAAGCTTTAATATTTTAAAATTTAACACTTACCGCTATGATAGTTTCACTAAAGACTGTGATTTAAGGTTTGCAGTTAGAATTGTTAAAAGATAAAGATAATAATGGTACAGTATAAAATAATAACATAGTAAATAATAGAATACTGTATATTTCGGATCACCTGAAGATCAGGACCCCCAGCCTTCGTTAGTTAGCCTTATAAGACTAACTAACGAAAATATCACGACTTAACCTAACCAATCGTCAAGGGCGTACAGTTGACCTAACGATTGGTTAGGTTAAGTCGTGATATTTTCGTTAGTTAGCCTTATAAGGCTAACTAAAGAAGGCTGGGGGGGGCCCTGATCGTCAGGTGATCCACTTCTTCATATAGATTATAAACTAAATTAATAATATATTAATGACTTTAGTAAATTAAATACATTGATCGCTTCAGAATTGATTTGATTGCAGTTATTCTTTTTACTTAAATCAAGTGACTTTAACGCTTTAATATACTCAATAAACTTCAGATGTCCTTTGGAGACCCCTTCTGCAAGCACATGCAAAAGTTAAATTCGTCATAGTTTGCTGAAGACACCTGTAAGCTCTTTTTACAGTCAAAACTACACCGAAGAATGGTCTTCAGGTCAAAAGAGAGGAAGAGGACACAGAGAAACGTTTTCTTGTATGATGGACATTTGGACATTTGTATGATGGACATTTCGATTCATAACACCTGGAAACAGATGTCAGTTTCATAAAACATTACCACGATATTTCAAGAAAGAGAATCGCAAAGCGACCAGCTAAACAAACCCGAAACCATTAAAAAAATAGACTCTCAGAACCAACCGTATAAGCAGAAAAAGAAACCAGCTTAAATGAGGCCCTCAAGAATTACGTCGCTCAAAATTTTCCAGTCTAAATTTCATCATCAATCATTCTTCAGACGCGTAGCGGAAGACAGCTATCAGCTGTAGGCCCAATAGACACGGTTTACTCGCACCTACTAAACGTCCCCTTGTTATGCAAAATTCTTTGCTCGTCTGTAAACATTAAATTCACTTTGTCCGAGGACGTATTTCTGAGTTCAGGCCTCGTTTTTGTCATTCATCGTTATTATATTTCAACAAATAATTAAATATTATCATATTATTTAACGTTAATTGAAGTGATTTTTAATCTTTTCATTGTTGCATTTGATGTTTAAGCCTTTAACGCCGAACTTTTTTGTAGGGTTAAGTCAAAATGCGTGTATTTGAAAAGTTAACTAGAAGCAACATGTGACGGTAAAGGGTTAATAAATAATAAAAACTTAACGTATTCCTAACCTGAGAAAGTAATTGACATTGAAAACCTACATTCAGCCTAAAATCTTATTTCATAAATTTAACAGTCTGACCACTGACCTGTGGCACTAAATATATACTGTGGCACTAAATATATACTGAATATGCTGTAAGTTCAAAAGGAAAGGAAAGGTTGTTAAAATTTGCTTGGCGGTTTCGTCGCACGAAACGACCCTTTCACGACCATTTTATCCAGTAAATAAGTCGTTTGGTGCGATGAAACTGTCAAACAAAATTTTACTTTTAATTTTCTAATATATATATATATATATAATATATATATATATATATAATATATATTGGTGAAGGCCGCTTCTGGCAAGCTTCAATTTCAATTTAAGCAGAAAGCAACAGACAAGGAAAGAAACATCCATCAAGTTGGAAAGGGACTATATTTTGTATATTGCAACGTTTCAAGCACAAACTATGCTCATCCTCAGGCAAAAATTCTAAAAAATTAAAAACATATTAAAAACCATAATGACATTAACAAATTAAAATAGGGAAAAAACCCACAAGCATTAAAAACAAAGTCACACTAAAAAAATTCTAAAAAGTTACAATTAAAAACCATAATGACTATTATGAAACAAAAGCGAACAATTAACAAGCTTTAAAACAATAAAAGTGACACTAAAAACGAACAATGAATAACAGCTATAAAATACAAAATTTAAAACTCAAAAAACTAAAAATTCACAGGCTATCTTTTAAAACACTAAAAAATTAAAAACCCACACTAAAAGGAACACACCTTAAGTCTAAGCAGCACAGATTCCGAGGCAAAACTAAAAAAACAGAAACATCTAATGCTTGTGGGTTTTTTCCCTATTTTAATTTGTTAATGTCATTATGGTTTTTAATATGTTTTTAATTTTTTAGAATTTTTGCCTGAGGATGAGCATAGTTTGTGCTTGAAACGTTGCAATATACAAAATATAGTCCCTTTCCAACTTGATGGATGTTTCTTTCCTTGTCTGTTGCTTTCTGCTTATATATATATATATTAGGGTGTGCCAATTACATAGAAGTGAATTTTTAATTTTTTTTTTTTTAAACGACCAGGGTATATTACACTGGTATGCATCAATTTTGCTGTCAAGGGTTTTGTAAGTGATTATTATAGAGTGTTTCCTGCTGATTTCGAATCTGCAATCCGTTTTTCTCAATCAGCTCAGGTTATCCGGCTATGGCCTCATAAGTAAAATAGAATTTTTCTTGATTTTGTCAAAGCGGAATTGGAACAGTAACATCTATCATCACTTGTTTCACTTGTATAATATCTTTTTTTACTTTTCAGGCATATAGATAAAATATTTCATAATGAATAGAGCGTGTAAAAATGATCCCAATAGATTCTGCTACATATGTGGGACGGTTACCATGCCAAATAACCAGTCCCAAATCACTAAATTTGTGAAGACAATGTATAGAGCATACTTTGGAATTAAGCTAGGGGACCAGGACAAAAATTTCGCCCCTCGTATGTGCTGCAAGACGTGCATTGAAAATTTGAGAAGATGGAGCAAAGGCAGAGCGAAATCTTTGCCTTTTGGAATTCCCATGATTTGGAGAGAAGGAAAGGATCACGTGACAGATTGCTATTTCTGCATGACAAACCTCCAAGGTGGGCTTATAAATTTATTTTTCTTAAATATTTTGAAATCCTCGTATGAAACTTGACATAATATTCACCATAATGTAATATTCACCATATATAGCATAATATTCACCATAATGGTAATCATACATTTACATATACATATTGTTATAGAAAATACATTTACACATACATATTGTTATACAAGTTACATTTACATATACAATGATTGTATATTTTCTTTCTTTTTCATTCATATTGTCCCCGAAGGGACAATATGAATGAAAAAGAAAGAAAATATACAGACTCCATCGACCTATTTCATATCTTACAGACCGCAGCCTTCCCTCACGAGCCGCCACTGTCTGACTGCTTCTTCTATTTCATATGCAAGTTTTATATCCATGTTTCTGTGTTCTATTTTCAGGAGTTAACAAGAAGAATAAACACATTGTTGTATACCCTGACATTCCTTCTGCTATGAGACCTGTACCCCATGGTCCTGGAATTCCAATACCCGACCCACCTCAAACCCTGGACTTCGATGATTCTGATGATGAATCAATGACCAATGCCAATGACCAGTCCCAGTCGTATATACACCTCAAAATACCGCTTCAAATGAGCCGAGGCCTCTCAACCAGGCCAAACTTAATGATCTTACCAGGGATTTAGGACTTTCCAAATTAGCTGCCGAGATCTTGGGCTCACGACTTCGAGAGGACAACTTGCTGGCTCCGGGAACAACATTCTCCTGTATAGGAAACGAGAGGAAGAATTCCGCAAGTTTTTTGCAGTGCACGAAAATACCTCTTCCTTAGTATACTGCTGCAATGTTGAGGGGCTAATCGAATCCTTAGGCCTGCCATATAACGCATCAGAATGGAGGCTATTTATAGACTCGTCTAAACGAAGTTTGAAAGCAGTACTTCTCAACATTGGGAATAGGGTTGCATCAGTCCCTGTAGCACATTCCGTACAACTTACTGAGAGCTACGATAACATGAAAATTTTACTGGATGCTCTCGTATACGACCAACATAACTGGAGGATCTGTGGAGATTTGAAGGTAATACTAATATCATAAGTAAACTATTGCTATTGACTATGTTGTTTTTCCAAAGGTTATTTGAGAGCGTATAAGAACACTTAACTTCCCCACAGAAGTGATACAGTCCAATGCATAGATTTTTGTATCTGATAGAACAAATTCTCTAAATTCTTTAAATATTTTCATTTTTTTCAGATTGTGGCATTTGTATTGGGAATGCAAGGGGGATACACGAAATACCCATGTTTCCTCTGCAAATGGGATAGCCGAGCGGATGAGAAGCACTATGCACAGCGTGAATGGGCATCCAGAGAGAATTTTGAACCTGGGTCGCATAATGTCGTTTCAGTGCCCTTGTACCACCAACAAAAATTTTGCTCCCACCACTTCATATTAAGCTGGGCTTGATGAAAAATTTCATCAAATCAATGAATAAGGAGGGTTCAGCATTCCGATATCTCGAGAGTAAATTTCCTCATATATCTGATGCTAAACTAAATGCTGGGGTTTTTGATGGTCCTCAAATTCGAACTTTGATCAAGGATACTCAGTTCGAAAACGCAATGACTCCAACTGAGAAGAATGCCTGGCAGGCATTCAAATCAGTTGTCACTGATTTTCTTGGCAAGCGTAGAAGTCCAGAATACGAGTCCGTTGTCGAAAACTTGATGGAAGCTTTCAAAGCTCATGGGTCGCGCATGTCCATAAAAATGCACTTTTTGTGGTCCCACTTGGACTATTTTCCTGAAAATTGCGGGGATTATAGTGAGGAACAGGGTGAACGATTTCACCAAGATATCAAAATAATGGAAGAGAGGTACCAGGGAAACTGGGATATCAATATGCTGGCGGACTATTGCTGGTGTTTGAAGCGAGACGTGCCCGAAGAAAAACACAGACGGAAAGCCAAAAAAACTTCATTCCTTCCTCAATAAACTTTTTTCCATATTCATTGTATGAATAAAAGTATTTATTCACACAATGTTTCATTTTTCACGAGTGTTCTTATAATATTACTCGTATCTACAGTGTTTAAGCTAAAAAAATCAATAAATTTGGGGATAAAATTGGACTTATAATAAATGGCCAATAGAGAAAAAACCTGACCTGATTAAGGAAAACCAATGTCATTTTCGAATTCAGCATGGTCGAATTATATAATATGAGTTGAAAAAACCCTCACAGCAGACAAACAAATTTCATATGCATACCAGTGTTATTGTTCAATTTAATGTAGAAATGCAACACAAAAAAATTGAAGGAGCTGCATCAATATTTAGGACGTGCTCAACAGCATTTAATGTTACAGTATTTAGCTATGTTTTTAGTAATTTGTCAAGTTCTGCACATTATGTTTCTTGGTAAAGCATTCTTTCTTATATAAGTATTTCACATAAGTGGAGTTATAGAGCTACTGAACAAGTATTAGTCACACATTCTCTACACGTCTGTACAGGTTTAAACGTAAACAAACAAGGAAAGTAGCTATGCACCAGTTGGCACGCATGACACGTCAGTCGTTGTTCTCAAGCACTGCTGGTGGGTTGTGTTAAACTGTGTTTTTCTGCTCAGCCACATACAGACTACAGTAATTGTTCAGTTTTTTTGCTTTTAGTGTCTACCAAGAATGGCAATGAAACAAGACCCTACAGTGATATTTGGTTAGTTGGTAAATGTGAAGAAAAATTTAGTGCTGCAAAGTTACCATCAAGGCGTGATGTACTAAAAGTGTTATTTAATTTTCATACTGATAAACAAATGAGTCTGAAGGAAAGTGTTAAGAAAACTGTTCGTTTAATTTTGCCGATTTGGGAAAGAGCACGTATACCTACAACAACTGAATTACATGTGCGTGAGAGAGTTGTACGTCTTCATAAAGAATGGCAGTCACTCAAAAAAACATAAATAGATCAACATCTACTGAAAGCAAGAAACGTGATATTTTTGGCGAGTCACTGGATGATTTATTTGATATTGTACACCAGGATGCCATGAGTTTGATTAAGATTGAGGAAGATCGCTTATTCTTACAAGGTCAAAGAGAAAAAGGCCGTCGTGGATCAATGATAGGAGTAGACATGAAACTTTCAAAGAAAGAAGCTAGCAGAATTGAGCGATCACTAGCATATGAAAGGCAAAAAGAGAAACAGAAATATTTGCAGGAAGCATATACATCATCAGCAGCAACAATTAATGAATCGATAGAATTAGAATCATCAGGAGAATCATCTGATAAAAGTGATCATGCTGATTTTGATCAAGAGATTGCTCATAAGGCTGTTTTGTCTAGGTGTTCTAACAGAGGTAGGCTGACCATACGTACCGTTTTGAATGGGACAGTACCGTTTGTTTTATATTTCCTGGCCGTCCCGTCGTTTTAATAAAAATGTCAATTTTGTCCCGGTTTATGTACTTACTTTTTCATGAATACTGAATATTACATAACCCCGTCCCTTTTTTGCCATCCCAATGTCCCGTTTTTGTCTCAAGGAAATATGGTCAGCCTAAACAGAGGTCGTGTTCAAGTTGTTACGCAAGAAGTTGCTGCAGCACTAGATCGAACAAAAATAAGTAGCAGAAATGCTGTTCACGTTTTCTCAGCAATGGCTTCATCTAATTTGCTCAGAGCTCCCAGAAGTGAGTTACAGATTAGCCACAGAACAATTCATCGAGCCAGAAACAAACATCGTGAATCTCTAGCAGCAGAAATTCGAGCATCTTTTGATCCAGAAGTACCCCTTACTCTCCACTGGGATGGAAAAATTATGGATGATTATACTGGAGCTGTTCAGAAGACTGTAGAGCGTTTACCAATTTTAGTGTCTGGTAAAGATATTACAAAATTACTTGCTGTTCCAAAGTTCAATACTGGGAATGCTTCTGGTATTGCTGATGCTTGTCTGACAGAAATAAGAAAATGGGGACTAGAAAATAGAATAGTTGCATTGTGTTTTGACACTGCACCAACTAATACTGGATTGAAAGGTGGGGTTTGCCTTAAAATTGAAACAGAATTAGAGAAAGATCTGCTGAGTCTTGCATGCCGCCATCACATATTTGAAATTATGTTAGAGAAAGTATTTTCTCTGCATGATGCTGGTAGGTCACCTAATATTGAAGTTTTTTCTCATTTCCGTGAATCTTGGCCTCATATTGATAAAACGCAGTATAAAACTCTACTTAATATAAATACTGGTAACATGGTAGAAGAAGAAAGGAGAAAAGGTCTAATTGCATTTGCTCTTCAGCAGTTGCAGTCAAAACAGCTTCGGGGAGACTATCAAGAGCTCCTAGAACTCTCCATTATATTCCTTGGAGGTACTCCCTCCCAAGACATCACTTTTCGTAAACCTGGAGCAGTACACCGAGCTCGATGGATGGCACGAGCAATTTATGCCATAAAAATGTACCTTTTCCAAGAACAATATTCTGTTCAGCACCGTCAAACTGCAATTAGGGGATCCCGCCTCTCCTATGTCAGAATGTTAGCAGATCACTTGTTACGAGTGTCACTGTTCGTCACAACTGTGTACATTAAATATTGGTTTACATGTACGTCATCTTGTGATGCTCCAAGAAACGATCTCATGCTTCTAAAAACACTTGAAGACTACGCTGACAAAGAAGTTTCAACTGTTGCTTTGACTGCATTCTCACGACATTTGTGGTATTTATCTGAGATATCAGTAGGTCTAAGTTTTTTTGACAATAAAGTATCCCATGAAGAGAAGAGAAACATGATTTATAACATGAGAGTGCAACAAGGTTCCGAAGAGCCTCCAAAGAGGATTCTCCCTATAAAAATTTTTTCTTCATGTTCATTGGCTGACTTTGTGACAAAATCAACTAAAAACTTCTTTAGTATTTTGGGAATTGATGAAACCTTTCTCGGTAAAGACCCCGCAGACTGGTCCAGTGATGCAACCTACAATGAAGCTCAAGCAATTGTGTCATCTCTTAGAGTAACAAATGATTTGGCAGAACGAGGAGTTGCTCTCATGCAATCCTTCAATGAAAGCCTTACTCGTGACGAGGAACAGAAACAGTTCCTTCTTCAAGTGGTTGAGTATCATCGAAAGAAGTTTGATGAGGCTGTCAAAAATGTTGATTAAAGCTAAGTGTTAATGTTATTGAAAGTAAATGTTTGTTAATTAAAGGTAAATAAAATTAAAGGTAAATTTTTAGGTTAATTGAAAGTAAATGTTTATGTTAATTAAAGGTAAATAAAATTAAAGGTAAATTTTTATGTAATTGAAAGTAAATGTTTATGTTAATTAAAGGTAAATTTTTATGTTAATTGAAAGTAAATGTTTATGTTAATTAAAGGTAAATAAAATTAAAGGTAAATTTTTATGTAATTGAAAGTAAATGTTTATGTTAATTAAAGGTAAATTTTTATGTTAATTGGAAGTAAATGTTTATGTTAATTAAAGGTAAATATATTTAAAGTTCAACATCTTTGAGCAAGTCCTAAGATTTTGTACATTATGTTTTTGCACTGAATACAAAAAAATTACATCCTGGTCGTTACAAAATTTTGAAGTTGCAATTTTAGGCACACCCTAAATTATATATACAGTATATATATATACACAGTATATATATATATATATATATATATATATATATATATATATATATAATAAACAGGAACACCAGAGAAAAAATAACATCCTTCATGCTTTTACATTTTCTTAGCTACTTTTTATAATTTTAACTTTATTTTAAATTGTTATTAAGCGACTTACAATTGCAATTTGTATTTTGTATGTGATTTTGCCTTATATTGTTTTAGCCCTGAAGATGGAATTAGTGCATTCCGAAACAGCCGACATATATATATGTTAAACACACACCGTGCATGGAACAAGGAACTCTTCTGGGAAATTACATCCACTATAGTTCGAATAAGTAATGACAAATACTATAGTTTTTTCTTTTTCATGATGGAAAAGCCCAACGTGGGCACCAGGTTACTCGCAAAGAGGCCCCAAAATACAGCTTCCCTCACCAGCTATCTGCAAAGCAGATACGATCCAGCTTTGGGACAGGATCTAGGGTTTACAGCTTATACTTAGCCTACTACATTCAGATCCTCAATATACGCAAGAAACTCGTTGCATTCACGTCGGATTGAATACATCAAAGAAAAAGGGGTAACTATTGTATTTTTAGGCAAAAAACAAAACTTAAACCTCAACCGGGACATTGAGCGTCCATTTTTGAAGGCACATAACACGTCCGTTTAATATACTCAGTGTCATATAGTCAATGTCATAAAGTTTCATATGATATATGTGAATTATAACATTTAGATACATTAGATACATTAGATATATTGTGCATAGCATAATGTTTCCTTTTGTTAAGATCTTCACATGTTATATGCTGAAAAATTTGAAGCTTATATGGATAGAGCTGCAGCCGCTTGCGCACGACTCTATGCACAGTTGAACGAGGAATCTGCAGTTCGACACTGGCACGACGGCTGGACTTTCTCGGGCTACTACCAAAGGCGCCGCGTATTCGTTCAACATCTTCTTCCGATCTTGTTCGCCCTCCAGAATGCTCCTTTAGAACACTGCCAGTCTCCTCAAATTTCTTGGTCCATGCATATAGGTCTCTTCTGGTGGGTGGTTCCTTGTGAAAGGTTGTACGGAATCGCCGTTGCACCAGAGTAGGGGACTTCAACTCAGCCATCCATAACACACATTTCGCTTTTTCTTTGTGGGGTAAACATAATTCAATCTGAAACAAGCAGAAACATTATGACAAAAACCTATGCATATGGTGTAGTAACTGGCAAAGTTTCAACATTCTCACATTAATACTTTAAAAATTACAGAGTTTCAAAGTTGTTTCATTTTGAATGGGACACCAGGTATATTTTAGCATTCTGTCCACATCAATAAAAATTTCAAAATCATTATTAATAGGAGCATTGCTATTTTCGCCATGTCGTTGCAGAACTGCGAGAGCTTCTCTTACTTCCTCAGTGATTAACAATACTAAAGATACACGCCCGGTTTATAGTTAGAAAAATACCTTTATCAGATAAAAATATTAATCAAGATTTAAAAAATGATAAAAATGGGAGTCAAAGATGAAAATAAAGGTAAATTTGAAAGGACAAATAAATATGAATCTCAAAATAATCTGATAATCAAAAAATATCTGCAACAAAAAAGGTAAATATGGAAAGTCAGGTTAAGAATCGCGTGAACAAGTATAAAATTCGGATCACCTGAAGATCAGGGACCCCAGCCTTCTCTAGTTAGCCTTATAAGGCTAACTAACGAAAATATCACGACCTAACCTAACCAATCGTTAGGTCAACTGTACGCCTTTGACAATTGGTTAGGTTAGGTCGTGATATTTCGTTAGTTAGCCTTATAAAGCTAACTAAAGAAGACTAGGGGCCCTGATCTTCAGGTGATCCTAAAATTCCCTTGGTAAATGTGGATGATTATTAATATGAGAGAGAAAAATGATTCATATACAGTGGCGCTCATAAGTATTCGTACAGAGAACTATTTCAGTTATATTCGTCCTTATTTTTCGTGTCATGCATAGGATAGTTATGAAAAGCTTACCGTTCGTTTGGGAAAATTTAACAAATTAAAACATTAGTTTAACTGCAACATATCATGCAAACCATCAAAGAATTTGAGGAAAATAAAAAAATAGTTAAAATTGAAAAGTTTTTGTATATTTATTTACAAAATTATTTAATACATTGTGTGACTACCTTAGGCTTGAAGAATTTAAATTTTTTAGCAGTAGTTGGTTGTTTATTGAGTAGAGACTGTTGGTAATTCTGAATTCTAGAATTTTCTCTGTGAATCCACATAGAAGACGGATGACTGTGCAGTGTACAAGTTATTAGTAAGCAATGGTTCATCGTGGTAAAGAGATGTCTACAGATTTTAGGAGATCTGTTGTTGCTGCACACGAGTCTGGAAAGTTGTGGGAAGATAGGAGAAGAGCTTCGAATTCCATTTATGATGGTTGCTGTAGTTATAAAGAAATGAAAAGACTTTGAAACAATCGAAATTTTACCAAGGTGTGGACGACCTCGCATGATTTCAGAACATATAGCTAGACAGATTGAAAGAATGGCTGTTGCAAATTCATGAGTGATTGCAGACGATATTTGCCAAGTATTAAAAATGTTTTAGATTGATATCCATCCCTCTACTATGCGTCGTACATTGAGAAAGAAAGGACTGCATGGAAGAGTCGCATAAAGAAAACCTTTGCTACTAAAAGCGCACAAAGAAGCTCGTTTAAAGTACGTCAAGGATCGTGAAAATGATGGATTCGCATTCTGGAAGAAAGTTCTTTGGACGTTTGAGACGAAACTTGAATTATTCGGGAACAACAAGCAACGGTATGTTTGGCGAAAATCAAATACTGCATGGTGGTAGTAGTTTGCTTCTTTGGGGATACTTTTCTGGTCCAGGAAAGCTTGTTGTCATCAGTGGAATTTTGAGTTCGAAGAAACATCAGGAAATTTTAAAAGAAAATGTATTGCCTTCACATCGGGAGTTGCGAATGGGTCGCATTTGGATACTGCAACAAGATAATGATTCAAATTATAAAAGAAAGAGCACTATACAATGTCTTCAACAAAAGAATTTCAAACTTATCGAATGTCCCATTGTCCCAGTCAAATCCCCGGTCTCAATTCAATTGAGAATTTATGGTTTTATTTGAAAAAAGCAGTCAGCAAGCGAAACTTTTCAAATTTTGAATGAATTACAATAATTTTCTTTGAAAGAATAAACTAAAGTTTCTACTGAGAGATGTCAAAACCATGTAGAAAAATACCTAAAACGAATCATTGAAGTCATTCAAGCAAAAGGTGGACACACAAAGTATTAAATAGTTTTGTAAGTATGCATGAAAACTTTTGCATTTTATTTGATGTTTTGCATTATATGGTGGAGTTAAACTAGTTTTTTATTTGTTAAATTTTCATAACTATACGTATGTGTGGTACAAAAGATGAGGGCGAATATAACTGAAATATTTCTCTGTACGAATACTTATGAGCTCCACTGTATCCAGATTTCACCGATCCAGATAACCTGAAAAAAAATAATGAAAATTTCGATCGGGGAAATGAAAAGTGATTTGATTTATATAAGCGGCTGATAATTATATATATATATATATATATACACTTTTTTTTTTTGCTTACTTTTGTTGAGTTTCAACGACGGTTCAGGATCGACCTGCGGTCGACCCCTCTGCAGCATCCCGCCTCATTTGCGGGTCTTGGTGAAGGAGGGAATTGCTCTCTGATCTCCTCCTGCCCTCGTAGCCAGCCACGCATGGCTGGTCAGGGACTTTGCACAGGAATCTGTCCAGCTGGTTCTTGAAGTTATTCAGGTCGGCGTGCTGGAGATTCCTCACTTCTTTTGGAAGGATATTGAAAAGCTTTGGGCCTCGTTTTCTGAGGGTATTTTCTATCCTCATTTTCATGGCCCCTTGTGTATGTATATATATATATACACACACACACACACACACACACACACACACACACACACACATATATATATATATATATATATATATATATATATATATACACACTTTGGTTCTTCCAAAGTTTTTTATTTGATATAAATGTTATTAAATAACAAATTTATTGAATCTTCTTCTGCAGCTTAAATCCCATCTCTATATGGGGTCGCTGTTCTTGGTGAGTTTCCTCCATCGTCTTCGGTCTACCTCTTCTCCTCCGTCCCGGCACCTCCATTTCCAGCACCCTACGTCCCACGTAATCCTCCTCTCTTCTCATCATGTGCCCATGCCATCTCAGTCTGGCTTCTTGGACTTTTCTTGACGTCTCTACTACTTTCACCGTTCCTCTAATGCGTTCGTTTCTGATTCGATCCCTTCTAGTTACACCGCACATCCATCGCAACATTTTCATTTCAGCCACATCCATCTTTCTGTCACTAGTCTTCTTCATTGGCACCGTTTCCATTCCGTACAACATGGCTGGCCTAACCACTGTTTTGAAGACCTTCCCTTTCAGCTTCACTGGCATCCTAGGATCACAGAGAACTCCCGACACCTCTCCCCAGCTCCTCCAGCGAGAATCAGTATATTTAAAATCGTGTTGTTTCCTCCTTTGCATTATGTAGAAACTGGCACATGATCTAGCATTCCATTGATGATCTTTGCTATTTGTTCTTGAGGTATTAATGTAGCCCATTCTTCTTTTGCAGATTTGACGAGGCTTTCCTTGGAGGTAGGCTTTGGTTGCCGTTTCCTTAATCTAGCACTGCATCAGACATGTTCTATTGGCACCATATCTTGGGACTGATTTGGCTATGGAAGACGTCCATTTCCATGGCTGTCAGTCCACCTTTGCATAACATATGAGCTGGTGCACCATTTTTCATGAATACATTCTGGTGGGGAGACACATTTTTAGTGGAATAGATGGGTATCAGCCAATTATATGTCTCGCAACATCTTTACTTGTTTGGCTGAATTAACATTTCCTGTGCAGACCACCAACTCTGTTTGCCCTTTGGTCTAAATCGCACCCCACACAATTATAGAAAAAAAACTGTTTTACTGTAGCTAGGAGGTGCCTCAGAAAAAATTCTTGGGATGGACATCTTCATAACTGCACATACATACACTATCTGCAAAGGAAGCAAACCGCGACTTCATAGTACAAGTTGAATTGCATACATATAAGTAATTGTTATGGTCAAATGAATAATATAACTGGTAAACTTCGGTTTTGCTTCGGCCCGAATTGGTCATTCTGACGAAGGTCAAACTTGTTGCTTCACCTTACACCTACAGCTTAACGTCGAATCCGAACTACAACCCACCACGGGCGGTCAGAAATTACAGTCCTCGCTCGGACTCGATCTCACGACCTCTCGATCAGCAGCCCAGTGTCTTAACCACTGGTTAAGCAGAGTATCCATTTATCTACCAACCAATTTTTATTGTATGAAAGGATGACCAACTGGGTTAGCTGCGCGCCGCCTGCCGTTACCAGGAATTGAACCCGGGACCGGTTGATTCGTAGTCAGCGATGCTAACCACACCACCACTGAGGCGCATATATATATATATATATATATATATATATATATATATATATATATATATATATATATATATAATATATATATATCATAAAACAAAGACATTATTAAATGCAAAAAACTTCACTTTTTTTCTACGTGAAGGTCAAAATATGATAATAAAAACCCACTCTAATAGACAGAGTTTATTTCCACAACAGTTTCGATGCCCACTGGCATCCCCTTCGGGTAGATACAGAAAAACGAATGAACCAAAAACAAGATGCAAAACAGTCCAGGGACCATTAAGAAATTCGCACCTAGGTTAGATCCCGCTCTCCCGACACTGGAAGGGCATTTTTATTAAAGGGACCCGCTTATAACTACATTCGCACAAATTTAAAACTATCTTCTTGTTCTATGCATACAGAGTCTATTATTTTTTTACATAATTATTACATTTATTATTAAATTTATTACATTTAATATTGCATTATTATTTATTACAGAAATTATAAATTTATTATTACACTGATTATTACATTGTTGTTTATTATACAGAAATTATAAACCGAAGAACGAATGAAAAAGGCGAGAAGGAAACAATCCAGAGACCATTAAGAAATTCGCACCAAGGCTAGATCCCATTCCCCCGACCCCAGAAGGGCATTTTATTAAAGGGTCCCGCTTATAAGTACATTCGCACAAATTAAAACTATCTTCTTGTGCTATACATATAGATTCTATTATTTTGACATAATTACTGCATTTATTACTGCATTTACATTTTTTATCATTTACTGTATTATGATTACTTTTACACTAATTATTAAATTTATTTTATTACCTTTATTATTACATTTATTGCGTTTATATTTGCTTATATTTGCTTGCATCTATATTTATTTATATTTATATTAATATTGCCCACTGGAATAATGCTTCAATGTCGTTTTGTAATTTTCTTATGTCAGCTTCGTTCACTATTTCCTTACATATAGGCTGACCATACGTACCGTTTTGAACGGGAGTACCGTTTGTTTTATATTTCCTGGCCGTCCCGTCGTTTTAATAAAAATGTCAATTTTGTCCCGGTTTATGTACTTACTTTTTCATGAATACAGAATATTACATAATCCCCGTCCCTTTTTTGCCATCCCAATGTCCCGTTTTTGTCTCAAGGAAATATGGTCAGCCTACTTACATATCTTTGTGTCATCTGCGAAGCATGATACAATAGTCTTTAATATCTACATCAATATCTGCAATCATTATTATGAACAGCAAGGGAGCTAATACTGTCCCTTGTGGGACAGAGCTCACGACTTCCGAGACTTCCGATTTAACTCCATTTACCACCAATCTTTGCGTTCGTTAAGACATTAAATATCCACCTTCCTAGCTTTCCAGTAATCCCTGTATCCTTAAGTTTGTGTGCTATGATTTCATGGTCACATTTATCGAAGGCTTTAGCAAAGTCAGTATATATTACATCAATGTTTTGTCCTCGACACAATGTTCCTAATATTTTCTCCTGGTAGTCTAGTAGCTGTGACAGGCATGATCTTCCCGCCCTGAAGCCATGTTGATTTGGGTTGTACAAGTCTTTTTCTTGTAGGTAGTAGGTAGTTTTGCCTCTAATTATGCGTTCAAAACACTTTATAAGGTGTGAGGTGAGAGCCACTGGCCGATAATTTTTGGGCATTGCTCTGTTACCACCTTTAAATAGGGGGGCAATGTTCGCGTTCTTTAAGGGAAGTGGAATTTGTCCTGTGTCAAGTGATTTCCTCTATAGTAAGTATAGCGGTTTTGCAATACTCTCTTTGCATTTCTTCAGAAATGTGGCACTCCATGTGGCACTCCATATATATATATATATATATATATATATATATGTGTGTGTGTGTGTGTGTGTGTGTGTGTGTGTGTACATACTAGCGGAGCGACCCGGCGTTGCCGGGTTGATGTTGAACGCTATATATATATATATATATATATATATATATGCCCGGTTAGGTCAACTAAATGCCCGATTAGATTAATTGAATGCCTGGGTTGGTTAATTGAATGCCAGGTTAGGTCAACTGTACGACCTTGACGATTGGTTAGGACCGTTAAATCATGATATTTTCGTTAAAGCTAACGAAAATATCACGACTTAACCTACCCAATCGTCAATGGCATACAGTTGACCTAACCGGACATTCAACACCCAGGTGCACAACCTCGGGACCTAATCAATATGTGTGTGAAGTTTCATGTTTGTAACTGCTTCCATTTTGGACCTATGGCTGGAACAGACACACACACACACACACACACACAACACCACACACACACGTCCTTTTATTATTATATACAGTATATATATATATATGAAAATTATTTCACGAAAGTAACACGTGAAAAATATTTATGATAAATAAAACCACGAAGGAAAGGAAACACAAAAAGGTGCTCAAGCGCTTTCGTCTAATGACATCCTCAGGAACACTGAAGTACATAAAAGGTTACGGCCTATATATAGGTTACAGAAAGAAAAAAAAATTAATAAATAACATACATACACACAAACATATATATATATATATATACATACATATCTACACACATACATATATATAATATATAATATATATGTTAAACACAGACCGTGCATGGAACAAGAACTCTTCTGGGAAAATTAAATCCACTATAGTCCGAATAAGTAATGGTAAATGACAAATACCATAGTTTTTTTCCTTTTTCATGATTTTAGCCCGACGTGGGCAACGGGTCTCTCGCAAAGAGATCCCATAAATATAGCTTCCCTCACCAGCTATCTGCAAAGCAGACAGGATCCAGCTTTGGGACGTGGATCTAGGGTTTAAAGCAAACCTAGATCCCTACACTCAGAACCTCTATATAAGTAAAAGACTCGTTGCATTCACGTCGTGTTGAATAAATCAAAGAAAAAGGGGGTAACTATTGTATTTTTAGCCAAAAAAACCAAACTTAAACCTCAACCGGGACATTGAGCGTCCACTTTTCAAGGCACGAAACACGTCCGTTTAGTATACACAAACTCAGAATGGTTCCCTGAGAACATTATATGTTAAACACAGACCGTGCATGGAACAAGGAACTCTTCTGGGAAAATTAAATCCACTATAGTCCGAATAAGTAATGGTAAATGACAAATACCATAGTTTTTTTCCTTTTTCATGATTTTAGCCCGACGTGCCTTGAAAAGTGGACGCTCAATGTCCGGTTGAGGTTTAAGTTTTGGTTTTTTTGGCTAAAAATACAATAGTTACCCCCTTTTTCTTTGATTATTCAACACGACGTGAATGCAACGAGTCTTTTACTTATATAGAGGTTCTGAGTGTAGGGATCTAGGTTTGCTTTAAACCCTAGATCCACGTCCCAAAGCTGGATCCTGTCTGCTTTGCAGATAGCTGGTGAGGGAAGCTATATTTAGGGATCTCTTTGCGAGACCGTTGCCCACGTCGGGCTAAAATCATGAAAAAGGAAAAAACTAGGTATTTGTCATTTACCATTACTTATTCGGACTATAGTGGATTTAATTTCCAGAAGAGTTCCTTGTTCCATGCACGGTCTGTGTTGTAACATATAATGTTCTCAGGGAACCATTCTGAGTTTGTGTATACTAAACGGACGTGTTTCGTGCCTTGAAAAGTGGACGCTCAATGTCCCGGTTGAGGTTTAAGTTTTGGTTTTTTTTGGCTAAAAATACAATAGTTACCCCCTTTTTCTTTGATTTATTCAACACGACGTGAATGCAACGAGTCTTTTACTTATATAGAGGTTCTGAGTGTAGGGATCTAGGTTTGCTTTAAACCCTAGATCCACGTCCCAAAGCTGGATCCTGTCTGCTTTGCAGATAGCTGGTGAGGGAAGCTATATTTATGGATCTCTTTGCGAGAGACCCGTTGCCCACGTCGGGCTAAAATCATGAAAAAGGAAAAAAACTATGGTATTTGTCATTTACCATTACTTATTCGGACTATAGTGGATTTAATTTTCCCAGAAGAGTTCCTTGTTCCATGCACGGTCTGTGTTTAACATATAATGTTCTCAGGGAACCATTCTGAGTTTGTCTATATATATATATATATGCAATAAACGGAGAAGTAAAAATAAAAATTAAAAATTAAAAATTAGAGGATTAACAAAGAGCCATACAGATTTGTAAGGAAAAATATCGATTTTAAGCACAAGATCAAATGAATTAGAAAAATACAAATTTATACTGGAAATCTGCCCGGGTTTTAACACTTTGCCTTTTAGAGTCAAGTTTCGATATATATAAAAATAAAATGAAGATTAGAAGTTAATAAAGTAGCATACAGGTTTACCAAAGATTTAGCGTCCTACCCTTTTTATCTAAATTTGTTTTGAAGGAATTCAAAACAACAGGATCGAGTTGAAAAAGACCTTTGCTTATGTTGAAGTTATTTGAAAGTTGGATAATGGCAGACTCAAGAATATTTCTATTAACAATGTTGCTAGAATGAAATAAAACTGAAGCATTATTCCAATCAATACAGTGGGATAACTCTGACAAATGGACAAAAAGAGCACTGGACAACTGTCCTGTTCTAACGGAATATTGATGCTGTTTTATACGTGTGTGCAAATCCTTTCCCGTCTGACCTATGTAAAAGGAATCACATTGTTTACACCCAATTTTATAGATAATGCCTGAATTATTGGTAGGGCTATTTCTTACTATGATATTTTTCACAATATTGTTATATGAAAATACTACATTAATATCCAAAAGTTTAAGTACATTAGCAATGCCTAAAAAGCCCGGGAAAAATGGAAGTACTAAAATATTTTTTGACAAAGTACGAGTGTTATTATTGACACGATAGAAAGTTCGTTTTGCCTTGTTGAGACAAGATTCCATAAACGCAGATGGGTAACACAGATCACTTCCAATACCGTTGATTTTTTCCAATTTGCCAGTCCGGAATACATCGATGCCGAATTGGAAAAAATCAACGGTATTGGAAGTGATCTGTGTTACCCATCTGCGTTTATGGAATCTTGTCTCAACAAGGCAAAACGAACTTTCTATCGTGTCAATAATAACACTCGTACTTTGTCAAAAAATATTTTAGTACTTCCATTTTTCCCGGGCTTTTTAGGCATTGCCAATGTACTTAAACTTTGGATATTAATGTAGTATTTTCATATAACAATATTGTGAAAAATATCATAGTAAAAAATAGCCCTACCAATAATTCAGGCATTATCTATAAAATTGGGTGTAAACAATGTGATTCCTTTTACATAGGTCAGACGGGAAAGGATTTGCACACACGTATAAAACAGCATCAATATTCCGTTAGAACAGGACAGTTGTCCAGTGCTCTTTTTGTCCATTTGTCAGAGTTATCCGACTGTATTGATTGGAATAATGCTTCAGTTTTATTTCATTCTAGCAACATTGTTAATAGAAATATTCTTGAGTCTGCCATTATCCAACTTTCAAATAACTTCAACATAAGCAAAGGTCTTTTTCAACTCGATCCTGTTGTTTTGAATTCCTTCAAAAAAATTTAGATAAAAAGGTAGGACGCTAAATCTTTGGTAAACCTGTATGCTACTTTATTAACTTCTAATCTTCATTTTATTTTTATATATATCGAAACTTGACTCTAAAAGGCAAAGTGTTAAAACCCGGGCAGATTTCCAGTATAAATTTGTATTTTTATAATTCATTTGATCTTGTGCTAAAAATCGATATTTTTCCTTACAAATCTGTATGCCTCTTTGTTAATCCTCTAATTTTTAATTTTTAATTTTTATTTTTACTTCTCCGTTTATTGCATATATATATATATATATATATGTATGTGTGTAGATATGTATATAATATATATATATATATATATATATATATATGTTTGTGTGTATGTATGTTATTTATTAATTTTTTTTTTTTTCTGTAACCTATATATAGGCCGTAACCTTTTATGTACTTCAGTGTTCCTGAGGATGTCATTAGACGAAAGCGCTTGAGCACCTTTTTGTGTTTCCTTTCCTTCGTGGTTTTATTTATCTATATATAGATATATATATATATATATAATATATATATATAAACGCCCGCTGCGTCTTGCGCAATGAAAGTCCCTCGATACATAACCTCGTGGGGAGGCCATTCTTTGGTTCTTCCTTAACGTGTATACTAAATTTGGTGCAGATTACCCTAGCCGTTTAGGAAACCCTATCTCAGTCCCTCCCACATTTGTCTTTCGTTGATTTATTTAACTCCCCCATTGAGATGCGGGAGAGTTTTTCTAAAAGTTTTGGGGATACTCGATTGTTGGTGTATCCCAGAGTTCGTAAAAGAAAATGAGGCCTCTTTTCCATACAAATACTGTACGTCAATGTAGCGTACAATGCGAAGAATTCAGATTTTTTTTTTTTTTTTTTTAGGAAAATCGGTTCTGGCTTTTTATTTAATTTTTCAGTAATCAATTCAATCACTGTTTTTTGACCCTCTTATTCCTTATGATTAGCATTACATTTTCATTTAAATGTACACGTCTCTCGGCAAGGGGATATGACAGCGTATTTAAGACTTGTTCTGCTTTAATTCCAAGCCTTTTATTTTTTTACAGTTTCCTATTCAACGACTAACACTTTTGTTTTTTGTTTCTGGTTCTGGCACTGGTTCACATACTGTTTCTTGCTCATAAACCTTTTCTTTTTACTGGAATTTTCTTGCGTTTGAAAAAATCTTCTATTATCATGATATTACTGTGAATCACGTTTTTCGTAATTTGTTATATTCGTTATAATTTTGTAATTCCATTAGAAGACGAATAGCACAACACACACACACACACATTTAAGATAAGGGAGATGGGGGATGGTGATGAGGTGGAAAATAGAATAAAAATAAAATAAATATATATAAATATATTCGGGCGGGGGATAATAAGGGGAAATATGGGATAAGATAAGGGGGAATGGGGATGGTGATAATGGAAATAATAAATACAAATAAATAAAAATATGTGTATATGTGAGCGTCATGTCATACCCATTGTTGGGTGGTGATAAGGGGAAGGGGTGTGGAAGGGGGATGATGATAAAGGAAAAATTATATATATATATATATATATATATATATATATATATATATATATATATATATATATATATATATATATATCGGGTGGTCCGAAAAAAATGACGCATTTTTTAAAATTAATATCTCAGTAACCCCCTTCCTTATCATGACAATTTTTATATGCAAGATACTTTCAAACTTCTTTTTTTGAATGCAAGAAACGGAATTCTGATATCTTTTATAGTTTTCTCGCAATTAACAAAAGTAACAACATGGGTAAAAAAAACAAAAATCGCAATATAATATCCGTTTTTTATACGATATCATTTTTATACGATATCATGCGATATTTTTGCAAGTTATTACAAAACTCTACAGGAATGAACAAGTCAAATTGTGGATATTTTTATTTTTTAACAATTCGTCAGTACCCTTAATGATGTTGTCAGAGGAAGATCGTATTCTCATTAAAAATTGTTACTGTGAAAAAGGATGGAAGACTGGAAGGTTATTGCAAGAGTTTCCCGGCAAAAAGTGGAAAAGGCGTGCAGTGGAAAGACTCTTAAAGAAGATTCGCGAATCGGGAAGTACTGCCAGAAAACCAGGAAGCGGTAGACCTAAAACAGCTTCGGTTCCAGAAAATGTGGATTACATCAACGATAAAATCTGCTCTCAAGAAGATAAACCAGGGAGTCATTTGTCACAAAGAACAATTGCTAAACATTTGAATATTGGAAAGACTTCTGTACACCGAATAATTAAAGCACAAAAACTAAAAGCCTTCAAAAGAATAGTATCTTCTAGAAAAAGTGATACTGTTAAGGATAAAAGAAAAACAAGGTGCAGAAAGTTACTTGATAATTTCTCTGTCGTTGATATTAAAAAGATAGTCTTCACGGATGAAAAAGATTTCACTCTAGAAATTCCGCGAAACCGTCAAAATGATGTTGTCTACGGGCGTGGTAAAAAGTGTGACATTTCAATAAACAGATTGTATCATGAAACGTCAAGATTCTCCAAAAAGGTTATGATATCTGCAGGGGTCTCTTGGAATGGCAAGACAGATGTTCATTTTATTGAAACTGAAAAGACAAAGGTGAATTCTGCAAATTACATTGAACTTTTAAGAACAAAATTGTTGCCGGATTGTCGTCGCCTGTATCAAGAAAATGATTTCATATTTCAACAAGATGGAGCACCGTCGCATACAAGCTACGCCACACAGTCGTTTCTGATTAGCAATACACCAAAATTAATCACGAAAAATGAGTGGCCACCACAAAGCCCAGATTGTAATCCTATGGACTACTCAATTTGGGAGTTACTAAAAGAGAAGGTTTACCGAGGTCGACGAGAAAAATTCACC
The DNA here is from genome assembly GCA_023014485.1 of Bathynomus jamesi. Taxonomy (NCBI): domain Eukaryota; kingdom Metazoa; phylum Arthropoda; class Malacostraca; order Isopoda; family Cirolanidae; genus Bathynomus; species Bathynomus jamesi. The sequence goes on along the minus strand of JAJOZX010000090.1, from coordinate 554,401 downwards.
GAATCAGAATTAAAAAGTAAAATACTTGAATCTTGGCAAGAAATTGGCATTAATGAAGTAAGAAGTATTATTTTTGTGTGGAAGAAAAGACTTAGATTAGTGTGTCAACAGAGTGGTGGTCCAATCGATCATTTACTGTAAATTAATTAGTTAAATTTCTGATTAAATTTTTCCTTTCTCATGATATTCGTTTTTTTGACCCATGTTGTTACTTTTGTTAATTGCGAGAAAACTATAAAAGATATCAGAATTCCGTTTCTTGCATTCAAAAAAAGAAGTTTGAAAGTATCTTGCATATAAAAATTGTCATGATAAGGAAGGGGGTTACTGAGATATTAATTTTTAAAAAATGCGTCATTTTTTTCGGACCACCCATGTAATGTACCAAATTGTATGATATGTATATTACAAATTGGTGTTAAAAGCCTCAATGTTTGAAATAAACTTTTTTTCTATGGAGAGCATTGCCATCGCCACCAATCTTGCTTTACAAATTCTTTTACCTGCTTTCACTTTTTCAGTTACGATATATATGCATGACGTTATACTAAGAACGTTAGCGAAATTTAGTGTTACCAAGCAAACAAACGGAGGTATGTTTGCAGGGAGAGGGAGACGGGGGCGGTGGCGTGTGCGCGCGACGGGTACGTTTGAATGGGAATGACAACCCGTATCCATCCAGATATTACCCCATCCATCCATCCAGATATTACCCCCTCCAACCAGCTAACATAAATCACGCTGCCCCAAGAGCAAACTAAACTAACCCACGTGTGTGTACACACACACACACACACACACATATATACAGGGTGTCCCGTAAGTCTGGACCCATAGGGAAAAATAATAAAATTACAAAATAGTCCAAAAATTTATTACATAATCTGTTCAAAGTGTCCGCCGTTGTGTCGCACACATAGTTGAAGACGTAATCTCCACTGCGACAGCACTTTCTGAATCACAGTCGCAGAAATTTCTTGACACGCCTCCACAATGCGTGCTTTAAGGTGGAAAATGTTCTGAAGTTTGACCTCGTACACTTTGGCTTTCAAGTGGCCCCACAAATAAAACTCCAGCAGAGTAAGATCATAATAAAAAAATAATAAAAATAATAATAAAAATAATAAAAAAAATATATTATAAATAAATTTTTGGACTATTTTGTAATTTTATTATTTTTCCCTATGGGTCCAGACTTACGGGACACCCTGTATATATAGATATATATATATATGAATAGAAACGACATAAGTATTAAGGAACGTTTCTGCACACGAGGAGGAGAGATAACGAAATAATGAAAAATGAGGCGAACCGCCTGGGAATCGAACCCAGGGCCTTCCAATTGCCGGTCGGACGCTCTACCATTATGCTACGGACCTCACTCAATCACAAATCGAAATTCTCCAAATAGGGCAGAAACCAATGCCCTCAGAGAGCACCCTCGCAAATCGTGAATATGCGCAAATAACTGCAATGACCGCGCAGTATATAAATGAATAGAAACGACATAAGTATTAAGGAACGTTTCTGCACACGAGGAGGAGAGATAACGAAATAATGAAAAATGAGGCGAACCGCTGGGAATCGAACCCAGGGCCTTCCAATTGCCGGTCGGACGCTCTACCATTATGCTACGGACCTCACTCAATCACAAATCGAAATTCTCCCAAATAGGGCAGAAACCAATGCCCTATTTGGGCATTGAGTGAGGTCCGTAGCATAATGGTAGAGCGTCCGACCGGCAATTGAAGGCCCTGGGTTCGATTCCCAGGCGGTTCGCCTCATTTTTCATTATTTCGTTATCTCTCCTCCTCGTGTGCAGAAACGTTCCTTAATACTTATGTCGTTTCTATTCATTTATATACTGCGCGGTCATTGCAGTTATTTGGCATATTCACGATTTGCGAGGGTGCTCTCTGAGGGCATTGGTTTCTGCCCTATTTGGGAGAATTTCGATTTGTGATTGAGTGAGGTCCGTAGCATAATGGTAGAGCGTCCGACCGGCAATTGGAAGGCCCTGGGTTCGATTCCCAGGCGGTTCGCCTCATTTTTCATTATTTCGTTATCTCTCCTCCTCGTGTGCAGAAACGTTCCTTAATACTTATGTCGTTTCTATTCATTTATATACTGCGCGGTCATTGCAGTTATTTGCATATATATATATATGATGACTAATGACGAATTATATAAGTATCCTCTGAATATATTCCCTCTTATCTCTTTTCTGAACAGCTTTGCAAACACAAGGCTTGCCTAGATACGAGTATATGCTCACACCCACACTTTCAGTAAAAAAAATATTAATAAATTTTTAGAATATATATATATATATAGATATATATATATATATATATATATATGGGAGATTCGTCATATCCAATTATATGTGTGTGTGTGTGTGACACTATACCATGACCTTTAGCGACCACCATTCAACTCTGCATCAGCTTTAACAATGGTATTACACCATCGAGAGACGAACCCCGCACCACTCGTGGTAAATACTGTTGAAAATAGTTAATATATAGATTTCTTTTTAGAACTAATAATAATTCATTGCCTATACACAAAATATTTATTAATATGTACAGATTTTTAATTTTTTTTATTAGTATAGTAAACTCATCAATAATGGTGGAAATATTTACATCCTCATTATTTTGCATCATACAAGCAATTCTTTAATGTATGAGGCTTTCTATTCTTGATATACAGAGCCTTAAGATCATTTAGGATTATTTTTGTTCCTACCTAACAATTGGATGTAGGCTAGGATGTAGGATCTTAGTGACCCGTCGCTACACTCTCTCCATTCTGTCTATGTCCTGTCGTAAATATGGAGAAGAGAAATGAACGCAATATTCCAGGTGGGAGCGTACTAAGGAATTGTATGATGTTAGCATTGTTTTCTCTGACTTAAATTCAAACAATCTACCAATAAATCCTAAGATTTTATTTGCGTTTCTGACCGCTTAAATACATTGTTTCCTCAATTTAAGAGTGTCGGCAACAATAATATCTAAATCTTTCTCTTCCGTAACACTAGTTAGTGTCTTGTCGTGCATAAATACTTTCTTTAACAGTGTTTCTACCGATATGCAACGTTTTATATTTATCTATATTAAAATTCATTTGCAAAATTTCCGCCCACTCGAGTAATTTATTAATATCTTCTTGAATCTGCAAATATTCTGGCGCTGATATTTTCGTCCCCCTGGTTTGGTATCATCCACAAATTTTGAAATTATACTCTTAATTCCCAAGTCGATGTCATTGATATAAATAATAAAAAGAACTAGTTCCAGAACTGATATCTGAGGCACACCGCTAGTTACACTTTTTCAGTTAGACGCTTTGCCATTAATGACCACTCTTTGTTTACGTCCACTAAGCCAATTTTCGATCCATTTGAGAACATTACCATCAATTCCGTGAGAATGAAGTTTAGCTAATAATTATAATCTTCTATGTGGCACTTTATCAAACGCTTTTTGAAAATCGAAGTATAAATATCTCCTGTTTTACTCTCGTCATATATATATATTTACAATATCATTAAAGAAGTCGAGCAAATTAGTTAGACAAGAACGATTACGTCGAAAGTCGTGTTGAGAATCTTTGAATAATTTATTAATTTCTTCGTGATTAACTATTTTGTTCCGAACGATCCTCTCCATAAGGTTACCAACTACTGACGTCAGGCTGATGGGACGATAATTTTCCGGGAGTGATTTGTCCCCTTTTTTAAATATTGGCGTAATGTTTGCAAGTTTCCAACCTAGCGGAACTTCTCCAGACTGTAACAATATATTATTAAATATATATGTAAGAGGAGAGACTATTGCGCAGTTCACTTCTTTAAGTACCTTAGGGTAGAGCTTATCTGGACCGGGAGTTTTATTAGGATTAATTGGGATTCAAACGACAAGATTAATTAGGATTAATTATTAGATTAGGATTAATTTTATTAAAGTTTCGTTTCCCGACCTCTGCTTTCCATAGCGGTCATATCATCAGGTCGCCATTTTTAATTTAATTTTTATATCGAAGTGATCATCGATTGTACCGGCCGTAATTTTTCAACTAGATCTTTTGCAGTTTTGGTACTATCCCGTTATCTCCCCACCAAGTTTTAATATGATTAAGTGAATGCCCGGTTAGGTCAACTGTACACCTTTGACGATTGGTTGGGTTAAGTCGTGATATTTTTGTTAGCTTTTTTCTATTTTTTCCATCGGTACATCGCTAGAAATGCCTGTTTTATTTTGATATACAGTGTGTTCATAAAAGATCTGAACGATTTCAATCTTTATTAATGTGATAACCCAATAACATACAAAGAAACAAGTTTATCCATGTGACTCGGCACAGCTAATAGTTTTATATATATATGTTTAATAAACTTAACGTGTGCGCCATTGGTCGCCCGTACAACATCCAATCGATATTCAATTACTCGCCATGTGCGTTCAAGCATGCCAGCATCGACCATCGCTATTGTATCCCTGATCCTGATTCGTAGTTCATGGATGCTGACAACCTTGGTAAGGTATAAAAAAGTGTATTAGTTGCTCTATCGCTTACACATGCTTCATGCTTTATATCTTATTTAGTATGAAAAATATTAACGAATCAAATCGTTCAGATCTTTTATAAACACCCTGTATAACATAAAAAAAAATCGTCCTCGAAAGCAGGAGGTCACGAAACGAAAAATTACCTTAATTTTTATTAGGATTAATTTTACTTGTTAATTTTATGACATATTTCCTCGTTATTATTTTTTTTAATTCTAATCTAACACATGTAATGATCTTGTGCATTACAAACAGATTACAGGCTACGGTTCAAAATTTTAAACCATATCAGTTTGTTTTCAGTTGCTTATTTTAAACCAATTACAAACAAATTGGGATCTTTTCCGTTTGACTGCCGCCATTGAAACATGAGAGGTGAGTGCCCCCAACCTTCTTTACTTAGCCTTATAAGGCTAACTAACGAAACTATCACGACCTAACCTAACCAATCGTTAGGTCAACTGTACGACCTTGACGATTGGTTAGGTTAGGTCGTGATATTTTTGTTAGTTAGCCTTATAAAGCTAACTAAAGAAGGCTGGAGGCCCTGATCTTCAGGTGATCCCCTTATTTTTCTGAGTACACGATTAAAACTTAAAAATTAAGCATGGATCTTGAAAGCAATTAAAATTGTTTATAAGAAACAAAATTTGAAGGGGAAATTAAGAAAAGCTTTTTTATAAAGTAACTTATTTTGTATCATCAAGACATTTCAGTTAAAATACAAAATACAAAAAGTTTAATTATGTTTCAATGGCGGCAGTCAAACGGAAAAGATCCACAAATTGTATTGTTCATATTTATAATAGTAGGTCTTGTTCAGTAGTTGGACCAGTGGCCGTCCTTTTCGTTCAGAAGGAGGTTAAACAACCTCAAAACATTACATTACTTTTCATAATTTGAGGAAACCTAAAAATAGATGGATCACCTGAAGATCAGGGCCCCCAGCCTCAATTACCAAATGATATCTTCGTTAAAACTAACGAAAATATCACGACTTAACCTAACCAATCGTCAAGGGCGTACAGTTGACCTAACCGGGCATTCAATTTAATTTATTATTATATTTGGTACTGTAAACCAAAAAACAACAATACATGGGGCCCCTGATCTTCAGGTGATCCATATAGATTTATGGAACTCGTAATATACTGTAACTTAGATCCATGAGGAACCAAACTGAAATATGCATTTATCATTTTATAATTAATTTGTTCGACTCAATTAAACCTTTCGTAACTAATTATAATATAATAATCGGTAATAAACTTGCTTTGAATTAATGGATCACCTGAAGACGAAATCCCCCAATCTCAATCGCCCTCGACGATTGGTTAGGTTTAGTCGTGATATTTTCGTTAAAACTAACGAAAATATCAAGACTTAACCTAATCAATCGTCAATATATATATATATATACAAAACAACGAAAATATCACGACTAAACCTAACCAATCGTCAAGGGCGATTGACATTGGAGACTTTAGTCTTCAGGTGATCCAAATTAATTTCTACGGAATGGCTACAGTACCTTTACTTCTCTCCCTCTAACCTAAATTTAGAAACTGAACTAAAATGAATAGCACTCGCGCACACACGCGGACAGACCAGTATTTTAAAAATGAAATAATGAAGGCGTATTTAAAAAGTTGCGTGGTTTGAAATTGACTTCTTCCTATTTACACTGCACGTGGTGAACTACTGTAGATACACTGACTGGATTTTCTGCATTCGTATTAACACAAACATAATTTAACTGATTAAGCAACTTAAATTATATATTATCATTAAGGCTAAAGACTTCCAATGTCATTTCTCCGGTCGTTTTCTGGAAACGCTGGCTTACTTAAGTTCTTTCTAGGGTACCAGATCTATTTATGTCCTTTCTCTGTTTATTTTGGACTACAGTTTTGAGGTAAAAAGAAATTCAGAGTCACCCGTGTACTTTCTGGGAGGGTTGAAAAAAGGTTTAGTCACAACTGTACCATATACCGTGTCTTCTTCAGAAACGTCGTATCGTTTCGTGTCACGCGCTTAAGAAAATACTTAAATTGAACAGTGTTTAGAGTGCACTCAAAAAATACTATATACAGTATACGGTACGCGAAGAATGTTATGAAAATAAAATCCATGAAACACTTTTTATCCTTTCAATTTATATCTGAATATACAAAATAATTGTTCAACAGTACTAAATATGCTTAATTTAAGCCATATTTTCACTAAATAATGATATTAAATAGGACTAATTCCGTACTGTACTATAAATTCACGAAATAAAAAAAGGACTAATAATGACCCAACGTTACGTAACCTCGCTGATCTAACGGGAAGCGGTGTTGCGCCGTGGCCACGACGTATTCTCCTCAAACTATGTCTGATAAGCAGAGCTGGGCATTTGCGGCATATTTTGCGGTACTGCGGTACTTGCGGTACCACCGCACTACCACCCCGGGCCCCCATAACGCAGTACCGCAAAGGATCGCTGAAAGTACCGCAGTACCGCTACCGCATTCAAATTTCCGCGTACCGGTTTGGTACCGGTTTGGTAGTGCAGCAGTACCGCAGTACCGCAATATGCCGCAAGTGCCCAGCTCTGCTGATAAGCTAGTGTTAAATTTAGTAAAGTTTGTAAGATAAGATGAAATATTTTTTAAGTGTTCTTCTTAAAGTATATTTATTGTTTCGTTAATAAAAGCTCTGAAATTTGACCGTTAATTTTCATTTATCTTATCATGCGCGGGTCATATTGCGTCACTATTTCAAACATGTAAATTTTCTGAACATAATTTTCTGAACATATTGAGATGTACGTAGGAATTAAAAGCATGTTTAACCTTAAATGTATTTCAAAAGGGTTGAAAAGATTCGTGTATAGGTGTGTCTTTTAACTTAATACACTATGTTTACAGTACAGCTTTATCATTCGAATCAGTAATTAGGGTAACAGTAGTAAACGCAGTCGCCCATCTAGTGTCGCTTAACTTTGCTGATTGACGGGAAACGGTATTACGATATTGGAAGCAACGAAGCCCTGTGAATATGTAGTTTCGTAGCATCCAGCTTTTTGACATGGATCCTGATTGACCGAAAGTTGACGTCTTCATGGCTCTCGGCCAATTTTGACCAATCATATTAGTGACGTCATTAATAGTGATGTTTGTTTTTGGTACTCTTTGATTCAGTCGTGAAACTTAGCACTTTTTGTACCGTCATATTAAATGGTATTTACAAGGAGCAGGTTTTAGAGTGTGGAATGAGCTTACTTTTATTACAATTTAGTCGCTATGGAAGAGTTTTTTTGTGTAATTGATTTTCTAAATTTTATTAAAGGCTTTTTCTATTTTTATTTTACATGTAGGCTTGGATTTTTTAGGTGATGCAAATTCCATGATATATAAAATTTTTATTCTGATATGGTATATACACAGTATATTACTGTCATAAGCAGTTTTTTTTTGTATAAAAATCGATTTATAGTGGCTATAAACAGGAAAATTGTTTTGTAAAGTGTGTTTGTGTATGTAATGTTTGCGAATTATTTGCTTATATTATACAGTTTGTCTCCTTTAGGCATAATTATAGAAGGTTTCACTTTACAAAAAGTTGGTTACGCGCTTCAAAATGTAAATTTTTTCTTCCGATTATGTATTATAATTGCGTCATATTTTTGGTTTCATATATTTTAATAATAATAATAATAATAATTATAATAATAATAATAATAATAATGAAAAAATTTAATTAGTTTCATGCAGTAACGATGAACTACGTGTATTTACTATTACAAATCATGCTGAGTTTCGTGATGAAGTAGAGAGTTTATCGCAGATGTTTCCGTAATTTAGGGGGGTTCTTCCTGATGAATTTAGCGTTGCAGATTGGAATTAATGTAACTGATTTGATTTTTCGGTGTTTACGTCAAAATTCATTATTTAATGATTTTTAGGTAAATGTATTATTTTTAAACGTTATTCGGGATTATTCATACATTATTCATAACAAAAATGGGGTCCTCTGCTGTAGATTGCTGTTAACGGTGGATAACGTTCGGTTCGCTGTTGGTTACATGAACCTGAATTTTTTTTCATTTTGGTCTCTTGTACGTGATTGTACCAATTTTATTGGTGAAAATACTTTGTACAATGATGTTATAAAAAGTATGGTTATCATGCATGGGCGCATTCATATATATATATATATATATATATATATATATTATATATATATATATAAAAGCAAACAACCACAGGGAAAAGGAAAAGTAAACACGAAATCCGAGCGCTTTCGTGATATATTCACATCTTCAGGGATGTGAATATATCCCTGAAGATGTGAATATATCACGAAAGCGCTCGGATTTCGTGTTTACTTTTCCTTTTCCCTGTGGTTGTTTGCTTATTAAAAAGATCACGTGTTTTCTGTGATTTTACTGCATATATATATATATATATATATATATATATATATATATATATATATATATGGGATTGAAACACACACACACATTGTTTTTAGTTTATTTCTTCGATGATATATTTTATGTTCTCTTTCTTGCTGTAAATGCCATAAGTTACCTTATGGGTAGTTTTGGACGATTAAAGTGTTGTGAAATTCTATAATTTTTATAATTTTTTCTTTTATTTTGTGGCAGAAGAAATTATAGTTATTGTTTCGAGTGAAGTGCAGAGAAAAATGTGTAAACTGAATTTGAAAGATGATAATCCGTAACGAGTACAAACATTTGGCTCCTTTTTTCCAAAATTTGTAAAATGTTCGATTTGAAAGCAACTAAGTTGAAATCAGATTCCACCAGTAACGTGCGAGTAATGCGCAGCGGGTTGTATCGTACAAGACGTTTCCAGAGATTGCAGCCTGCTATTATTTTTGGTCAGTCCTGGTCCCACTGCTTCTATGCTTATTTTAATGTACGCCGTACGATTCGTTTAGCAAACCTCGAGAATTTGAACGAGTGTTTAAAGCTTTACTGTCCATCCATATAGGCACACAGGAGGTTCGTGGTGAAACCGCCTGCCAAATACTATGTAGGGAGCCTTTCAGCTGGACGTAGTAGAGGAACATCGCTTACTGAAAGGACAGTTGAGTTGAGAGTGGCGAGTTTCTTCATCAGCTTCTAGATTTGCAATCACGTCCAGTTCCAGGACGTGGATCCACTTTCAATTTATTTCCATACCCTTGATCTTCTTTGAATTGGACGACATATTTTCGTCATTTTTGGAGATGCATGGTGATGCAATCCCTTTTGCATTCTAGTGAAATGAATAAGAGCAGCTATGATTGGAAATTTAAACGTTTCCGTTTTCAGCTTTCGACAGACAAAAGGCAGCAGAGTACTATTTGAAAAGGATTCAGAAAATTAATGAACACTGATTATCGTTTGGTGAAGTTATAAATGAAAAAGTTTGGGATAGCATTAAAAATACTTCTTTTGTGTTATATACTATGTGCGTTGTAGTCAGTATGTTTTGTAAACATTTTCGTTTTATGTTTACCCAATAGTAATTTTCTCTCTCTCTCTCTCTCTCTCTCTCTCTCTCTATATATATATATATATATATATATATATATATACAGTATATACTAGCTGTTTTTGCCCATGCTGCTAGGCTTATATGGTAGATAATGAAGTTGTTTTTAGTATTTTTGTTTTTTTTGGAGGTAATTTTAGTTTTGTAAAGCCATTTCTATTTGAGTTGAGGTAAGGAACTAAGTAAGAATGTGGAACTTTATCGTACGCTATAGATTTTAAATGTCAGATTCAAATGATTTGGGCTTCATGACTTATTGTATTAAGTTATTGGTATTCAGCTTATTTTTCGATTAACTTCTCTTGCTTTTGATTTGACTTGTATGTTCACACTATTATTAAGTTGCTCGTATTAAACTGAATTTTTTTAGTGATGGCTGCGGGGTATTTAGTGTTATTACCTTATGATTAAATACCTTTCTCTCTAAGGTTAAATCGCAGTTTTCCAACTACACCCCCCCCCCCCCGCCGAACTCGAAAATTTTAAATTATTCAAATAGTTTTTTATTTTTCGTCGTATGCCCCAGTGATTGGGGGACCTGCCGTTCCCCAATTACTGGAGGTTCAATTATTTTGTCAATAAAACTATAGAAAAGAACGCAGCCATGCAAACCTTGAGCTTCACATTGTGTCGAGATTTGTGAAACTTAAGATTTTTATGACTATACTTTCATTGGTACTTTTCCGTTATACCCTCGCAATTTTAATAAACCTCTAATGTCAATCGCCCTTGACGATTGGTTAGGTTTAGTCATGATATTTTCGTTGTTTTGTGTGTATATATATATATATATACTAAAATTTTATTGATTTCAATATTCAGCACTCAGTAATCCTTAATTGTAGGTAGTTGTAGCCTTCTTGTACGCGATTTGTGTATAATTAGTATGCGATTTTGGAAAATATAACCGCTGTTTAAAAGGTGCCAATTATCTTGCTTACGGAATTTTCGTTTCCTCAAGAGGCCTACATTGGTTTCTTCCGCAATGCTTTACTATTTTCACGGACTCTCTCAGTACTTATTTCAAATTTCCTTCATTTTCGACATTTCGTAAATATTTCTGATAATTTATACTGTAAAATCGGTATGAACATACTGGAAATTATCTTTTCTTTTAATAAAAACACTTTCACGTGAAGGGAGAGATTAAAATTTTTAATTAAACATGAATTACTTGTATTTTCCTGTGATCTCGTAAGTATAAGTTTCTCCATGGAGTTAATTTAATCTTAGGTATCTATAAAGCCAAAATAAGTTAATTTGTTGCTGTCGTTTGAAGAGTTCTTGAGAGGGGGCCGAGTGTAAACAAAGCTCTAAAATATATCCAATCCACCTGCGTTCACCGGAGCGACAACATTCTGCAACTGAGGTAAAACCACTCGTCATTAGCGGTCGGCGAAGAAATCCAGTACGTATAACATTGACGCATAAGGAACTTATTCCTGTGTACCTTTGTTTTCGTATATGTAGCGTCAGTGTAAATAGGTAGATAAGCACGAATGTTATTGGAATGTATTTTAATATCTAATTAAACACATTTTAATTAAAATTAAAAATAGAATAATAAAAATGTCTTTGTTTATATAAAATCTATATATATAATATATATATTATATATATATGCGCCTCAGTGATGGTGTGGTTAGCATCGCTGACTACGAATCAACCGGTCCCGGGTTCAATTCCTGGTAACGGCAGGCGGCGCGCAGCTAACCCAGTTGTTCAGCCTTTCATACAATAAAAATTGATTGGTAGATAAATGGATACTCTGCTTAGCCAGTGGTTAAGACACTTGGCTGCTGATCGAGAGGTCGTGAGATCGAGTCCGAGCGAGGACTGTAATTTCTGACCGCCTGTGGTGGGTTGTAGTTCGGATTCCACGTTAAGCTGTAGATGTAAAGTGGAGCAACAAGTTTGACCTTCGTCAGAATGACTAATTCGGGCCGAAGCAAAACCGAAGTTTACCAGTTATATTATTCATTTGACCATAACAATTACTTATATGTATGCAATTGAACTTGTACTATGAAGTCTCGGTTTGCTTCATTTGCAGATAGTGTGTGTATGTGCAGTTATGAAGACGTCCAGCCCAAGAATTTTTTCTGAGGCATCTCCTAGCTACAGTAAAACAGGGTTTTTTTCTATAATTGTGTGGGGTGCGATTTAGACCAAAGGGCGAACAGAGTTGATGGTCTGCACAGGAAATATTAATTCAGCCAAACAAGTAAAGATGTTGCGAGATATATAATTGACTGATACCCATCTATTTCATTAAAAATGTGTCTCCCCACCAGAATGTATTCATGAAAAATGGTGCACCAGCTCATAAGTTATGCAAAGGTGGACTGACAGCCATGGAAATGGACGTCTTCCATAGCCAAATCAGTCCCAGGATATGGTGCCAATAGAACATGTCTGATGCAGTGCTAGACTAAGGAAACGGCAACCAAAGCCTACCTCCAAGGAAAGCCTCGTCAAATCTGCAAAAGAAGAATGGGCTACATTAATACCTCAAGAACAAATAGCAAAGATCATCAATGGGATGCTAGAACATGTGTCAGTTTCTACATAATGCAAAGGAGGAAACAACACGATTTTAAATATATTGATTCAATAAATTTGTTATTTAATAACATTTATATCAAATAAAAAACCTTGGAAGAACCAAAGTGTTATATACAGGGCGTCCCAAAAAAATGTATACACACTTTAACAGCTGATAGCTCAATTGATGTTTCTTTCTTCCCCAAGTTAAACCCATTAGAATTAATAATGGCAGTCAGACTAAGCTTTGAACAAAGGAAATTCATTCTAAAATGCTACTGGAAGTGTGAAAACGCAGTTGAAGTGCAAAGACAGTTTAGGAGGGAGTTTCAAACAGATCCACCAACACGACTTACCATCACTCGAATTAGAGATAAGTTTGAAGCCGATGGAACTGTTCAGAATGTCCAAAAAGCGTTCCGGAAGACCACGGACATCGACAAGCCCCACAAAGCAAGAAAGAGTACTGGAAACGTATCACCAAAGTCCAAGAAAATCTGTGCGGCAAGCGAGTCGTGAGGTAGGAATTTCAGAATCGTCTGTCCAACGCATTTTGAAGCGCTGTCAATGGAAAAGTTCATTCCAAGATTAGTCCATGCTATTAATGAAGATGATCCGGACCGAAGAGTGGAGTATTGCGAGTGGTACTTGGCACGATGTGGATGTGGATTGGACGAAGGGGTTCGTAGAATACCCTCCGCGTTCACCAGACCTCACACCACTAGACTTTTTTTATGGGGATACTTAAAAGACAAAGTCTACGCTATAAAACCTGCAACAGTCGCTGAATTGAGAGCAGCCATTGAACGAGAATGCACACAAATACCAAACGAAATGTTTCGTGATGTTTGCGATTCCATTGCTTCGCGTTATCAGCAGTGCCTGGACCAGAACGGACGTCAGTTTGAAAACAGGCGTTGACAAAACAATTAAATAATGTCTGTAGATTCTATTACATTTTGAAAATGAAATGTATTTTAATAAACACTGCCTTTATAATTATTTAAAGTGTGTATACATTTTTTTGGGACGCCCTGTATATATATATATATATATATATATATATTTTATATATATATATATATATACATACACACATATATATATATATATATATATATATACACGTCGGGCTAGCATCATGAAAAAGAAAAAACTATGGTATTTGTCATTTACCATACTTATTCGGACTATAGTGGATTTAATTTTCCCAGAAGAGTTCCTTGTTCCATGCACGGTCTGTGTTTAACATATATATATATATATATATATATATATATATATATATATATATATATATATAGATATATACACACACACACAGAGTATATACTTTTGCTATCTCTCTCCTTTCTCTCTCTCTCTCTCTCTCTCTCTCTCTCTCTCTTTGATCGAGCAACTGCGTGCGGACCTACGTACGAGAGGAGAGTGGTCGGAAAAATGGCAAATGCCGTTTAACTTGAGTAAATGCAAGGTGATGCACATTGGCTACGCCAATCCCAAGTCGGACTACTCCATGTTGGGGAGTAATATCGAGGCGACTGATTTGGAAAAGGACTTGGGTGTGCTAATTAGCAGCGACCTTAAGTTTACCAAACAGTGCGTAGAGGTGGAAAAGAAAGCCCAGAAGTTGTTGGGTTATATCAGGAGGCAATTTCGATTTCGGAACAAGGAGATTGTGCTCTCTCTGTACAATCCTCTGGTTCGGCCGCACCTGGAGTATGCTGTGCAGTTCTGGTCGCCCACCCTCAGGAAAGATATTGAGAGGCTGTAGCGAGTCCAGGCGAGGGCCACAAAGTTAATCCCTTCCGTTAGGCATATGGGCTACAATCGACGCTTACGCGCCCTGAATTTGTTTTCGCTAGAAACTCGGAGGCTGCGCGGTCAACTCATCGAGGTTTTCAAGTTCTTAAGCGGGTTCAACAATGTCGATTTTAGAAGCATGTTTAGTTTAAATGATAACCCAACTCGCAGTAATGGTTGGAAGTTGGATTTGAAACGGTTTAGGACTAGTGTGTGTAGGAATTACTTTACGTATAAGATCTGTGACACGTGGAACAGGCTAACTTCAGAAGTTGTGAACAGTTCTTCTGTGGATCTGTTCAAGAAAAGGTTAGACCGAATCTTGCGCACTATTTGAGGGTGACAGAATTTTTCCCTGGCACCCGTTGCCATTGGTACCTCCTCGGTATGGGCCGCAACAGTGGTGGGCACCGTTAACCAAAAAGTTAACTTCGATAACGATAATCCGTTAACCCCAATTTTTAACTCTGATAACGATAATCCGATAATTTTACTACAAAGTTAACGGAAGTTAACGATAATCCGTTAACGATAACTATTTCTTTACTAACATTTAAAAAAATCAAGGAAAAAGCTTTAAAACCCATAGAAAATGTTTATTTATGCAAAATCTAACAATAAATAGGTATTTAACTGTATTTTTATCAAGTTTTGCAACTTTTTTGCTTAACTTTTTTTTTTATTTTTAATAAAAAATGTACTGATTACATGTTTTGAAACCCTTGTAACCACTAACCATTAACTAAATTTTAATTTACCAGAGAATTATTATGGCGGGAACTGAAAGGTAAAATTAAATTTTAGGCACATTTATTAAAGACTATGACACAATGTGCTGGTTGCCCTTCAGAAAGACCAACTTCTCAAGGTTAGGCCTAACTGCCAGTCTTGACCTCTTGGGCCTCCCCAACCTCCCCTTGCGAGATCTGGAAGCAGACTGAAGTTATGGCGGTTTGAATTCATTCGCGGAGCGGTGATCTTCCGTGAATGACTCCTCGCAGTTAACGTGTTAACGGACTTTAACAGACTAAATATCGAGTTATCGGAAGTTAACTGGTCCGATAACGATAAATGGAAATTAACTTCCGTTAATAGACCGTTAAAAAAAGTTAACTTCGTTAATTAACTGTTATCGGATTAACGCTTTAGTGCCCAACACTGGGCCGCAAGGCCTTTTGAGGTATTACTTTTCCTTGTAACTCCCTCTCATATATATATATATATATATATATATATATATATATATATATATATATATATATTTTGATCTTTGGAGACGTTTAGCACGAAGGTTCTTTCTTGTTCTATTTATTTATATTCATTGGTTTGATGGTTAATACCACCAATAAAATGAAAGATAATTCGATACAACAAAGTTTTGTGATTCACTTCCATAAAAGAAGAATAAAAATGAATGAACAGAAAAATAAAACAAACAATAAGTAATTTATAGACGTAATATACAGTTTCAAAACCCCCTTTTGAAACTTTCAATTTTACGAGATCTTATCTTTATATTTTGTTCCTTATTTTATAGTAATAAATTCTTTTCTAGAGCGAAAAACAATAATTACGACGTCAAATGATAGGACAGAGAGAGAGAGAGAGAGAGAGAGAGAGAGAGAGAGAGAGAGAGAGAGATGTCATGCAGAGAAACAGAAGTTTGTCCGAAAATTTGCTATCCGAAATAAACAATTGGCACTCAAATTTAGGGCAGTAGAAGTTGATGGTTATAATGTTAGGATAAATTTTTAAAAGAGAAAAATTTTAATATTAATGTGTTCATGATCTAAAGTATCAGTGAAATATAAAAAGAGTGGTATCATTTTTCTCTGGTACAACCGCAAGAAAGTAAAGGTCAAAGCATCTTAGTTTAGGTGGTAAATGTTTATTTTATCCTTTGGACTGGTTTGGGCTACGCCTTGGCCATGTCGCAACAACTTCTTCCTGTAGATCAGCGAAGTTAAGCGACACAAGGTCTGGACAGTAGTTTGGATGGGTGGCCGTCCTCCGCGTTCAGATGATGTAGCGACTCTTGGTTCGGATTCCACGTAAAGCTGTAGGTCCCATTCGTCACATGACCTTTGCTGTTGCGAAGGAGATTAAACAATAGCCCCTCCACCTCCCGAAAGAATTTTTTGGGCGGAGAACGGCGAACACCTTGAAAGATTTTGTACTTTCCGTTCTCTACATGGTATCTCGAATGCAGCTAGAGAAGGGTTGCAAAACAAGTCTATATTTCACAATCTTTCGCACACGTTCATAGCATAAGCTAAATGACTATAACCGTTAAGTTTAGCAACAGGTCTTATTTGAAGATAATCTCCTAGAACAAAATCAGTATTTTTCTCTGTGTTCAGGTCCGGCTAGCTTTCAAACGCATGAACTGAACAATTGCATGCTGTGGCAATGATATTAGTTATATCACTGAGTGGCCAGAAAGTCCCCATACTCCGATACACTTCAACATAGAACAGAACACAGTCCTAGAAGTAATCTGCGCTGTTTCGGTTATAAAGGTCCTTATTGGCTAATACGCCTACAACAAACAAGCATACACATAAAACATACGCGCAACACGGATAAAGTCGCAATCAAAATTAACGGCAGGGTATTCTGGGCTAGGACTAAGCGAGGACCCCGTCACTGGGGAGAACACACACTGCATATTCTTCCCACGGTTATCGCTGGCATGGCTCTCCTCGTCCTGAGTACGATATCACATGGAGCTTTCACGGCAAGTCCCGCTATAATAGTTCGGCGTTGACCCATATTATCCATTACCCAATATTCATCCAATCGCAAATTCTTCTGCAATTTTTTTAATCACACACACTTCTATCGAACCTGGTAAGGTAACTTACGCATTCATTGCTAACCTACATTTGTCATCCCTGTTTAACGATTTGTATATTTTAACCGTGACCTTATCCTTATTTATACCTTTATACACTCTTTGTTTTATCATTCTACAATTAATCATGTTATATATTATAATGATTTTATTATTTTTATTAATTACTTTTGATTACTTTTTATTATTTTTTATTACTTTATATTATTAATTAATTTATTATTTAATTATTTTCCTTACCTCTGTTCATATTTTTCACTTTTTAGTAGGCCTACTGATGATGAAAATAAAATTTTTGCGAAACTTTTTTCGCCAATAAAACTTCATTATGTACGGTCTATTCGTCCTGTTTTTCAATAAATTATGGTTCCCCAAGAACAAACCCTTCTATCAAATTATACATATCGCAACCATGCGATCTACCATTCCTTTGTCCGAACGATATCCATGTTTGTGCCATTACAAATTCGTTCCAAGAAGCGAATGTTCCTTAATTTCATTCCCTCAAAGTACAAACAAGTCAATCAACGGTTTAGATTGTTTTAGATTTTACCGGAATTATTCCCATTTTCCCCTAGTCCCAATTGTCATGTAAACCATAGTAATTAATCTGAACTCCATTCACCCACTTATAAATCTCATCAGATTACGCATGCCCATTGAATGTAGCATGGTTTAAACCGTTATTTGTACTTTCCTACTCATGTACTTTTATATATATATATATATATATATATATATATATATATATATATATATATATATATATATATATATATATATAGGGTGATGCAAAAAAGGGGTCAAAATTTTTTTTTTCAATTTTCAGGGAGACACCCTCCTATTTTATTCATATTCCTAAGAAAGCATTGTATGCGAAATTTGGGGTTGAAAAAGAGAAAATTAGAGGTTGCTACCAAGCTTTAAAAATAAATGTATATCAGTTTGTGCTCAAAAATATTGTTTTGTTGATATTTTCGCCGGAGCCGGTTTGATATGTACCTAGTTAACCTAGTTTGAAAAAAAACGATGACATTCTAGACTATAGTACGTAGTGAGCTCATAAAATAGTAAATAATAGGCACGCTGATTTCCGCACCACCCTCTGAGGTACAGCGTATAGCGCGTTAACTTTTTTTATGTGGAAGTTTCCCCAGTAGGCATATCATAACCACTTATGTATGTTTATTTTCGTTTTTTGTGAAGCAAGAGTAATGTTTTCTTGTTTTTGTTTGAGAGTGACGACCTGTAACTTTTAACAATTTGAAGAAGGTATTGTTTCTGCTCTTCATCATTGGTTATCAGTTTGTTGTATTCCTCCATCAGTCGTACACCTCTTTCCGCAATGTCGTTTACCACTTTGAGTCCATATGCGATATCTCTTGCATTCGCATAACTTTCATCATCATTCCATTCTTCAGCATCTTTTTCAAGAAAAGTGCAAGGCACCTCTAGGATTTCAAAGAATCTTTTTGTGTTCGCAGTAACGAAATCCTGCAGTTGTTTCTGCCCAGCTGATTCAGGATTTATTGATGCTCGTTTGCTCGGTTTTGAGTCAACTGGTTTCTGCAGAGCATGCTTCATTTTGTTTTTTGTCTCATGCGAAACAGCTGAATCAAAAAATGCAAGCGCCACAAGCTCCTCAGAGAGGTACCACAAATGTCTCAAAAACTTATTGAGTGCAGCACTTGCAATTTTGTCATCCTTTTGCTTGTAGAGCTGCAGACTTTGCACAAAATGCAAATCTGAACGGGGGGCGCATGAGGGTATGGGTGCCAGGTACCACGATCTGATGTATATCGCAGCTGAAAAGCAGCAAACATATCTCAGTCCTTTTTCCTCTCTCTCAGTTAGTTTAAACTGAGATTTAAACATCCAAATTTTAATGCAGTAAATTAGCTTGCCCATCCATCGTGCTCTGTGATAAGCTCCGGGTGCTTTAAAGCTGATTCCTGACTTGGGGGCACTACCGATGAAAATGAGCGTTAGCTCGAGCAATTCCTTGTAGTCATCATGAGGCTGCTGTTCATCAAGCTGAGCTTGAGCAAATTGAATGAGTTCTTCAGCATCTGAGATTTTCTCTGCAATGTTAGGGTCATCTGTTGCTGTTTGGTAATTGTTCTTGTCAATTTCCACCCACTTTGCTTTGAATCTCTTAAACAGTTGTATGTCAGGGCCACTAAAAGATGGCAAGGAGACAGAAACTGCAGCTTCTAACACTATTTCGAAAATATGATGTCGGCAAGCCAGCCACAGCATATCTTTATCCAATCTTTGCTCTGTAACATACAAGCACCACTCTTAGAACCTGTGTTGGAGGCAGTGGTGTCAAAACACATGCCCTTCACTTGGTCAGATATATTCCACTCCAATACTAACTGATGGACAGCATCTGCAATGTTTTGACCAGTTCCTCTGGCAAGTTTGGGAATACCAAGAAGCTGATCAACTCCTTGGCCGGAAATTAGAACTGGCAGTCGATCAACATTTTCATGACCAGTAATATCTTCCAGTAGTTTGCCGTCCCAATGTATTTGGAGAGGGCAATTTGTTTCGAAATCCTGCTTCAAATTTTCTGCCATTGTCTTGCGGTTCCTTTGTCTTGCTCTCCGTATCGATGAATAGCTAACACTGTATTCTTCAGGGTTTTGCCCAAGAGCATTGATTGTTGGGATCAAGATTTCCGAAGCAGCTCTATCACTTACTTTTGCAGCATCAAGAGATACAAGCATTGAAGAATCCATAAGCTTTGCACTCTTAGACTTTGATCTACTTTGTCTCGAAGTTGATGGCTGCTGAGGGTCAGCAACAAATTCTTCTTCTGATTTTGAACTATCTTCATTCAAACTTGAAGGACTTGAACTTGAGAGCACTGCTGCTTCGAAAACGGCTGTTTCCCTCTTTCTTTTCTTTTCAAGCAATGTTTCCTTTTCTCTAGCAATCTCTTCCATTTGTGAAAAAACTTTATCCACTCCAGACATTTTGCCTTTTCTTCCTTTTTGTCGTTGCAGCATCAAAAACTCACGATCTTCATCTATCTTTATCATGTCAAGAGCACTTGCATGTGCAATGTCAAACAGATCTTGCAAGTCATTTTGCCAGCTCTCTTGTTTTTGAAGTAGTGCAGGTGATTGCTTCTTCTTATTATTTCTGTTCTTCTTTAGTTTCTCCCACTCGTTGAAAAGTTTCTTTACTCTCTCCACGACATGACATTTCAACACTGTTGGGATGCGTGCCTTTTCCCACATCCATAACATCTCTAGCAGTCAACAAAGCCGCTGTTTTCACCTGTTGCTTTTTATTGATCTTGTAGTTCATAAACAATGCTAATGTTTCCCTTTTAGATGGAAGCTGGGTTTCTTTGAAGGACTCTATAGGATGTCCTATGAGCCAAACAACTGTTTTGTGACGCGTATGCCGCTCCATGAGTGCAACTCAGCAACTGCTATACAACCACTCTCAGCGAAGGCAGCAAAGATACTGAGTCAGTGACGCCGCACTTACACTGACGCGGCCGCCACAGTGACGTCACAGCAAAGAAATGATTCTAGAATGTTCGGCCACGGCGTCTATAGCAATGAAAGGGATGAGAAGGTTTACGGAAAGAGGTTCAGAGTCTGTTATGACTGCTATATGTTGCTGACTACCATTTTTGATGAAATCTGCAAAATAAATAAATGTACAATAAATACAAACTGAAAAATAACAATATACAAAATGTTCAATGGATGGTAGCAACCTCTAAAATGTCTTCAATTGTGCTGAAATTTTGCATGTTCAGTTTTTACACTAAACTAAATAAAATTAGAGGGTGTCTTCAAGTTTTTGAAATGATAAGTTATTTTGCATCACCCTAATATATATATATATATATATATATATATATATATATATATATATATATATATAAAGCATTCGTACGGATAAACAATTCAGTTATATTCGTCCTTATCTTTTATGCAATGCATGGGATAATTATGAAAAGTTTACCATTCGTTGGAAAAATTTTAACAAATAAAAAATTTAACTCCAGCATATAATGTAAAACGTCAAAGAATTTGAGGAAAATAAATAAAAGTTAAATTAATAGGAGTTAATAAACTGTTCCTTTAGTAATTTGCGAAACGAAATTAATGATGGTGCTTGTCTGATATTTATAGATATAGCGTTCCAGATATCTGCCCCTTTGTAGAAGAGAGGATTTCCTGCAATTTGCACTGAATAATTTGGTTTATGTATAAAATCATTGGAAGCCTTGTATTATGATTATGGTTCGTCTGATGGGGGTTAATCGCCCTGTGAATGAGCGAAGTACAGTTTCTATTATTAGCAATTTTGTATATACTGATACCGACAGTACGCAGAGATATGAGAGGTATGAGATTGTCTGTTATCACTGTTTGAGAGAGCTCGTAAACATTTTTTATTGATTACTTCTAGTGGATATCTTATATAATACTTTGTACTACCCCATGCTGTAATCCCACACTGTAAGTGTGGATGAATAACTGTATGAAGGCATCAATACTTTCATGTATGACCCTAGATGTTGAGAAGGTTAAAAAACCCAGTCATTACTATATATATATATATATATATATATATATATATATATATACAATTATACATACATATATATATATATATATATATATATATATACACATACACACACACACACACACACACTGTATATATACATAAATGGGATCACCTGAAGATCAGGTCCCCCAGCCTTCTTTAGTTAGCCTCATAAGGCTAACTAACGAAAATATCACGATCAAACCTAACCAATCGTTAGGTCAACTGTACGCTCTTGACGATTAGTTAGGTTAGGTCGTGATAGTTTCGTTAGTTAGCCTTATAAAGCTAACTAAAAAAGGCTGGGGGCCCTGATCTTCAAGTGATCCCATAAATGATTATAGGAACATTTTTTATTTTACGAAGAAATGTGGATACATATTACATTAAAAATAACCATATTTTTAACCAAATAAATAAATAATTAATGTAATCTGATACTGTATCTGAGAAAATAACTTTGATTTGAATAAATCTTCATTTAAATCTGTATTTACCTAAAAATTTATACAGTGAAACTAAAAATACTTTTCTTATAATACTCCTTTGGCACTTTCACAAACCTTTTGGCTTGTTGAATATCGTCAGAGTCATATCATATTTTCCTAAGTAATTTTTTGTGGTTTTGAGAAAAACGCAAAAAAGGGTTCTAAATTAAATTACTTATGACTTCGGAAAATATGAATTTTTGCAAATATCACCCTTATAGTTCATCCTACAAGGACGAAATTTGTACCAAAAGATGCGCAATTTTTTTTACATGGCATTAGCAACAAAAACTGAAAAATGTCAAGGAAATTTTGTTTTGACGCTGACGATATATGAATCTTCGAGTATATTAGATAAAAAATACTTATTTTAATTTTCAAAATGGATTTCTTTGTGTGTAGTCAATTAGTCAGTTAGTCAATTAGTTAGTTAGTCAATTAGTCATTTAGGCAATTAATGTTCTTTATTTTCCGCATAATTTTGTCATCGTGAAGTTCAGGTAAACGAAACTAAATTTTGAACGTAAATATTTGTGCTAATTTTCAAATATAAATTTTCGTAGTTTGTCACATGCAGACGTATTCTGCATCCTTAAAATCTTAACCTACATCATTTGCGCAGTTACCAAGCTTTAACTACAGGGTGGGCCGTAAGTTTCCATACATAGGAAAAATAAACATTTTTTTATGGACAACCATTTTTATTTATATAATATGCTCTACATGGTTGCCATTGTTTTGAAAACACATTTCAATACGTGTTCCCCACTGTTGATGAACACGCATTAGCAGAGTTGACGTTATGCTTGTAATGGCGTTGGTGATACGTTCCTTTAGATGATTTATGTCTCGTATCTTTTCCTGATACACCATGGCCTTCAAGTGCCCCCAAAGATAGAATCAAGGGGGGTGAGATCTGGGGATCTGGGAGGCCACTCCACAGGACCACGCCGACCAATCCAAGCATCCGGAAACTGCTGCTGATCCAAATACCGACGCACGTGAAGACCATAATGAGGTGGAGCTCCATCTTGCTGGAAGTAAACTGGGAAGTTACCTTCCTCGTTTAGCAGGGATGGGAAAATCTCTTCTTGCAACATGTTAAGATACCTTTCGGCATTAAGATTTCCACTGACAAAAATTGGTCCAATAATTCTGTCACCCCATATCCCGGCCCACACCATCACTTTACCGGCACATTGCATCTTCGTCGGACTCAGCCAGTTAGGGTTAGCATTACTCCAATAACGTATGTTTTGCCGATTAACCTCTCCATTGACGTAAAAATTTGCTTCATCAGTAAACAAGATCTTACGTCAAACGCATATTCTTAGGGTATCTGAAACATAAAAACAAACGTTTAATTTTTCCTATGTATGGAAACTTACGGCCCACCCTGTATAATCTGAATAGGTTTAAAACAAACAAATCTAATGAGGGAAAACATTTGCGCTAAAGTACTATTTCAGAGCATGAAACTCGGAGCCGTATTTCCTAATCAAAACAACAGAGTTCGTTGTTGCTTTTCCTCTTGTTGACACTTATTACGAAGAGTAAACAGAAAATTATAAAAATGGTGGCGCCTTTTGATTCAATTAAATATGCAACATTTAATACGGGCCTCGCACCTCATATTTCACGGGAAGATATTTACATTGTTACTTCAAACTTTTATGGTCGCCCTGTACGAGTTGCTCTATTTAGTTTTAATTGGGAAAAGGAAAAGAAGTGCATTAAACATTGTTATTTTTAAGAATTTAACTTTATATATATATATTACAGTAAGATTGTGAAACTAGTGATTTCATGAAATCCCTTTATAAGATTGTGAAACGAATGATTTCGCGTAATTACTGTTTCACTTAGGGACTTGAGGAAGTTAGGGTAGGTTAAGTGAAATTCTTAAGTATTTCAGTAACGCCCTGGAGTCCCTGAGTGAAACAGTAATTACGAGAAATTACTGAAAATTTTAGGGATTTCGTGAAATCACTAAATTAACAATCTTACTAGGGATTTCTTAAAATCACTAGTTTAACAATCTTACTGTAACACACACACACACACACATATATATATATATATATATGAAAATGAAAATGAAAATGAAAAGGTTTATTGGCAGACTATAATCCATATGACAAATATTATTAATACAATGACAGTTCATATACTAAGGATAGAAATATATACAATTGATTAGAAATAATACTGCACTGTCGAAGTTAAGTGGAGCTACAGACAGACGTTTTTGTACCAAGAAGTCCATAGCTTAGAGCAGTGGTTCCCAACCTTTTCACCACCAAGGACCCCTTTTATTTTTATTTTTTTCCCACGGACCCCTGTTTTTGAAAGCTTCCGTCTACCCAACAAACTGTTTTTATTAACTAATAATTAACTTTTTTCACATTTTTCGCTATCAAATAAAAGATATATAACTGAGAATGCAATTAAAATACAGCGTATTAAAAAAGTATTAGCCCTTATCGTGGGTAAATGTACGATTTCCATTGGAGCCTTTCGAAATATTGAAAGCTCACGGACCCCCAGTACTACCTTCGCGGACCCCCTGGGGTCCGGGGACCCCAGGTTGGGAACCACTGGCTTAGAGGATAAATGGCAGGACTCATGGATAACTTGGATGATCGGGTTGGTTGATTTTTTAATTCTTTGCATTAGACTGTGTTGAGCACGTCTGGTTACCTCCGGGAAGCTCGGGACATTGCGGGTAGCAAACATTTGCGAAGCAGAGCATCTCGGGGGTAATTTATGCAAGAGTCTAAAAGACCTGTTGTACAGCAAATTTAGGGTTCTGCCAGAACCTTTTTTATAATTCACCCAGAGTTGCTGACCGTATATATTACTGCAGAAAGTACGAAAGAGTGTGTCTTTAGCTTCACTTGTACAGAAACGAAAGTTCCTTATGGTCATATTCGCTTTAGCACACAGGCTTCGAGATTGTTTTCTTATATCCGAGTCATCACTCAAGGAGCTGGTAATAGTTTGACCCAAATACTTAAACTCTTGTACTTCCTCAATTACTTCACCATTCATTTTAAACCTTATATCAGCTGGCTGATTACAGCTTTTAGGATGAAATTGCATAACCTTAGTTTTTGTAACATTAAAAAGAATATCATGTTTCTGCGAATACACTTCGCAGACGTTTAGTCGCCGATCCAGACCTTTAATAGAGGGACTTATTAACACCATATCATCGGCATAAACTAAGTTATTTATCCTTGTGTTATCTATACAACATCCCACTGTTGCCTCATTAAGTGAAGCAATTAATCCGTCGATATAAACATTAAACAGCATAGGGGAGAGCAAGGAGCCTTGTCTCACCCCGCAAGAGGAGCCAAAACACTCGGATAGTACATTGCCCCACCAGTGAAAGATTGGTGGGAATACCAAAATTTCAATAAATTTAATATGTACATGGGAACCTTCCTGTCTTCTAGTTTTGCAAATAAAATATTGTGGTTCACCCTATCATATGCCTTACTTATATCAAGGAAACAGCTATAAATGGTTGAATTACTGTCAATGTATTTAAATATTGTTTCTTTACGTACATAGATACACAGGTCAGTTGAGTGGGACCTTTTAAAGCCAAACTGATTAGGAGATGTCCATCGGAAATCATTTAATCGGAGTAACAAGAGTTTTTCTAGTAGTTTCGAGAAGCAGGAAGCGACAGCAATAGGCCTGTAATTATTGCTGGACAGAATGTCTCCTCCGTACTTATTTTTGACCAGGGGCAAGATATATACCCTCATGAACTCTGCAGGGATATACAGTGGAACCTCGCTTAACGAGTGCCTCGTATAACGAGAAATTCGTATAACGAGCCAAAAGAATGGGGGAAAATTACCTTGCATAACGAGCGACACTTTGCTTAACGAGCAAAATATTTCGTCAAAATTTAAAGCGTAGACAAAAACAAATGTCTCTAGACAGTTTCCTCGTGAAAAAGGATCCAAAAGAAAGTGAAAGTGCCTCTAAAAAATTTAAAGCTAGTGACTGTGAGCTCGTCGAGAATGTTATTGCATTGAACGAAGACGATTCTCCTCCTTCCCCTCAATAACCCTCTCCTCCTCCCCTGTCTCTTCATTTCCTTTGCGTGCGTCAGGAGCACCTTCTCTCTTCGTAAGTTATTTATAAATTTCACCGTTTACTAATTATTTACATTCTCTTTAGGGTTAATTTTTATTAATAATCTTTTCATTTCATGCAATAATAATTTAAAAAACGCCTTTAAATATCATTATAAATATTATTTTAAGTATTTTTTAAGCATGGAACGCATTATCATATTTTACATTGATTCCTATGGAAAAAATTGCCTTGCTTAACGAGCATTTTGCATAACGAGCACAATTCGGGAACGAATTATGCTCGTTAAGCGAGGTTCCACTGTAGCTATGAGCAAGCATGGCTGATAGGAGCAATGATATATGCAGACATACTACGTCATTTGCATATTTTAAGTGCTCATTCGATAAGTCATCTACACCTGACGCAGAACCAGTCTTTAACTCTTTAATTAACCTCTTTACTTCAGAAAATGAAAATCTATCTTAAGATTATCCCTACTCACACTGTTAAGAATGTTAGAGTAGTGGTTTTTCCACAGCCTTGCAATTTCATCCTCCCCCGACACCCCATCGATTGTCGGAGGGAGGACATTTTTGACACCCGTTTGATTCTTAACAAATTTCCAAAAATTTTTATTATCGTTATTTATGCGAGCTTCACAGGCTTTTGATGCTCGAATAGACTCTTCTTCCTGTTTACATCGCCTTATGGCCGCCTTATACTGACCCCGACTTCTACACATATTCATGTATACTGGTCCTAATCTGGGTCTACCATGAAAGCACCACAAATCATAGGCGTCTTTCGATTTTCTCTTCAGGGGAGCAATAAAATCATTCCATCCAGGAATAACCTTAGTATGATAGTTGTAAGATTTAATCAGTGGGCTTCCTGCTTCTCTTAACAGGGATATTATCTTACTATAATACCTATCTATGAGTTTACAGTGAGAATCATTTGAGCAAGGGTTATTACAGGCAAGGTGCAAAATTTCTAAATTATTAAAGAGGTGACATGTTCTGTCTTTGTATTCTATATATATATATATATATATATATATATATATATATATGTACTTTGTTCCTAAGATGCTTACGAATTTGTAGCCTAGAATTCATTGATGATGAAATTAGTAAAATATATAAAAGTGCGTTTCATTTAAAATATCCAAAGAACTGCATAGATAAATCTTTGAAAATGGCAAAGAAAACCTTCTACGAGGTAAAAGACAAAACTCCTTATAACACTAGAAACATCTTAGCATTACCATTTAATGAAAATTTCCTTGAACTGCCTAAACTACTGATGACTTTTAACGTAAATATCGCGTTAAAATTTTTAGATATAATAAAGAATATATTGATCAAAAACTCTCCTTTAAATGAACAGGGTTGTGTATATGAAATTCCATGCACATTATGTAATACATTTTGGATCACCTGAAGATCAGGGCCCCCAGCCTTTTTTAGTTAGCCTTGTAAAGCTAACTAACGAAACTATCACGACCTAACCTAACCATTCGTTAGGTCAACTGTACGCTCTTGACGATTGGTTAGGTTAGGTCGTGATATTTTCGTTAGTTAGCCTTATAAAGCTAACTAAAGAAGGCTGGGGGCCCTGATCTTCAGGTGATCCTAAATTTTACATTGGTCAAACTGGCAAGATCCTAGAATTACGTATGAAGCAGCAAAAATGCAGCATAAGAACCGGCCAGGAATCTAACGCCATTTTCATTCACGTAAGAGATACTAACCATCCCATAGATTGGAAAAATGTCTTCAAATTAATTTCTAGTAAATCCATTGTTAATAGAAATATAATCGAATCGAGTGTGATCAAGAATAATTTTGATTATGTTCTTAATATTAGTCCTGGCCTTTACAAATTAGATTCATACATTGTCAGAAAGGTGGTACATTATACTGGAAACAGCCCGTATCGATGATTGCGCCGTCTTTTTCCTTAGACTACCGCATTCTTGCCACTTAATTGCCCGTTTTAATTATTTAATCCTCCTTATAAATAAATATTTTTAATAACTTATTATTTTTGGATCACCTGAAGATCAGGGCCTCCAGCCTTCTTTAGTTAGCCTTATACTGTAAGGCTAACTAACGAAAATATCACGACTTAACCTAACCAATCGTTAGGTCAACTGTACGTCCTTGACGATTGGTTAGGTTAGGTCGTGATATTTTCGTTAGTTAGCCTTATAAGGCTAACTAAAGAAGGCTGGAGGCCCTGATCTTCAGGTGATCCTTATTTTTATGTGTACATTTTTAATTGCATAATTTCTTTCATGTAGTTAATAGTTTTCTATGTATTCGATAGTTTAGTAGCCCTTAGATTAGGTTACCTAAGTATTAGGGAATTTTTTAGATTACGTTTTTAGATTATCGTATGGTTTTAGATTGAGTTGCCTATTGGGGAATTTTTTTGCTTATGTATTTAAACTCGTGTACTTTGTAAATTCTGCCTATTTCTCCCTTGTCCCTGAAGATGTGAATATATCACGAAGCGCTTGGACTTCGTGTTTTATTTTTCCGATTCCCTGTGGTTCTTTGCTTATTAAAAAGATCACGTGCTGTTTGTGAATTGTTTGCATATACTGTATATATATATGTTAGCGGCAATAAGCTAAATATGGCATTAAGCTTAAATTCTTGGTATTAAGCTTAATTCCTAGGCAATAAGCTGAAAGCTAAGAATGTATATAATCATAAGTATAATGTCTATTTACATATCTATAATAATAATAATATAACTTAACCTAACCTAAACTAATATAACAACCTAAACAGTGAAAGGACCATTGTAACTAATGCTGTATAAGCTGTAACTTCTTGCCTAGGCATTATCTTCATGCCTGATTTCGCGTATTGTCACTAATATATATATATATATTGTAAATTAAAAGGGGTGGTGATCAAGAAACAACGAGTGGGATGCGGAGAGGCGTCGCGAGGTATTATTTTCTTAGATTCTAAAACAGATGTTTCAGTTCTGCGAAATCTTCACGATATTCATCATTTTTCCTTAAACTCTTGCTTTTAATAAATCATATAAAGGTCGTAAGTACAATAACTGCTCTTTTTAAGATGGAAAATTACGAGGCTTTGTTTTAGAGTGCGGCATGATTTGACGTGTTAAAGTGAAGATTCTAATACCTGGCTTCTATTCTGACTTTCTCTCTTACAAAGGGTGCTTACTGCACTGAATACGTTTGACATTTTTTTTTATGCTTGAAAGCAAACGGCTGATTATTAATTGTCAGAATTTCAGCGTTCGAGGTGTGAAATATTTCAAAATGGGGAAATAAATTTCGTCGAAGATTTCCTTGTGAAGAATTTACCTCTATTGACGAAATTAAAGTTATGGATTTGATCGCATAGAAACGGCAAAATATAAGGCGAATAACCTAAGTGTTTTCTTCTGCAAAAAGGACACGCAGTTGGGAGCCAGATTTCACGATTTCTCATTAGTAAACTGCTTGGCGTGTTCTTTGTTAATAAAACCCTATTTGTACATTGATCTGAAAACAGTTGAAAGTGTCAGTTGTTCAAATATTTAATGTTGTACGTAATTTAGGTTAGGTTAAGTTTCGTTCAGGTACTGAATTTTTTTTTTTTATATTTAGGCAGCTTTGTATTAAGTATAAAATTTACTTTGTTAATTTTCTTTATATTTGGAGAATCCAACTGTTTTGCTCGTGTATTTATCAATACATTAGTTTCTTAATTTAACGTTTTATTGTTCCTGGCTGAGACGGCCTTGCATAATAAAGGGCTCATATGCATATTTGTTTAGGGCCGAGTGGAGATCCCATGGCAATCCCATCAGTCTGAAGGTACAGTTGACTATTGAAACTGAAATACAAGTCCAGCGTAAAAGGTTGGCTGCATACAACATGGCTTGTTATATATTAGCCAAATTTTGGGTTCCCTTAATTTCTCGCCTTTCTGCTAACCAGTTCTTATTAAGGAACTCCTATGATTTTATAAAAGAAATAGTAATCAGAATGCTTCTTATGAAAATAAAAACCCACTCTAATAGACAGAGTTTATTTCCACGACAGTTTCGACGCTCACTGGCATCCTCCTCGGGTGGATACAGAAACACAAATGAACCAAAACAAGAGGGAAAAACAGTTCAGGGATCGACCGTTAAGAAATTCGCACCTAGGTTAGATTCCATTCTCTCGAGACAGGAGGGTCATTTTCATTAAGTACATTCGCACAAATTTTAAAACTATCTTCCTGTTCTAAACATACAGATTCTATTATTTTTTACATAATTATTACATTTATAATTAAATTTATTACATTTAATATTGCATAATTATAATTACAGAAATTATAAATTTATTATTACATTGGTTATTACATTGTTGTTTATTATACAGAAATTATAAACCGAAAAACGAATGAAAAAAGCCGATTAGGAAATAATCCAGAGACCATTGAGAAATTCGCACCTAGGTTAGATATCGTTCTCCCGAAACCAGAAGGGCATTTTATTACAGGGTCAGCTTATAACTACATTCCCACAAATTAAAACTATCTTCTTGTTCTACTGTATACATACATACGTGGGAGAAACTGGAAGAAATATTGAAACCCGTATCAAAGAACACAAATATGCCTTCAGAAGTTGTAATACTAATAATGCCATTTTTTATCACGCTAGCCAAAATAATCATGCTATAGATTGGGAATCAAGTAAGGTACTTTATAAATGTAATAATTATGTCAAAAGAAAAATAATAGAATCTGTGTGTATAGAAAAAGTAGATAATTTTAATTTGTGCGAAGGTACTTATAAGTTAGACCCTTTAATGAGATTCTTGGTCAATAAATCCCTTACGGAGTCGTGGGAACGTGTTCGAACCTAAGTGTGAATTTCTTAAATGTCTCTGGATTGGAATGTTTCCTTACTCGCTTTTAGTAAATGTAATAATGGAAGTAATTAATGTGGAAATAAATATAAATGCAACAGATGTAATAATAAAGGTAATATTATAAATTTAATGATTAGGGTAAAGGTAATAATAATAAATGTAAAAAATGTAAATGTAATAATAAATGCAGTAATTATGTAAAAATATTAGAATCTGTATGTATACAGTAGAACAAGAAGATAGTTTTAATTTGTGGGAATGTAGTTATAAGCTGACCCTGTAATAAAATGCCCTTCTGGTTTCGGGAGAACGATATCTAACCTAGGTGCGAATTTCTCAATGGTCTCTGGATTATTTCCTAATCGGCTTTTTTCATTCGTTTTTCGGTTTATAATTTCTGTATAATAAACAACAATGTAATAACCAATGTAATAATAAATTTATAATTTCTGTAATTAATAATTATGCAATATTAAATGTAATAAATTTAATTATAAATGTAATAATTATGTAAAAAATAATAGAATCTGTATGTTTAGAACAGGAAGATAGTTTTAAAATTTGTGCGAATGTACTTAATGAAAATGACCCTCCTGTCTCGAGAGAATGGAATCTAACCTAGGTGCGAATTTCTTAACGGTCGATCCCTGAACTGTTTTTCCCTCTTGTTTTGGTTCATTTGTGTTTCTGTATCCACCCGAGGAGGATGCCAGTGGGCGTCGAAACTGTCGTGGAAATAAACTCTGTCTATTAGAGTGGGTTTTTATTTTCATATTTTGACCTTCACGTAGAAAAAAGTGAAGTTTTTTTGCATTTAGAATGCTTCTTATTCTGTGTTTAGCTATGATGTCACTTCTCTCTTTACCAACGTTCCGTTACAAGAGACTACATATATTATATTAAATAATATCTTTTTTCGAATCATAATACACCCTTTCACGACTTTCATAAGGCCTATTTTAGCGAATTATTGGAACTTTCGGATCTTTTCCTTTATATTACCCCCAATTTCTGTATGCCCTTGACGATTGGTTAGGTAAAGTTGTGATATTTTCGTTAGTTTTAACGAAAATATAACAATAGGGGTGCTATTTTTATTACTGTTTTACTGCGTTCTTTGATAGCACTCCCATTGTTATATTTTCGAAAAAACTTAAAACTAACGAAAATATCACAACTTTACCTAACCAATCGTCAAGGGCACACATAAATTTGGGGTGCTATAAAGATAAAGATCCGAACTTTCTTCACTGGGCTCGTATTTCACTATCAATAATCAACTGTACCTTCAGACTGATGGGGTTGCCATAGGATCTTCCCTTGGTTTGTCTTTGGCTAATAATTTTAATGGTACTGTACATCTTTAAAAGATCATCATGGAAACTGTCCTTTGCAATTTATCTCAAAGTATTATAGAAGGCATGCCGATGATGCAACAGTTATCTCTGAGGAACAAAGGAGTGCTGAACGATTTTTAGAGTTTATTAATCCCTGGCATCCTAACATTAAATATACGATGGAAACTGAAACAAATAACTCTTTGCCCTTTCTCAACATTAAAATATCTCGAATTAACAATAAACTTTGCACTTGAGTTTATAGGAAGAAGACCTTTACAGAACTAGGCACTAACTTCTGTCCCCAAAAACATAAGA
Source organism: Bathynomus jamesi (assembly GCA_023014485.1). Lineage (NCBI taxonomy): Eukaryota > Metazoa > Arthropoda > Malacostraca > Isopoda > Cirolanidae > Bathynomus > Bathynomus jamesi. The sequence goes on along the minus strand of JAJOZX010000090.1, from coordinate 521,352 downwards.
TGCACTTGTCTCCTGCATTTAGGATATCTTAATGGTCCTTTCAAAACCAATTCACGTTTATTCTACGCCAAAGTTTTTCTGCCTTCAAATTTAAGCTTTTATTAAAAAATCCGTTTACACTAGGTTCTCTCTTCAAACTGAAAGCTCGTATTCCCCGTTAAGGCGGTCTGGTGGTGTTTTTTCAAGTTTTCTTGTCCTTGCTGTGAGCGAGGAACATATATTGGCTCTCCCAGCAGGTTGCTGAAGGTGAGAATCGGCTCCCATAAAGGAATCAGCTATAGGACCGAGTGGCTTTGACTAAGAATGAAAATTCACCGATACGAGATCATACCAATCTTTGCCGTCACAATTAGGGTTACCAGACGTTCGGCAAAAGGAGGGCATGTCCTCCTTTTCAACCTCATGTCCTCTGTCCAGCAAGCATTTTAAATATGTTGATATTGTCCGTCTTTTTACTGAGATATGATCCAGACTCCAAAATGAGTTTCCCACAACCTCAAACGACCCAATTAATACCTGACATGTCCTCCTTTTGCCGGACTTCTGGTAACCCTAGTCACAATATTAGTTTTAATGATCTTAAAAATTTAGCCGCTCATTCATCCCCATTCAATCTTAGAATTTTAGTCCTTTTAAATCAAAACACTTCAACCAACACTCAGTCATGATTCTTCAATCGTCCAATTCCTCGCAGCCTAATCTACCAACAAATAGTTATAAATTTTTAAATTTCTATTTCTGGTTCAGTTTTCATCATGATTCCACTTGTAACTTTTATCCTTTATCACTTCCCTAAACATTTTCGCTGCTCTGAAACAGTGTAAAAATACTATGTAAGATCCAGAGATGATTACAGACAGAGAAACGCTTTGAACACGAATAATTAAAACTAAAATCGATACCCAGAAGCCTCTGAGCGGCAACCCAAACAGCGTAAAACTGAAATCATTACCAAAAGAAGCGGAAAATTACTTTGAAAACACTTCGTCCAAAGATTCTGCTTTTGATAAACACGTATTTGTTGAACAGAAGTAGAAAATATTAACGTATGATGTTAATATTCAGGAAATTAGAATCTATAAATATTACATTCAAATTTGAAGAAGCACGAAAATAATTTGTTTAATTTAAATTGATAATTAAACCAGACTCGTTTATCGATCCTAACATAATCCTAAACAGTGGGATGACATGTTATTATTAATTAATAGGAGAAACCCGGATATAAACAGAAAATGGAAAGGATGACTCGTTTCAGTAAGTATCTTTAGTCTTTACCATTAATTCTTTATAATTTGAGACCTAATGAGAAATAAAAATCGCTGATTTCCTTCTCCAAATATTAATGGCCAAGAATCTTCATTTCCAGAGTTAAGAAACTGGTCCTATAAATCTGATGTCTTTGATTTTTTTTAATAGCAAATAAATCTTTTGTTTACAGTTCACAGAAATGAGTAATTATTTCGTGAATTTCGTTTCACTTCCTACTACGTCATTTACGGTAAAGTCTGTTTTTTTCTTGGTAATAGTGTTTTCTATAATACGGATCCCATTGAAAATCAAACGTAAAAGGGATTGAACGTCGTTACGTTGGTTTAACTAGGCGCTTAAGGGTTACTTTAGCGCAATTTAAGAACTAAAATGATCCTTAATTCCAAATAGCAACCGACTCAAACTCCCATTACTATAGCCATATGTTCATTCGTTGTTTATTTTTCCTCTATTTTTATATTCACTTTTAAATCTTTGATTTATGAATCAATTTTCCCTTATTTGCTTACGAAAAGTGGAAAGAAGATCATTTCTGCAAACAGTTTTATTTCTGTCTATTTACATAATTCAGAAGATAAATCATTCCTTTTTTTTTCTTTTAGTCAATGCCTCGAATTCGGTAAAAAATGTTTCCTTCATGTTTTGGTTGCTTTATCCAAAATGAAAGGGTTCAACTTCGGTATTTAAAGTATGCAAATAATTTCATGAAGTCATAAATCACATTTTATGTTTTTATCCATGCACCCAAACCCAAACTCTCTCTCTCTCTCTCTCTGTATTTTTTTTATGCAGGAAGGAAGGGCCAAGGGCAAATGCCCACAAAAACGTACCTCCCATAGAGAAAGAAAAGAGCCCAAATTAATGTCCAAAGTTTTCGAGATACCTGGACACTCTGCGTTTGAAAGACTGGAGGTCATAGACAGGGGGAAAGATGGACTGAGGAAGATTGTTCCAGAACTGATTGGTTGGGTAGATGAAAGATTGAAAATACCGATTAACCCTTGCGATAGAGAGTTGGATAGAAAAGGAATGATACTGTGTCGAAAGTCTGGTATTGCGTGCTCTCCTTAAAGGAGGAGGCATGCATTTAGAGAGTGTGTAAATGATATTATCATCCATTCTTAGATGTTCATATGTGAAGTTCTCTTTAAAATAAGAGAAACCATGAAAGTAAATATAAAACGAACATAAATATTAGAATTTGCAGCTACCGCTTACCCTATGGACACACCCACCGCGCGCCACTGATATATATATATATATATAAAATCATAAATGTCCAGAATTTAGAAGATATATAGATTGTTTTTCAGCCCTTGACTGTAAGCTTAGTTACCAATTCAATGGTTAAGGTATGTAGATTCTTTATTAAGTTAAATTAAGTAGAGGCTGGAAAGATATATGGTGATTAACCGAAAGCTCTTCATCATTCTTGAAGTAAAGCGTGTTTATTTTGGACTTTCAAAACTGACTTTGGTAAATGCCAGAATTAGTTTGCATACTTTAAAATATATTAATTTATCAAATTATATTTGGTCATAAATGCCTAAGTTGGTCGAACATTTGTATAAATTTTCGTCCGTGTCCATTTTCTACGTAGTAGGTCGAACAGGTTATATACTTTATATTTTCAAATTTTTAATCACTTTCGCTTGTGTTAAAGTAGGGGGGGGGGGGGTTCTATAAGAAAGTTTAGAGAAAGCGTTTTTTTACCGTATAAGGAGTTCCAAAAAACCTTAGCCCCCCCCATTTACAGCTTACATGTTTACGTATATCGAAATAGTTTTTAGTGATTATAAAACTATATAAAATTCTTTATTTATTGCAGGTATTAAAATTACTCTAGCAATAACATTTCGGGAAGCTTTGTTCACTGCAAAGAAGCTCATGTGGGTGCTGAAGCCAAATGGTCAGAGTTGGGATGGACAGTATTTTCGTGATATTATTCTATCCCAGCATGTCATTCCTTTTCTAAGAAACCCAAACAATGTTATGGATGTCGATCAGGTCACACTTCTGCACGATAAGGCCCCCTGCTTTAAGGCATTAGCCACTCAACAGTTGTTGCGGAACCATGAGATCGATTTCTTTGGAAATGAAGAATGGCCAGGAAATTCTCCTGACCTGAACGTCTGTGAACACATTGGATCAGTTATAAAGGACAAGGTTGAATGTCTCTTGTTTCAAGAACCTGCAGCAAATCGATTTTCGAAGGATACAATGACGCAACACATTGAAACTGTTTTAGCAAATTTGTGTAACGATCAAGATCTATTCACGTCACTTTTGGCAAGCTACTCAAAGCGAATTCAGGCTGTCTTGGAAGCCAATGGCGGGAACACCAAGTTTTAATTGTTTCTCATTAAATGCAGGACTAAATTCTCTTTTGTAAGGTATGTTTAGTTTTACTGTACCTCTAATGGTTTAGGCCATGGGCGGGGGGGGGGGGATAAGGTTTATTGGAGCCCCGTACAATGATTATTTTTTCGAATTTCACCCTCCTCATGATTTTAATTAAAAAACTCTAAGTCAAATAAGTCGTCCTTTATGCTTCCTCAGACTTTACACACCCTCTGATTTGTTTTAGGTTATGTTAACTTGACTTAACCTAATCTCGAAAAAGTAGGTCGTACAAGAAAGTCCGACTTATTTCCAAAGTTCGACTTAATAGGTAAAAAAGGTGACTTATTATTGACGCTATTTGGGGATTTAGGCTTACTACTTACTCGTCTAAAATATATATATATATATATATATATATATATATATATATATATATATATATATATAATCGACGATTAAGTAGTTTTTTCTATTTGATAATTAAGCTTTTAAGTGCCTTAAAGAGCTTTTGGAATTTCTCGGGGATTTCACGAGATTTTGTTTAATTAACCAAAGATTTGTAACTGCAATTAAAAAGAATTATTTTAACGAAATTTAAAAATAGAATATTATGTTTGTGGTGCAATTCCTTTTTCGTGGTTGCACTTATTGCGCGCGCGCGTTCATTTGTTTCAGGATGACTCTGCCTATCTACTCGGATGGCTTTTCAATTTTATACACGTAGTTTTCTCGGCTTTCTTGAAGCCTACTTTAAACTTCGACTTTCAACGTTAATTTTCCCTCAGCTTGCAAGAGAGACCTATTGCAAGGTAGCATAGAAACAACACACTTCCTCGTACAGAGTTTATTTTGTTTCACTCAAAGTAGGACATAAATTGGAAAGGAACCTACAGATGTACGATTACAAATTTTGTTCCCAAAACAAATTTTCAATTCAAAGAAAATGTTTGCAATTATTCCAGTCTCAAAAGGGATTTATACAGAGAGTTTTTTTATTTCTGTGTAACTCTAGAACTAGCACTAAATTCAAATTCTTTAATACAGTGTACAGTTACTTACAAAATTTTGAAATTTACTCTCAAAAGTTCTGCGCAAGTTCCGAAGAATTTTTCAGGAAAAAAAGTCTGTCAATTAAATCAAATACATTTTCACAAAGGTTTTAAATGGTCATGCGTTAACTTCACCCGTTTCCTCGTGAAACAAGATCACCACCAGATAGTTACTCTTCCCTGAGAAAACATAATATTTCGCAAACTTACACGTTTAGAATTTCCTAATTATGTGAACATTAATTAAATTTAAAGAAATTTCACAAAGTTCTTTTCTGTCAACTAACAATAAAGCCCTTACAAACAAGTTCGCGTAAAACAAAGGAAATTCAGATTTTAGAACAACGTGAGACCGTTTAAATCAAATGAGACATTTTTAATCATGCCACAGGGTTTAAAGATTCTCTAGCCTCATGGTGTAGACTGAGGGATACAATAAAGGAGAGTGCACAGGAAAATATCGGTTATGTGGAAAGAGAAGCAAGGAAACCCTGGGTCACTACAAAGATGCTTGACAAAATGGAAGGAAGAAAAATGGAAGAGTATAAATACAGAAGAAAGGAGACAACGATACAGACAGTTGAATAACGAACTGAGAAGAGAAACTGATAAAGCAAGAGAGATGTGGCTTGAAGAGTAGTGCAGGGAAATGGAGGAATTAGAAAGGAAAGGAAGAACTAATTTAATGTACCAAAAAGTTAAGGACATAAATAGATGGAAAAGAAATAACTTGGGAGTGCAAGAAATATAGGGGAGAAATGGAGAAAAACTGAAAAGACCAGAAGATATAAGGAAAAGATGGACTGAGTATATTGAAGAACTGTATGATAAAGAGAACAAACCTAATAACATCGAAATGGAGGAAGCAGATGAGGTGGAAGTAGATCGTATGGGACCGGACATATTGGAAAGAGAAGTAGAGATGGCTGTAGAAGATCTAAGAAATGGCAAGGCCCCAGGACCAGATGATGTACCAGCAGAACTTCTGAAAAGTCTTGAAGGTGATGCTAGAGAGGAGGTCAATGTATTATGCAGAAACATGTATGAAAGTGGAGACTGGCCTGCTAACTTCATGAGAGTCTCTATGATTACTATCCCCAAGAAACCGAGAGCCACCAAGTGTTCAGAATTTCGAACCATAAGCTTGGTCAACCATGCATCCAAAATAATGCTAAGGATACTAACCAGAAGACTAACGAACAGAGCTGAGCAGTACATTGGAGAGGATCAGTTTGGATTTAGGTCAAAATGCGGAACAAGAGAAGCTATTGGTATTATGAGAATGATGGGAGAGAGAGTGCTTGAACATGATGAGGAAATGTTTGTTTGTTTTATTAATTTTGAAAAAGCTTTTGACAGAGTCCAATGGAGGAAACTAATGGAAATATGGAAGAATATTAATGTTGACTGGAGGGACCGTAGGCTGATAAAAACCTGTATCTTGGCCAGACTGTGAATGTTAGAGTTGCAGGAGGAGAATCGGAGCCTGGATTGGTTGGGAGAGGGGTCAGGCAAGGATGCTCCCTTTCCTCCGTGTTATTTAACATCTATGCGGAAGAATGATAACAGAAGCACTCTCAGATATGGAAGAGGGAATCAGAGTGGAAGGTAAATTGGTCAAATCTGTAAGGTTTGCAGATGACAAGGCATTTGTTTGTAGTACTGAGGAAGGACTGCAAAGAATGGTCAATAGCTTGACAACAACGGCGGAAGAATTCGGAATGAGAATTAATGAGACCAAGACAGAGGTAATGAAAATTGCAAGAAGGAAAGGAGCACAAATGAACCTAATGATAGGAAATCGGACATTAGAAGAAGCTGAGCAGTTTAAATATCTGGAAAGTTTATTAACCAACAATGGAGATTGCAATAAGGAAGTAAGATCTAGAATTGGTATGGGTAACGTAGCTTTTGAGAGACAGAGAAGACTACTTACAGGTAAACTCAACTTGAAACTGAAGAAAAGGTTAGTAAAAAGCTTGATATGGTGTGGTACTGTATGGAGCAGAAACATGGACACTGAAAACAACTGAAAAGAAACTCCTGGAAAGTTTCGAAATGTGGATTTGGAGAAGAATGCTAAAGATAAGCTGGAGGGAACACCAAAGTAATGAGGAAGTACTGCAACAGGTGAGGGAGGAAAGAAGACTCATTAAGGTGATAGGAGAAAGACAGAAGAAATGGATCGGACATGTGTTGAGAGGAGAAGGATTGTTGAAGGAGGTGATAGAGGGTAGCTATGAAGGTAGAAGGCCGCGGGGAAGGAAAAGGAAAGCAATGCTGGATGATTTGAAGGCAGGCAGGAGCTATCATGAGATGAAAAGGGTAGCTCAGGATAGAACACCTTGGCGGGACACATGAGTTGGACCTGCCTGATAGGCAGAACACGATGGATGGATGGAAGCCACTTGAACTTTACAGGGCAGAACTACAACTACTTTATAACTCTAAGTTACACCTTAGTATTAGAGGAACTCCTCCCTTTAGTGTCTAAAGGGCCTATTAAAACCATTTTCATTATATGACATCATTCGTACAAAAATTACTGATCTTCTATTGGCTCTAATCTCAATTTCGTTAAATTCTACGCTCCTCCTTTCTTAAAGAAATTTTCAAATTAAAATTTAAAATTTTCTCTCGAAGGTTTCTCTTAGCCGAGACCAAAATATAAACAAACCCAAACCTTTACAAGCTTCACTAATGAAAAACAACCTTGTTCATCTATATTTTCCATTCGTAGATTAATTATTCGGCCATAAATCTATCCGGTGATGTCAAACAATAATTTCTTTCTGATAACACACTCAGGCCTTCGGCTTTACCTTGGTTATCGAATTACTTTACTTTTGTATGTCTTCATTTTAAAAGATTTAAATTTTCACGCGAAATTAAATCGATTTCAAAATAACTTCACTCTTCGTTCTACCATTTTTTAGTTACATTTTTATATAAGATTTACGCATACAAATTCATTATCACAACATGTTTAGTTTTCTTTAATGTAAAATGTGAAGGAAATCTTCGGTTAAATACGAATAAGTCTCGCGGATAAAAAAAATAATAAATCAAACCAACGAGAAACTTGAAAGACCTGAAATAGATTTTGTCGAAAATTATATTTTTTATTTTTTCACTAAATTTTAACGATTTTTACTTGCAGTAATTAAATTTATTTTATTTAAAGTTGTTAATTTTTTTGCTTTTTAAGTACGTGAACTCTACCAATTAATATATTATTTAAGGATATTTGATACGATATACATTAAATTTGAGATGGTTAAAAGCATGAAAGCATAAAACTCAAAATGCTTTATTTGAATTAAGTACGAAGAATAACGTTCAGAGAATGTTAGTGTACCAAATTTTAAGATTACAAGCAGAACCTTCGGCTCCCTGCCCTACGGGCGGGGCGTGTGCTTCGCAAACTTGCCTACGGCGAGGGCACGTTAGGGTTACCCCTTTGGGGGGAGGTCATTCTCCTTCTTCCCCAAAACGCCTTCAACCCCCCTTTATGCAACTTGGGGGATAACCCCCTCCCCATTAACCCCCACTCCTCTCCTCCATTATCCCCACCCCTCTCCCTCATTACCCCCAAGGGGGGGAGGGGCTGGCACCTTGCAACAATTGATCAACATTGCAATTGCATATGCACCCGAACATTTTGCGGTCATGCTACTTTGGGAACTAAATAGCGTGACACATATACTATCAGTCACTGATATCGTTTTCACCCGAAATGTATCCTTTTATAGCCGGACGATGTGCAACTTTAATTTTTTTTTTTTATTTTTTTTTTTCACTTTTTCATGTATTTTTTTATTGGTGACAATGAAAACGTACTCGTAAGAAACCCTTTTTATAACTGTAATGAATAAAAGTTAAATTAATACCGTTTACAACAAAATTGGGCCACAAATTATTTTAATACAATCTGCGGAATCTACCATCCACGTTTCAATTACTTTTCTTAAACTGAAGCATTAAAGTAGGGGGATTCACGGTTTTGAATTATTTGGTTCGTAGTTTTATATGTCATAACTCTTCATCACCATGACTGAAAATTATTTGCGGATCCAAAGCTGTTCAGAACCGTTTAATATTAAAAAAGTAGGCCCAAATAAGAACCAAACCACTTTACTGCATAAGAGATCTATCAGAATCGTTTTAATATAATAAATTGATGTGCAGAATAGAGCATAATTACCCAAATAAAATGGAAATATGTAGACGACTGAGTGGTGAAGCATAGGATCGTATACAATTTAAATATAAGTGTTCATTGAATTAACTTTTATATATAAACTCCACAGCATTTAATGATACACGACAACCAAATAATTTTTTTCAGAAATAATAATACACTACTACTACTACTAACTGATAACATAATAATAATAATAATAACTAGGCTGACCATACGTACCGTTTTGAACGGACAGTACCGTTGTTTTATATTTCCTGGCCGTCCCGTCGTTTAATAAAAAATGTCAATTTTGTCCCGGTTTATGTACTTACTTTTTCATGAATACAGAATATTACATAACCCCGTCCCTTTTTTGCCATCCCAATGTCCCGTTTTTGTCTCAAGGAAATATGGTCAGCCTAATAATAACTAACCCTAAAAGGACGAGGCTCCATATTTGTAACCTTTCAAATACACACATTCATAACTTAACCCTACAAACAATTCCGGCGTTAAAGGGTTAATAATAATAATAATAATAATAATAGTATTGCGGATATACGAGAAATATCTTGTTGGATAAGATCCATTTAGCTTACAGACCAAGTCCAAAACAACTTGCAGACGAAGTTAGACCTTGTCGGTTCTGAATTTCAGAAAGTACCACAGATCCTTCTTTTTTATAATATACTGTATATATATATATATATATATATATATAATATATATATATTATAAAAGAAAGATTTATTTTCACAAACGTTTCGGAAGTACTCCTTCCATCTTCAGTGTTAAGACACAATACTGAATATATTCAGTATATTCAATATTCACTATATTCAGTATTCAAGAGACACTATATTCACTTATATTAAAATTTAGTTTAAAATTTAAAAAAAATAATCAATAAAAAGGACAAAGATCCAAATGACTGTTTATAATATTATACAATAAACGGTTACAGTTACAGTACAAGTTACAATTAAAGGTTACAATTAGAGTAAGGGTTACAATTAAAGGTTACAATTACAGTAAAAGTTACAATTAAAGGTTACAATTACAGTAAAAGTTACAATTAAAGGTTACAATTACAGTAAAAGTTACAATTAAAGGTAATTTATGTATATAATTCAATTTACTGTTAACATTTCAACTAATGTCTGATAAATAATTAATAATTTAAAGGTTACAATTTATAAATATAGAAAGATTCGACTATTTTTTAGTCATTTGCACTTCAGCAGCGGTCAGTAATTTATAAATCAGAAGATTTAAGATTGTGTAATATAATATTGTAAAGTAATAGAATATACTGTAATAATATACCTTTCAACCTTTTAAACTTTCAAATGTTCCGTGCGATGATTCCTCATTTCATGAAGGTCAAGCTTGTCGTCCCTCCTCCTAATAATAATAATAATTTAATATTGTAATACTGTAAATAGTCATTTGTATCTTTGCCCAGTTTCTTGATTATTAATTTTTTAACTTTTTAACTTTTAAATTTAATTTTAATATAAATGAATATTGTCTTTTAGCAGTGAAGATGGAAGTGCACTTCCGAAACGTTTGTAGAAATAAAGTGATATTTACTGTCACCTTAGTCTTTCTTTTTATACTACGTGTGCTTTTTCCTAGGAGAAAACTTGTTTCAGCTATATATATATACACACGTATATATATTATATATATATATATATATATATATATATATATATATACACACACAATATATATATATATATATATAGATAGATAATATAATATTGAATTTATTTTAACAAGTAGTATGGTGAGCGATTTCCCAGCTCAATTTTCTTTGCTTTATTTACAAGAAAGACTATTTGATAAGTTTCTAAAAATAATTAATTAACGACTTAATTTTTTCTGTGTTTAAAGCTTTTAGCGAAAAATGTTGAAAAACATAGATCGAACGGTTCACTGAAGACTCAACTCATAGTCAGTTAAAATATTTAAAAATTTTATTTTTAACTTTCTTCTCACGGTAAATTCAATTACAAAATTGAGTTGACACTCTATGAACCTCACGAGGTTGAAATTAACATCGGAAAATTTAACGCATTTGTTGTAGAAGGCAAACATGCCTGACGAAGAGAACGATGGCCACACTTTAAAATTTTAATTAACTGGTTTGGAGGCTACATTGCTTTAGGGTCTTTTAAGACTTTTGCTGATGGAACAGCCCTACTACAGTTATGGGATTCTCTCTCTCTCTCTCTCTCTCTCTCTCTCTCTCTCTCTCTCTCTCTCTCTCTCTCTCTCTCTCTCTCTCTCTCTCTCTCTTCATACGACACAACTGGAGCAAAAGATATAGTTTATTTCGATTTTCAAAAAGTCTTTGAAATGTCCCTCACGCGAGATTGATAACTAAAGTTAGATGACTAGGAATTACCGGACTCGTTTCCAACTGGATTGAAGATTGGTCAGGAGACGAAAGCAGAAAGTAGTAATAAAGAGAGTGGTTTCGGAGTGGGCCACCGTCACCAGTGGGGTTCCACAGGATTCTGTTCTGGGTCTCTTACTTTTTTATCTTCTATATTAGCGATATAGACGTCGGACTCCTAAGTACAATTTCTAAATTTCATCACTTTGCCGGCATTGGCCCACGCGAAGAGAAGGAGAGGACCTTTATTTTTTCTATTTCTGCGTGATAGCTTTGCACGTGCGTAAGTGTAGGCATAGAGAATTTGACTTTTTCTTTTCTCTTAAACGTTTTTAGGCTAGCCTGGAGTGGGCCATGGGATCTTTGTTGGCCCGATACTTCGGTAATTAGAGCTGTAAATATTTTGTATAAAGCCAAAATCATATGTTCGAGGTTTCTGTGACAAAATCGAGTAGTTGATATGCGCTCAGTACAAATATATTATTATGTTAGTTTATACAACGATACTATCTAGTACATGATTTCTATATGTGCATAGCATAATTGTAAAGCTAGTTTTTCTATTCTCCTCTTTCTTATAAAATTTCCTTGGCCACTTTTCCAGGGTCAAGGTACTTTCTTCAGCCTTTTTCCGTACCCATCTCTGGGGGGAGGGAGCGGAGGGAGGGGAGAGGGTCTTATGTTTTTCTATCCAGTTTTCTACTGCTGCTAGAATAAATTGAAAATTCACTATTTTAATATCAGGGAACTCCCCGAGTGGACCGAAAGGTCTTTCAGACTTCGTCTTGTCTTTGTAACATAACACAACCAAGAGGGCAACAGGGAAGGGCGGGTGTGTTACTACTGTAGAACCTTCCCAGATTCTTCCTTAATGTGTGTATTAAATTTGATGCAGATTAACCTATTCATTTAGGTGGCGTACATAAATGAACATAGAAGACTTCAAATTAGCTAACGTCACGCCTATTTTTAAAAAAGGCGACCGCGCAGTAGCTAGCAATTATAGGCCCATTAGCTTAATGTCAATTGTCGGTAAACTTTTGGAATCCGTAGTTAGGGATCGTATCATCGATCGCTTAGAAAGTAGAGATTTGATTAATAATAGTCAGCATGGGTTTCGACGCCATAGGTCTTGTTTAACTAATTTGTTAGAATTTTATAACGAAATAGTGCGCGAATACGATAGGCATAGAGCAGCTGACGTTATTTATTTAGATTTTATAAAGGCGTTCGATACAGCTCCGCATAGGAGACTAATTGCGAAGGTCAAAGCGTACGGTATACGCGGTCAGGTAGCTAACTGGTTAGAAGAATGGCTTCGTGCTAGGAGGCAGAGGGTCGTAGTTAATGGTAGTGAATCGGGGTGGTTCGATGTAGGTAGCGGTGTCCCACAGGGTTCAGTGTTAGGCCCATTGTTATTCGTAATTTACATTAACGACATAGATGTAGGATTGACTAGTAACGTGTCAAAATTCGCGGACGATACTAAAATAGGCGGTAAGGTTGTTAACGAGGGCGATAGAAATAGGATCCAAGACGATATAAATAGGCTTATGGAGTGGACAGATAAGTGGCAGATGCAATTTAAGGTAGACAAATGTAAAGTTTTGCATATAGGTTCTCGCAATAATAATTACACGTACACGATGGATGATAGGGAGTTAGCGAGCGTTGACGAGGAAGTAGATTTAGGCGTACGCGTATCTAAGGATTTAAAGCAGTGGTGCACAAACTTTTTTGATGTGAGGGCCAAGCGAAGAAAATAACTAAATGTATTAGCCTACTTACTTTCCATCTAAGTCATAAATTGGGTCACTTTTATATTCTAACTTTTTCATTGAATTGAAAAGACCCGTGGGGCCACTGAAAAGACCTGTGGGGGACACATTTGGCCCGCGGGCCAGGGTTTGTGCATCACTGATTTAAAGGTTAGGAACCAGTGCCTGGAGTCTTGCGCAAAAGCTAATAGGATGTTAGGCTTCATAGCGCGTAATTTTCGAATTTAAATCGAAGGATATTATATTGCCCCTTTACAAGTCCCTAGTCAGGCCTCATTTAGAATATGCAGTTCAGTTTTGGTGCCCGTACTTGCGTGAGGATATTGATAGGTTAGAAAGGGTTCAACGTCGTGCCATGAAATTAATTCCCTCATTGCGCAACAAGCCTTATGAAGATAGGATTAAAGAGTTAGACCTGTATTCACTCGAAACTAGGAGATTAAGGGGGGAGCTTATTGAAGTTTTCAAAATCGTTAATAACATCGATAACGTAAATTTTGACAAACTGTTCACTTTCGATAATAGTAATACTCGCAATAACGGATTTAAGTTGCGTGGCAGACGTTTCATTACTAATATCGCTAAAAACTTCTTTACGTTTAAAGTAATTGATAAATGGAATAATCTTCCCGCGTTAGTCGTTCATTCTACCAGCGTTAATATGTTTAAGAACCGTCTTGACCGACATTTTAAAAATATTAACGTTGTTTAAAATAAAAAAACAAAGTTAGTAACAGGGGCTCTGGTGGTGGTGCTCGAGGATGAGTCTGTTGACGATAAATGCCAGCTTGTGACATGCCAGCGTGTGATGCCAGCAATAAAATTATTAAAAAAAAAAAAAAAAAAATTAGACTAACACGAACGTAGATGTAGCTCGTAGCGTAAACTAACCCACTTTTTGTTTAACTTTACCTCCTTTTTTTTTTCCCCTTATCCTCCCTTACTTTGCATGTCTGTAACTCTTTTCTTGCATGTTTGTAGTTTGCATGGTATGACAGTGAGTTAAGACTGTGTTTGCATGGTTTGTAAGCGTTCTTGTTTTACTTCTTTTCATCTTTCACCCCTCTCCTATTCTCTCCGACTATTTTTCTGACTTGTCGGCAGTGGCCGGCGGATGATGATGGTGTCTTTTTTTCTCTTTTTCTGAATGAATGTTAACCAACGAGTGATAGGTGTTGCTCCTTACTTAACCCCTTATTCTCTTCTCTTCTCTTAACCCCCTACTCTTTCCTTTCTCTCGGGCTAACCTTAGAGTGGATCTTAGGGTCTTTGTTAGCCTTAGCTTCTGTAGATCTGTAGATCATTTTTATTTATTTTTTCTCCATACTTTGCATGTCTGTAACTCTTTTCTTGCATGTTTGTAGTTTGCATGGTATGCCAGAGTTAAGACTGTGTTTGCATGGTTTGTAAGCGTTCTTATTTTACTTCTTTTCATCTTTCACCCCTTTCCTATTCTCTCCGACTATTTTTCTGACTTGTCGGCAGTGGCCGGCGGATGATGATGGCGAGTCTTTTTTCTCTTTTTCTGAATGAATGTTAACCCACGAGTGATAGGTGTTCCTCCTTACTTAACCCCTTATTCTCTTCTCTTCTCTTAACCCCCTACTCTTACCTTTCTCTCGGGCTAACCTTAGAGTGGATCTTAGGGTCTTTGTTAGCCTTAGCTTCTGTAGATCTGTAGATCACCATCCTATGTGTATATATATATATATATAGAAATTATACGTGTACACTGTACAGGTAGGTCTCATTTTACGCGCAGGTCACGTTACTTGAAAATAGCACGTAGCGCGATTCCGCTTAAAATGAATCTTATTTCCCATAGGCCCCATGTTATAAATGCGCATTACTTTTCTGAGTGATGCATAGCCACCCAGGAAGCATTATAATAAGTCAATTTAACCATAAAAACAAAGTCAAGTAGTAATAAACGTGCATCATAATACTCATAGAATCAATTCGACATAATAAATAACTTATAAAATAATATTTAATTCTATTTAATCCTAATTAATATTGTGCTGTGCTCACCTAAGAAAGGGCCTGAAGTCAGCTTACTGGGCACAGGAGGTTGGGAGGGGAGGAGGAGGGGGAAGAGGAAGATGGAGGTTGCGTGGAGCGACGCGGAGGTTGCGTGCGGAGCGCGTGAAATGAATTCGTTCCTTAAATAATTTAGCGTGTAATAGCGATTCCGCGTATAGTAGTACCGCGTACAATGAGATTTACCTGTATATAAATCTCCATTTTAGGTGGTTTCAATGTTCACCACCACCTTTGCTTTCCTCCCATTTCACTGATATCAGGGCCGTTTCCTGGCATAAGCACACTAAGCGGCCGCTTAGGGCCCCGCTGCTACTAGGGGGCTCTAGACAGGCTCCCAGGTCATAGTTCAGTGGGCAAGAATAGGAATATAGCTGAAGTTATTATTAATATTATTATTATTATTATTATTAATTAAAGTTTTTGTATGAGACAAATGTGACAAAACGGAGACAAACGAAACGTTTTGGTCGTTATATGTAAATAACTATTGTGAGATCTTATTTCTATATTATTTAACTTTATTCTTACTATATGCTTATACTTTCCTAAATGCTTAATTTTTCTAGTATTGTAAAACATTATTTCACTAATTTACTAATTATTAAGAGATTTTGTGACACTTTAAAACCTAGGATTATTTTCATTATGTTTTCAAGTTTATTAATTCTTTTCTTAAAACCTAAATGGAATGATTATTTGAATGTATTTGATTAACGTTACAATTATAACAATTATTATTATTAATTATTATTATTATTATCATCATCATCATTATTATCATAATTGTTATTATTTAGCAGATTAGTTGTGGTTAACTAGATGTGACTTCGTGCATCTTGGAAAATGAAACGACATTATCCATCAGGAGCTGAAAAACGGAAAAAGAAGAAAATAGAGGAGGTGAAGCTTTCTAGGAGCACAGGTGAGATGTGCCACTTGTATATTCCTATAATTACAGTTCAGGCAACTAGGTTAGGTAGACCATCAAGCTAGGCAAGTGCTCAGGAATCGTGTAGAGTAAGCTCGTCTCTGTAATATTTATAATATTTCGAAATGTGAAATTTAATGGATCACATCACCTCAAATTCTGTTCACGCAGATCAATTATCAAACAAGATAAGAAAGAGTATTTTAGCAAAAATTAACAGACTATGTAATGTTATGTTCTTCTCAGGAGCACTACTGAAATATTTGGAAAAGTCATCCTCAGCAAAGCCTGATGAGCATCATGAGCCAACAGCAGGACCATCCTCTATGCAACCTCAAACACCAGTAGAAGTAGAGCCTGATGAACCAACAAGTGGCCCATCTTCTGTTCAGCTTCAAACACCACACAGAGGCATTTCTACTGAGCAACAAGAACCAAGATCTGCTCCACCGCTTGATCCGTATGACTAGACAGTTGTCCTGTCAGATGCCTTGGAGACAGATCTGGTGTCTCGAGGACCATTTCAAATCAGTCCAGATTTCACATTCCCTAAAAGAGAGGACGGTAAAAGCGTTCATCACCATTACATGTACAGAACATTAATTAATGGGGAAAAATAAAACGAAGCTGGCTGATGTACTCTAGAAGGAATGATGCTCTCTATTGCTTCTGCTGTAAGTTGTTTTCAAGGAAGTCGTACAAACTAATTACGGATGGACTTTCAGACTGGATAAACGTTGGTTCGCTTTTGAAAGGCCATGAAAATAGTTCAGAACATGCAGACAACATGGCAACATGGAAGGATCTGGAACTGCGGCTAAAAACTGGGAAGACCATTGACCAAACTGAAATGTCATTTAATGGAGGTAGAGCGAAGACGCTGGCGAGATGGTCTCACACGTCTTGTAAGTATAATCCAATCACTGGCAGAGAGAAACCTTGCTTTCACGGGGTCTTTCTCTACATTGTACAATCGAGACAATGGCAACTTCTTGAAAGAGGTTGAGCTGCTTGCCAAATTTGATCCAGTGATGAAACAACACATCAGCAGAGTCGAAAGTGGCCAATATAGTCATTGAAGTTATCTCGGAAACATCATTCAAAATGAGCTCACTGGGTCCATTAGTGGGAAGATCTTGGATGCCATTGTTGCAGAAATAAAACAAGCTAAATATTACTCACTCATTTCAGACTGCACTCCAGACATAAGCCACCAAGAACAGATGTCGATTATTATCAGAACTGTTAAAATGGGTGAAGTACCAGAAATAAAAGAATACTTCTTGGGCTTTCTTGAGGCTTCAAAAAGTACAGGCCTGGGTTTATCAGTTCTGATTCTGAAGAGACTAGATGAACTGAATATTCACTTTGATGACTGCAGAGGACAGTCATATGACAACGGAGCGAATATGAAGGGCAAGAACAAAGGTGTTCAGGCAAGGTTATTAGAGAAGAACTGTCGTGCACTCTATGTTCCATGTGGGGCTCACACTCTGAATCTTGTAGTGGCTGATACAGCTAAAGTTTCCACAGATGCCATCAGCTTCTTTGGCAACGTACAAAAATTGTACAACCTTTTTGCAGCAGCTACACAGAGATGGGCAATCCTAAAGAAGCACGTGAACATAACACTCAAGTCTTTGAGTGAAACCAGGTGGGAGAGCCGGCTTAAGAACATTGAGGCTGTGCGATACCAGAGCCACAACCTCAGAGAGGCCCTGTTGGAAGTCAGAAACAATGCCACAGATGCCATAGCCAGGACTGAAACACAAGCATTTGCAGAGGAGGTAGTGTCTTATTGCTTTCAGATTTGCACAGTAGTATGGTATGACATTCTTCATGCAGTTAACCATGTGAGCAAACTTCTGCAGTCTCCTACAATGCAGTTTGATGTGGCAGTCAACCTCCTCACAAAAACAAAAGACTCACTCACCAGCTACAGAAACACAGGTTTTGTTGCAGCACAAGTCGTAGCTCGGGACATATGTGAGGAAATGAATGTGGAGGCTGTGCTCAGATCCACAAAAAAGCACTTTGCTTACGAAGCTCCTGACGAACCATTTACAGAAGCCATCGGGTCAATAAATGAGAGATTCAAAACATTAGATGATGTGAGGGACATATTTGGGGTTCTCCTAAACTTCGCCACAATGAACAAGGAAGACTTGTCCTGCAAGTGTGAAAATCTCTCTAAGATACTGAGCTCTGGAACTGACTCTGACATTGATGGAAGAGAACTGGCCCTCGAAATTAAGAACTTGCCGACTTTACCTTCACACAACATGACTGCATTGGAGCTTCTCTCCTTCATTCATCAGAAGCAACTGGAGGAACTCTACCCCAATCTTTGGGTTGCACTAAGAATTGCCTGCACTCTACCTTTGACAGTAGCGTCAGCCGAGAGGAGCTTCTCTAAGATGAAGCTAATCAAGAACTACCTCAGATCATCAATGGGGCAGGATCGCCTCAGTGGCCTTGGCATCATAAGCATCAACCAGGACGTTGGCAGGGAGATTTCATATGATGATGTTATTGATGATTTCGCTCAGAAAAAATGTAGGAGGCAAAAATTTTGAAGATACGAACTGTTCTGTATAACTGTTAGCTATTACACGATTGTATCGTTGAGTTAGTAATTGTTTGGTAGTTGATAATTGCATTATTTTTTTATACATAGTTCTGCGTCATTTATTCTAAATAATGCATAAGCTAATTTTCAGGAATTTCATGAAGAGTATTTTTTCTGTTTGTCTTCTGAAAGTACATATTTGTTGTTTTGGACATAAATGTTTCATTAAAATTGTTTCATAATTGTTTTTTATTAACACAGCCATTTTTTGTATGTGTGTGCTGAGGTGATGTAGTAAGGCGTGAGTTGGTGGATGGAGGGGTGAGGCCTCAAATGGGTATACTGCTTAGGGCCCCCTAACGGCTAGAAACGGCCCTGACTGATAACCCTGGTGAACTAGCTTACAATTTCTCTATCCTGAATGACCTAGAACAGATTGTACAGCACACTACTCGTATCCCTGATCGCCTTGGAGATAGTCCCGGCATTCTGGATTTATTTCTCACTTTTCATCCTTCTACATCTACTTTGTGAAACTTTTTCTCCGTTGGGCTCCTCCGATCACAATCTCATATCTGTTTCCTGTCCTATTGCTCCAATTCGGCTTTAGATCCTCCCAAGAGGAGACGCCTTTGGCACTTTGGCGCCGTTGATTGGGAGGCTCTTAGGGAGTACTTCTCTGATTTACCATGGAATGATTACTGCTTCCATGGCCGAGGCGTCTCCGAATGTGCTGAGCACATCATGAAGGTGATTCTCTCGGGCATGGAGACGTACATTCCATATTCTATTCCTACTACTAATGCAAAAAAAACTTGATTTAACTTTACTTGTTCTAATGCTACCGACAACAGAGAGGAGGCTTTCAGAAGGTACAGTCACCATTCAACTCCTGACTCCCACTCAGCTTATATTTCTGCCTTCAATCATGCAAAATCTGTTCTTCGACTCGCCAAAAATTCCTTCATCCGACAAAAATGTGAAAACCTATCCAATTCTAATTCTTCTAGCCCTTTCTGGCACCTAACCAAGAAACTTTCCAACAATTTTACTTATTATTTCCCTCCTCTTTTCCACTCCGACGGCTCGGTTGCCGTCTCTTATCCTGATAAAGCTGAACTCTTCGCTCAAACTTTCGCCTTCAGCTCAGCCATTTGCCTACGTACAGAGAGATTTCACCCACCTACTAAAATAAAATAAGAGCATATACAGTGTGTCCGTAAAGTCATGGTGGGATTTTAAATAGCTATATTATTGCAATGAAACATGATAATGAGATGAAAAAAAGGCAAATTGAAGAACAACTCTAAAAGAATAACTTTATTTAACGTAGTTCGACATGGGCTCCTCTGGTAGCCCTGCAGACATCTAGGCGGTGATTCAATTCCAGCCACACACGCCAAGAACATCAGGAGTGACGGATGCGATAGCTTCCGTGATTCGCTCGTGCAAGTGATGAATATCCATATGGGTACACTGTACACGCTTTGCTTGACGTAACCCCACAAATAAAAGTCCAAAGGTGTCAGGTCCGGAGAGCGTGGAGGCCATGGCTTCCATCCTCCTCTTCCTATCCATCTCTGTGGAAATTTTTCATTAAGGAATTCTCGAACAACGTTGGCATAGTGCGGAGGGCACCATCTTGCTGAAAGATGACATTATTGTCAATAATGGGGTACTGCAAAATGTTCCAACATTGCGAGGTAGTTGTGTGACGTCACAGTGGGTTCCGCGAAGAAAAATGGGCCAATCACTCGATCTCGTGCTAGAGCACACCACACATTAACTTTCGGGCTATTACGCTCATGTTCAACATAGGCATGTGGACAGCCTAGACTAACTACGAGATAAAGGTTAAGCTTAGCCTAGACTAACTACAAGATACAACTTTGAGAGTTGTTCTTAAATTTGGTATTGTTTCATCTCATTATCATGTTTCGTTGCAATAATATAGCTATTTAAAATCCCACCATGACTTTACGGACACACTGTATATATATATATATATATATATATATAATATATAAATATATATAATATATATATATATATATATATATATATATATATATATATATATATATATATATATATATATATTATATTATATATAATAAGTTATATGAGCATACGAGTATATATGCATAAACATATACATTTGATTTGACATGTGTTACTTGTGATCAAATACAAATACTAAAAAAACTATTTTAACCCACCCACTAAAATTGTCTTAGAAGTAACCTGACTCAGTCCTTTTCCTTCTCTTAACATTCTTGGCGTTTTCTTTTCTCGTGATCTTTCCTGGAAAGATCACACATACTCTCTTTCTAAATCAACTTCTTAGAGGTCAGGTGTACTGTACCGGCTCCGCAATTTCTTTACCTACCTTCATTCAGTTATTGTCTTTGTACAGGGGCTTGCTCTCCCATGTATGGAGTACACAGCTCTACTTGACCGAGTGGAATCAAAGTCTTTTCATCTCATCAATTCCCTGCCTCTTACTCACTGTCTTCAATCTCTCTCTCTCTTCGCCGCAATGTTGCTTCACTCTTTCCTTACTATCGCTATTACAGTATAACGGACACTCTGAACACTTCTGAAGTCTAACTGCATGGCTCGTATTTTAAGGAAACACGCAGTATCCAACTTTTGACACATTCTCTTTCCTTTTCTGTCCAACTCTTTAACGCAAGGGTTAATCAGTATTTTTAATTTTTAATCTGCTCTTTTCATCTAATCTTTCAACCGGTGAACTCTGGAACAATCTTCCTCAAATGTCCAGGCATCTCTTAAACCTTGGACCTTTATTTTGGCTCTCTTCTTCCTCTACAGGAGGGGCGTTTATGCGGACATTCGCCCTTGGCCCCTTCTTCCTTCATAAAAAAGAAATATATACACATATATATATATATACACACACACACACACACACACACAGTATATATATATATATATATATATATGTGTGTGTGTGTGTGTGTGTGTGTGTGCATGCACGCGTGCGCGCATGTATGTGTGTGTATGCGTGCGCGTGAGTGTGTTTGTTTGTGTGTGTGTGCATGCACGCGTGCGCGCATGTATGTGTGTGTACGCGTGCGCGTGAGTGTGTGTTTGTTTGTGTGTGTGCGTGTCTTACATATTCATATTAATTCAGCTTGTGACCTTCAGATAGGAAGAGAGAGGTAGAAATGTAAATCTCCTTTGCTTTCAGACAGGCGGCTCTTAAATTTGAATACAAGTATATAACATTTCATTATCAGTGGAACTTGAAAGCCCAAAAAATGAGAAGCGGTTTCCAACTGCCGTTCTAGTCGGGATCACTTGCGGCGGCCACCGGTCCAAATTCTTCTATTATCTCGGAGAGAAAGTTGACAAATATATAAAAATACAATTACTCTCTCTCTCATATATATATATATATATATAATATATTATATTTGATAAAAAGGATAACCAACAGGCCAACGCCCACATCCCACATTAACATTATGAATATTTAATATCCAGATGTTTCGGAAGTTAAACTTCCATTATCAGTGGCTAAAAGCAATGAAATAAAAATAAGATAAAAACTAGTGAAAGACAAGCAAACAGGTGCGCAATGGGATTAACAATTTAAAAAAGGAAAACTTATAACACAGCAACAGTAAGGGTAAAATTACAGCTGCAACTACAATCTGGAATACATTTATGTTAGATATCCAGGATCACCTGAAGATCAGGACACCATGTATTCTTGTTTTTTGCTTTATAGTACCAAATGTAATAATGAATTAAAATGAATGCTCAGTTAGGTCAACTGTACGCCCTTGACAATTGGTTAGGTTAAGTCGTGATATTTTCGTTAATTTTAACGAAGATATCACTTGGTAATTGAGGCTGGGAGCCCTGATCTTCAGGTGATCCGCTGGGTCCAATTAGACTCCGCTATGCACAATAGTTTGATTCGCCTATGCAGTAGAGGGTTAAGTCTATTTCATTATGCGCTCTGGTTAAAACTGAGAAATTGTTATTAAATGGATGGGATCACCTGAAGATCAGGGCCCCCAGCCTTCTTTAGTTAGCTTTATAAGGATAACTAACGAAAATATCATGACCTAACCTAACCAATCGTCAAGGGCGTACAGTTGCCCTAACGATTGGTTAGGTTAGGTCGCGATATTTTCGTTAGTTAGCCTTATAAGGCTAACTAAAGAAGGCTGGGGGCCCTGATCTTCAGGTGATCCAATGGATGGTTGTTGCTTTCGCAATGTTCATGGACTGGGGATTTAGCTGATCTGCTTAATGATAAAGGGGTACGGTTACTAATGTCACGATGCTCATCGACCCGGGCCTTGAGTTGGCGCACGGGGCTGCTAACATATGTGGCGTTACAGCTACAATTAAAAACGTAAACTAAGTTGGAGACGAGAGCGTCGGGTAAACTTTCCTTAAGTTTAAAAAATGAGCCAATACTAAAATTGTTGGTAAATATAAATTTAAAGTCAATTTGTGGATAAAACTGAGAAAGAAAGCGTTTTAGGTCTTTTTCTATCCTTTAGCTGATGTAGCCATAAAAGGCTTCCGTATATATCTTTCGTCTTTTTGAACGGTTGAGACGTGGAGTTGGGGTTTAAAATGATAATTCAAATAGTTTCGGATATGTTTCATAACCAAGTCCTTTGGATAAGAAAAATAATCGGAGCAAATCTTGAAAGCACAGACAATGAGCGTTTTCATGGAATTAACTTTAAATTTAAGCCAGAAGGAACGTCACTTAAAAAATGTTTACTTGGACCAGTGAAAGTTTTCGTAGAGTATAGTGAAGTTGTAAAATTATCGTTAGTTCTGTAAATATTGACGTCTAAGAATGCTAATTGGGAATTCTGCTCCATTTCTTTAATGAATTTAATGCTGAGATGTTTAGAGTTTAAGTAACTTAGAAATTGGACAACATGAAAAGGATGCTTGAATAGCAAAAATGTGTTATCCGCGTATCTCCGGTAGGAAACTGGTTTGAAGGAAATCAGACAATCAACAAGCTAGCGAGTTTCATGAAAGCAAAGGAAGGTGTTTGCAAAAATGGGGCCCAAAGGAGAACTCATGGCCACCCCATCTATTTGGGATCATTTACTTCATTTTTTCATATAATACAACAACGCACAAAATTCGGTTTTTATTATGTAGAATTTAAATCTGAATCTACTTTCTTCTATGGTATTTCTTGTGCAAATTGATATTAACGGAGATATAAGCAATTTTTTAATCGATTAAAATCGATTGAAATAGTATGGGGTAATTATTCGTTTTGCCCCTGCGGGTCGGTTTTGATATGAGAATAGGTTTTTCTGGTGTATTTTGTTGTGTTTTATTCAAATCTGACCTTCATTTCTTGTGATGAATTATTGAATGCCCGGTTAGGTCAACTGTACGCGCTTGATGATTGGTTAGGCTGTCGGGAAAAGATCCTGTCGGGATCACCTGAAGATCCGTCACCCCAGCCTTTTTTAGTTAGCTTTATAAGGCTAACTAACGAAAATATCACAACCTAACCTAACCAATCGTCAAGGGCGTACAGTTGACCTAACGATTGGTTAAGTTAGGTTGTGATATTTTCGTTAGTTAGCCTTATAAAGCTAACTAAAAAAGGCTGCGGTGACGGATCTTCAAGTGATCCGGCTGTCATGATATTTTCGTTAGTTGGGTTAAGTTGTGATATTTTCATTAAAACTAACGAAAATATCACGACAACCCAACCAGTCATCAAGGGCGTACAGTTGACCTAACGGGCATTCAATTAACCTAACGGGGCATTCAATAATTCATTTGCACAAGAAATGAAGGTCAGATTTGAATAAAACACACCAAAATACATCAGAAAAACCTATTCTCATATCAAAATCGACCCGCAGGGGTAAAACAAATAATTACCACCATACTAAATGCAAAAAACTTCACTTTTTTCTACGTGAAGGTCAAAATATGAAAATAAAAACCCACTCTAATAGACAGAGTTTATTTCCACAACAGTTTCGACGCCCACTGGCATCCTCCTCGGGTGGATACAGAAACACGAATGAACCAAAACAAGAGGGAAAAACAGTCCAGGGACCGACCGTTAAGAAATTCGCCCCTAGGTTAGCTCCCATTCTCCCGACACCGGAAGGGCATTTTCATTAAGTACATTCGCACAAATTTAAAACTATCTTCCTGTTCTATTATTAAATTTATTACATTTAATATTGCATATAGACGATAGGAAGATATAAGTTGGGGAAAGGTAACTAAGAAGAAGGCGAATAGATGGCGTCTGATCGTGGGATCCATAATAAATGCAAAAAACTTCACTTTTTTCGACGTGAAGGTAAATAAAACTATCTTCCTGTTCTATTATTAAATTTATTACATTTAATATTGCATGTAGACGATAGGAAGATATAAGTTGGGGAACTAAGAAGAAGGCGAGGAGGATGCCAGTGGGCGTCGAAACTGTTGTGGATCCCACGATCAGACGCCATCTATTCGCCTTCTTCTTAGTTACCTTTCCCGAACTTATATCTTCCTATCGTCTATATGCAATATTAAATGTAATAAATTTAATAATAGAACAGGAAGATAGTTTTAAATTTGTGCGAATGTACTTAATGAAAATGCCCTTCCGGTGTTGGGAGAATGGGATCTAACCTAGGTGCGAATTTCTTAACGGTCGGTCCCTGGACTGTTTTTCCCTCTTGTTTTGGTTCATTCGTGTTTCTGTATCCACCCGAGGAGGATGCCAGTGGGCGTCGAAACTGTTGTGGAAATAAACTCTGTCTATTAGAGTGGGTTTTTATTTTCATACCACCATACTATTTCAATCGATTTTAATCGATCAAAAAATTGCTTATATCTCCGTTAATATCAATTTGCACAAGAAATACCATAGAGGAAAATAGATTCAGATTTTAATTCTACATAAGGAAAACCGAATCTCGTGGGTTGTTGTATTATATGAAAAAAATTGGTTCACCTTGGATTCGGCACTTGGGAATAAAGTATTCAAACAAATATCAATAGTTTCTTGTACCATTCTTGAACAACATTCGTAAACAAGGATTCTTAAACAAGGATTCAACATCGAAATTGGCCATAAATAGTTTATCAGCAAAGGAACTTTAGTAATCTCTCGCTTCTCTTGCGTCTGGCGTAAACTGAAAAATACTCTTATTAACAATAACACATAATAAATACACTGTACACTTCTGGCTCGGCTCCTAGTATTATGCCTGGTTTACCTAAAGTACTTAAACCTAATATTCCTATCCGCCCAATTTTGGCTGCCTTTAGTAGCCATTGCTTCGCTCTGGCGAAGTTTCTTGTTCCCTTACTTTCTAAATTAACTATGAACAATTTTACCTTTTTAAATTTTTTTAACTTTATGAGATTACTAAAATTCTTGAAGTTCCAGACTTTAAAATTCTTTTTAAATACTATATATATATATATATATATATATATATATATATAGGGTGGGTAAAAAAAAGTGACCCCTTAGAGGTAAACTGTCATATTAAAAAAGTAAGGGGACTAGAGCTCCCAAACTTCATAGATGCTTACCTTAGCATGTTGTTCATCTTAATTGAGAAGTTGCTCGATGTGTCCCCCTTCCTGCTCAACGCAGGCCTTCAAACGTGGACGCCACTGATCAATACACTTGTTTACATATCGTTGAGACACCTCCCAGCCGAACAGAATTCTTTCCCGTAGTTCATCTATGTCCCCTATATTGGTTCCAGGGATGTAAACTTTGGACTTCAGGGCTTCCCAAACACCATAATCTAGTGGTAAAAGATCGGGGCTACTAGCCGGCCACATATTGGGTTCGATAAAATCCAGTGTTTCGTTCTCGAGGAATGTGACAGTTTGGCGTGGTCT
The DNA here is from genome assembly GCA_023014485.1 of Bathynomus jamesi. Taxonomy (NCBI): domain Eukaryota; kingdom Metazoa; phylum Arthropoda; class Malacostraca; order Isopoda; family Cirolanidae; genus Bathynomus; species Bathynomus jamesi. The sequence continues at coordinate 494,887 of JAJOZX010000090.1, read as the reverse complement.
GTGAGCAGGGGCTCCATCTTGTTGGAAAGTATATCTTTCATCACTAATTCGTCGAATATCAGTTAGATAGAGTGAAAGATACACTTTCCAACAGAGCACGCCAAACTGTCACATTCCTTGAGAACGAAACACCGGATTTTATCGAACCCAATACGTGGCCAGCTAGTAGCCCCGATCCTTCACCACTAGATTATGGTGTTTGGGAAGCCCTGAAGTCCAAAGTTTACATCCTTGTACCAATATAAGAGACATAGATGAACTACGCGAAAGAATTCTGTTCGGCTGGGAGAAGGTGTCTCAACGATATGTAAACAGGTGTACTGATTAGTGGCGTCCACGTTTGGAGGCCTGCGTTGAGCAGGAAGGGGGACACATCGGCAACTTCTTAATTAAGACGAAAAACATGCTAAGGTAAGCATCTATGAAGTTTGGGAGCTCTAGTCCCCTTACTTTTTTTAATATGACAGTTTACTTCTAGGGTCACATTTTTTACCCACCCTGTATATATATATATATATATATATAATAAAATGTAATGATGGTGGTTCTTTAACCTCATTCGCACCATCTAAAGTCAAATTTTTTGTGCAGGAAGGAGGGAGCAGGGGCGAGTTCCCAGAAAAACACCCTTCCCATAGATGAAGAAGAGAACCAAAATCAAGGTCCAAGGTTTTCGGGATACCTGGACACTCTGCGTTTGAAAGATTGAAGGTCATAGACAGGGGGAAAGATGGATTGAGGAAGATTGTTCCAGAGTTGATTGGTTGAGTAGATAAAAGATTGAAAATATCGATTAACCCTTGCAATAGAGAGTTGGATAGAAAAGGAATGATAATGTGTCGAAAGTCTGGTATTGCGCGCTCTCCGTAAAGGAGGAGGCATGCATTTAGAGAGTTCAGAGCAGTGTCCGTTAGAATAGCGACAGTAAAGAGAGAGTGAGGCAACATTACGGCAAAGAGAGAGGGATTGAAGACAGTCAGTAAGGAACGGGGGATTGATGAGACGAAAAGCCTTTGATTACACCCTGTTAAGTAGAGCTGTGTGGGTTGAGCCACCCCATGCACGAGACGCGTACTTCATGCAGGAGCGGACAAGACCTCTGTAAAGAGACAGCAATTGAGTGGGTATGAAGAAACTGCAGAGCCGTTACAGAAACACCTAACCTCTTAGAAGCTGTTTTAGAAAGATAACGAGAAAAGGAGACAAGAAACACCGAGAATGTTAAGAGAAGAGGAAGGATGAATTGTGTATTGTTGAAGGTAAGGGGATAGTCGTGTGGAACATTGTGACGAGTAGATATATGAAGGAATTGAGTTTTTGAGGCATTGAAGGAGGGGACCTACAGCTTTACGTGGGATCCGAACCACGGTCGCTACATAATCTCGAAGCAGAGGACGGTCTCCCATCCAGACCGAGTGTCGCTTAACTTCGCTGATCAACAAGAAGCAGAGTTACGGCACTGGCCACGTCCTAGTCATATATACAGTGTATATATATATATATATATATATATATATATATATAAACAGATCAAAGAGAAACAAACTTTAAAAACAACTGATCATATTCATACACACTGACATAAATTTAATAAATATGAACAATGTTAAACATATTTTGATTTATCTTATACGAGTATCTATTTCTTTACGAATGTGAATCCAATCCATAATTCCATATTATCAAATTAAGAACACAATAGCAGTACCTGTTTATGTTACTTCACATACAAATGTATTTTAAATAAATTACCACAAACATATTCAGATGTAGAATGTATATACATTGAAAGAATACTAATTTGAAATACTTTAAATATGTATTATATTAACCCTGTGTTATCTATTCACCCTTTATTCAGTGAACGAAGCTTTTGCATGATATGAATATCATGAAGTTAAAGTTGACCCTTATTCTTTGTCTTGAAGAGATTTAACCTTAAAGCAAAAGATACGAACAGGAAATTAGAAGCAAAAAAATAATTATATAATTAATTATATAATTAATAATAATAATAATTATGATAATAAAATAGCTATTTTCATTTACGAAACCTGATAAGTAATCGGCACCCATATTGGCTCATTGGATGTAAGTTCAATTCTGGTCGAAATTTATTAAATGGAATAAGATAGTATTAAATAAATAAGATAGTTACAATCTTTGTACTTTTCATCGCTAAAAATTTATTTATAATTTCTTATATTATATATAATGTCCCCTTGTGAAAAAAGATAAATAGTCTTCTCATGGAAAAGATAGTGTACGCATCTACTGCTGAAAACAAAAGGGGCGTCTAAAAATACCACTAATTTAATATAGCAGCCATCATATATTATGGTATATAGCCATTGCTGGTAATATACCTACTTATGTGCATGAATTTGCGGATCATAACTCAGCTTTTCTCATAGTAAGGTAGAACCATAACTCAAATAGAGTGATTAATGTGCTAATTTATCCGCATGAGGCCTCTACTTCGACCGTATAACTCATAAGCGTCTTATTAAGAATATTAAATTGAATCCCAAACAGTGTTTGCAATTCGCAAGATGAAATGATTAAGTACACGAATATTAGTTGGTTATTTACTCTTATTTGCCATAATAATAATAATAATAATAATAATAATAATGATGGTGTTTATAGCTTTAGCTTTTATAATTGTGGCCAATTCAGCTTAAAATGTAAGTAATAAACAAAAGTAAAGAGGCGTAGGTCTTTAACCAGAAAGCATTTCGCTCTTATATGACAGTGGCAAATAAGACCTTTCAACCAGTCCCTTGTTAGGAAAGCCCCAAACCTTCCCACCCTTCCCCTATCCACTATCCAAGCTCACCGATCTGATTCATTTGCTCTGACATGTCGATGAAGGCCATCAGAATTCAGCATTTCACCTAAAGGTTACTCCATTCACGATATTCGGCCGCGAGACATGCTGATCACTAATCCAAAGCTTTCCCTTTGAACGTAAAACTAAATAAAAGAACAGCAAGATGAGGATATGATATGCCTTAGAGACCAAAGTAAAATGGTAAAGGAAAACATTTTGTGCTTTGCATGCAATACGAAATGGAACTGAAAAAGGTTCAGTTTTAATAAATGGAAGCCGTAGACTGAAATTAACTGAAGGGGAAAAATAAATAAAGTTAAAAATGCATTTTTTAGGATTCTATTTGTTCTTAAATTTCTTCTTAATAGCTAACTAAATGTAAGTAAACATTTGCCTTTGAAAGAAATTAAAAAAAGAATTTTTATTTCAAATTGCATCTATATGAAAATTACATACACATTACAAATGTGATGTGAAGGTAAGCAAATCAAACAGCACAGTCGAAATGGTTAGGTTCAGTTCTTTACTTCTATTTCAGAAGTAAAAGAAGTGAACCTAACCATTATGAACGTCTACAGACCACAAAACACCACAAAAAAGTTAATTCAAATTCGCTACAAATGAAATAAAAAAAACATTAAAATCACTTGAGACTCCAGCACCAAATTTCAATTTTCCATTCATAACATGGAAGAAAAATGACGAAGTTATGATATATATGTTGAGAAGCTTCATATGATAACATTACAAAAGATGATAGAACCCAGGTAATAATGTTATTAGATATTATGAAACATTATGCACTTATCCAGGATCTGTGAAGCCACAAGAAAAGAGAACGTTTTGGATCTAATGTTGACAAATAACAATGATAAAATAATAAATAAAAAGGTAATGCACACAAATTTCTCCGATTATAACCTAACTGATACGCAATTAATGTTAGCAACCAGAGATCCAAAAACGCATCCCAGAGAGTAAGGAGAGAAGGAATATTTGAAGGTTTAAATATAAATTCAAAGAAAGTAGAGTGGGAAAGTGTAAATGAAGTTTTAAAGAAAGTAAACTGGGAATTGCTACTTCACGAGAAGACTCCAGGAGAAATACTACGTATAACAGAAAATGAAAAACCTATACTATTGCTGAAACATGTTCCGCAAAGACAAAAAGAAAACGTAGCAAGCTCGAGAGAAAAATCAGGACACTCTTTAGAAGTTTAGACAATCGAAATAAACCATAAAAAATCTCTGAAGCAAGGAGACTCAAACTAGAAAAAAAAAAATTATGCGAAATAGAAGTGGGCCTAAAACAAACATTCATCCATAAGACAAATGAAGAGAAAAACAAGGTAACGGAAAACAAAAAATAACCAAAAATACTTCTATACGTTTGCGAAAAGAAAAATGCAATGTGAAGAGAGTATTGGTCCATTGACAGATGGGACGACCGAATACATAAATGACCCAGAAAAATTGAGCGAACTGCTTAAGGAACAATTTAACTCTAAGTTTAGCACCCCTAAATCCGAAAAGAAAATAGAAAATCTATATGAATTTTTTGACATTGATACAAATTAAACAAGAACAAATTCCGTCACGAATCTATTAATAGGCTTAGAGTTCTCGGAAAGGGCTGTAATTAAGGTTCTGTCAGAACTGCGAGAAAATTTGGCACCACGGAAAGACATGGAGTGCCACGTTTCTTAAGAAATGTAAAGAGAGTATTGCCAAGCCGTTATACTTACTATGGAGGAAATCACTCGACACAGGACAAATTCCACTTCCATTAAAGAAAGCGAACACTACTCCTTTATTTAAAGGAGGTAACATAGGGATGCCTAAGAATTATCGGCAAGAATTATATGCAAGGAAATATTGAACGAAGGTAAAATAGAAAAATTACAAAATGACATTAAAACATTATAGAAGTGGGCAGAAGACAACAATTTGAAGTCCAACGAAGAAAATATTCAACTTCTAAGATATAGTAATAACAAGGTGCTACAGAAGAAAGGGTACAAAACTCTGTAAGCCAAAAAGATATAACACCAAACGCACAAATTACGGATCTTGAAGTAATAATGTCGTCGGACGCAGAATTCAGAGAGCACTATAACATTAAAATTACAACAGCTAGAAAAATAATGGGAATAATCTGGAGAAGCTTTCACAGCAGAAAAGTAAACATTATGCTCAAATTATGGAAGAGTCATCTAGTCCTACCGATAACTGAGTATTGCTCAGTACTCACAAGCCCATACAGAAAACGAGACATTGCGAACATAGAAGCCATACAAAAGGCTTTTACGTCTAAGGTAGAGGAAACGAAAGGTGAAGACGATTGGGCTCGATTACAATCCCTGAAACTCTACTCTCTCAAAAGAAAACGCCAGCGGTACACAATAATATACATATGGAAAATACTAGAGGGTTTTGTCTCTAACATTAGAAACGAAATAGAAACACACTGGAATGAGAGAAGAGGCAGATTTTGTACTGTCCCAGCTGCGTTGGGACAGGAGGCCATAAAAATGAGGATGGAAAATACCCTCGCAATACGAGGCCTAAAACTTTTTAATGTGTTACCCAAAGAACTGAGGAACCTCCAGCACATCAATCTGAATAATTTCAGGAACCAGCTGGACAGGTTCCTGTACAAAGACCCAGACCAGCCATGCATGGCTGGCTACGAGGGCAGGAGGAAAACGGAAAGCAATTCCCTCCCCACCAAATCTCGCAAATGAGGCTTACTGTCTTATCATTCAATTTCCGTAATAATGATCATAAGCAATCAAAAGCTACTAAACCAAACCCACCAATGTGATATAAAAGGAATTATTCCATTTTATATGTACAGTATAATGTAGGGAATAATTGTATTGTTAATGTAGTATTAATTTTTGTGTGACGTATAATCAGGAAACGTTTTTACCAAAGAACTCTTTCAATTCTCAAGATTTACACAGAAACAACAAAAGATATATTAATTTATAACTAAATTTTTAAGAATTAGATTGGGAGACTTTAATAAAACATTAAATTTGTTTGCGTGATATGCTATTACACTATATTTAAGGGTTCTAAACTTGTTCCCTAATTGCTTTTATCCTCCCTTTATAAAACTAAAAAAGAGATTTAAAGTTGATGGAAGAGGGAAGATGATTTATAAGTAGGCTGACCATATTTCCTTGAGACAAAAACGGGACATTGGGATGGCAAAAAAGGGACGGGGGTTATGTAATATTCTGTATTCATGAAAAAGTAAGTACATAAACCGGGACAAAATTGACATTTTTATTAAAACGACGGGACGGCCAGGAAATATAAAAAAAACGGTACTGTCCCGTTCAAAACGGTACGTATGGTCAGCCTATTTATAAGCGAAGAAAATTAATTTGTAACCACAACTGAACCGTTCAACATTTTTCTCATTCATGATTTAATTTCGATCATTGATTCCTTCGGTTTTCCATTGAGTGTTACTAAACGGAGCTGTTTTTCTACGATGAGGCTTTACGAAGATGGAATAAAGCGAACAAAAAATAAAGTATTTCGCATCATTTACATTTATTTCCTTGTCTGAAAGTACACAGTACCTCAAAAGAAAAAATAAGTTTTGCCGTGAAATTTCCTTTACACTGAATTATTCGAATTTAAGCCTTCATAATGTTATAAAATCTCTATTTGTTTGTGTGAAATGCACAATGCAAGGCCGCACACGCGATTTTACGCTGTTTATTTCCCCATAAAACTGACCCTGGATGAAGAAGTACAAAAATCTCTTTCTTTATTTCCGCTTCATCAAGAGCCAAACATTTTTCAGAAGGATAGTGAATAGAGTAAAGAGGAAATGATTTGGTATTCAAATAACTCCTACATATTTTGAAGTACATTTACCCATTCTCGACACATCGAATATGTGTGCGCGCATATTTTCCATACGTTTAAAATGATAATAATTATTTTTATGACCTTCACCGTGGATAGATTTCCACCATCATCGAATTAGAATTTCCTACAAATGGGTCATTAAATGCTTTAAGAGAAGGTTTTACGGCCCAAGAATGCATTTCAAAGCTATGTAAATAAGGGTGATCTCGAGTAACGTTTCGTACATATTTCATCAGTCATTCAATGCAAAATAGAAAATAAAATCTTGGCGTTTACTAAAAATAAACAATTTTTCCCTTTAAAATACCTAAACGGCTTGACCTGAACTTCATCTTCTTATACATTTAATAACAATGAATTAAGGTTTCTAATCTTCTATAATCTGATTTAAAAATAATCTTTGTTCGAGGGAATTTTTTTTTCAGAATTACGACAGAAATAAAGAAAAATATTACTGTACTATGAGAGAAGTTTCACAAAATTTAAACGCAAGTGTTATAATCGCGTTATATGGAGGAGAAGAATATAGACACCAATCGACCAGGGAAATACTCCTGGGAGGGACGTTAGGCAGGAGACAGGGAGTGCTGGAGCTCCCGTTTCTCTTGTCACTGTCCTCTTTAGCTGATCTTTTTCCGTGTCTCATCTACCTGTGAGTAGTCCAGCATGCTCTCACTCACACACTTCTCCTTCTATTCTTCACTACACATACATGCATTTTACACACTACACAATCTTTTCAAAATTTATCAAAAAAATAAATAAATAAAATGGCATCGTGGGCCTCACAGTCCTTGATTTTGGCTTTCTCTTCCTTATATAGAGGGGGGGGGGGGGCATTTTACGGCTGCTCGCCCTTGCCACTTCCTTACTACATAAAAAAAAATCAGCGTTCGACATATATATATCACCACTCGATCTCACCACCTACCGATCAGCAGCCCAGCGTCTTAACCACTAGGCTACCCAGGGTACCCATTTATCTACCAACCAATTTTTATTGTGTGGAAGGAAGAACAGCTGGATTTGCTGCGCGCCGCCTGCCGTTAGCAGGAATCGAACCCGTGGCCGATGGATTATATATATATATATATATATATATATATAATATATATAATATATATTAACTGCAAACACGCAGTATAATTAACGTAAAGAACGACGCTTGTATAGGAGAATATTCCGCGCAAGATGAGGAGGGAGAACGAAACAAATGAAGAAATGAGGTAACCACCCGGGAATCGAACCCGGGATCTTCCGATTGCCGTCAGATATGATAACCATTACACCATGGGCCTCACTCGATCAAATGCCGTAATTCTCCCTCCTCATCTTGCGCGGAATATTCTCCTATACAAGCGTCGTTCTTTACGTTAATTATACTGTACTGCGTGTTTGCAGTTAAAATGTATATAATGTACGGCATGCGGGAGGTGCCCCCTTGGGGCATTGGTTTCTGCGCGTATGTAGGAGAATTACGGCATTTGATCGAGTGAGGCCCATGGTGTAATGGTATATCTGACCGGCAATCGGAAGATCCCGGGTTCGATTCCCGGGTGGTTACCTCATTTTTTCATTTGTTTCGTTCTCCCTCCTCATCTTGCGCGGAATATTCTCCTATACAAGCGTCGTTCTTTACGTTATATATATATATATATATATATATATATATATATATATACTGTATATATATGTGTGTGTGAGTGTTTTACCTATAATATGCTTTTTTAGGTACCGTGTGATTACAAATGATCTTCCCGATTTAAAATTTATATGAAAAAAAACTAAGAAAGCTACAGCAAAAAGCAAGATATACAAATAGTGTAAAGAAGAACTCAAAAAGTTTTATTTACAAGCTATTGAAGTTCAATATGAGCTCCTTTTGTGGCTCTGCAGACATCAAAGCGGTATTCTGTTTCCCTCCATACATTTTGTAGCATATTATACGGAACTTTTCGAACAGCTTCACGTATCCTTTCCTTCAAATGTTCTAAAGTTGTTGCCATTCAGGAATGTTGTAACATTGTGGAAGTGGAGTGGCGCACCATCCTGCTGAAACCACATATCAGCTTTGTCCTCTAGCAGCTGGGGCTTCAGCCACAGCTGTAGCATATTCTGTGGTGGATCCAGGGGGGGTCAGGGGGTTCGATCGAACCCCTAAACCACAACCACTCTAAACCAGAAAGCCCCGCTCCCAAAGCTAACTGACTGAACATACTGAACATATTTTACAAACAACACTAAAAACATGTAATATACCCTTTTGTTTCATTTGTTTCAGATCGTTAGTCGACCCTGTGTCTTACTTTAATACTCAAAAGTCTAAAAAGCAATATTCATTCGAAGTATTTATTCAATAGAATTTTCGGTTTACAATTCAAGAAGAGTTAAACAGCAACAAGAATTGACCGATTTTTGGTCCATCAAGTTGGTCCATCCCACGTCAGTGGGCAGTTAGTAACTGTATTGTAACTAAAACAATGACTTTAAAACTACTTACAGACTGATCGATTGTTCATACTAAATTCATTGTTTTTTCGTTTTGATAGTGATGAAAGAAGGACAATCTACCCTGACTGCAAAGAGGGATTCGCAGTAGCGCCAGTGATACCGGTAGGAACACGTGTTTTGTACGACAAGCTGACTCACAGAAAAACCATTTTTCTTGTTTTGAGATATTTTATGGTTAAGACTAAAAACTAAAGTAAACTAAATCTTATTTCATTTTCTTAATATAATTATAATAGCTCCGCATTTTGTTTTTATTGCAGGTAAACCCTGCTTGCCATGCATCGGTTACATGATATTGACGTTGGTGCCCTGTTGCGTCAGAAAATTCCTGTTAGATCTCTGCAGTAAGCTGAAAAGTTCAATGTCATAACTAACAGAGTTGGCACTCTGCAAACTCAAAATCACTCCGCAATCGCAAATCCGCAAACTCAAACCTTACCTTCCGCAACCGCAAATCGCAAACTGCTTGCCATTTTTGGTGCCGCAAACGCAAATCCGCAAACGCAAACCATATTTCCAATTTTTACAGTGCTGGGCACTTCCGCAAACGCAAACCATATTTCCAATTTTACAGTGCTGGGCACTTCCGCAAACACTTCCGCAAACCGCAAATTCCGCAATCGCAATTTAACTATAAAAAGTATCCAAAACATTAAAGAGGCTATAAAAAGTTTTTATATCTTTTTAATGTTTAATGTTAGCCTTGTTTTTATTAAAAACAAGGCCTAAATAATTTATTACAATAAATCACTATTGTAGAAGAAATAAAAATACTACATATATTGATATATTCTATTGAACAAAAACACCTCCTGCAAGTAAATAGTAAATAAATTAAATAATAAATTTAATCATTTGAATTTCATAAATTTTGAGACTAGACACGTTAGAGAAGACTGTACTGTAACTGTAGTAACTGTACTGTAACTGTAGTAACTGTACACACATTACATTTATATACAAGTTAAATTAAGTTAACACTGTGACTGTACAAAACTTGAACTCACTGTACAACTTCAACCTCTCTAAGCCTCTACAAGTGTACGACGCTGGCTTTGTCAACAAGTTCAGTCGTCCTCCTCCAGTAACTGAGCAAACCAGTTTTAATAAGTCCATGTTCCCCTTCATGAACACGAGACGTTGGAAGTTGTCAGAGGTCAGGCTGGCCCTTTTGGCTTCATTAATATCGGATACCCATGGGACGAACAGTCTCTCCACGGCCCAGAGCTGGGGATGGCCGTGTTATACTTGAGGAAAACATGAACCACAGGCGTTGCGGTGAAGTTGGGGAACATGCTCTGCTCCAGCCAGTGGTGGAAAATTTGCGGAAAGATTTGCGGCTGCGGTTTAGTTCCGCAACGCAATTTCACTAATTTGCGATGACTTTGCCGCAAACGCAAATCCGCAAACGAAAAACATACTTCCGCAATTGCGGAATTTACGGTTTGCGGAAGTGTTTGCGGAAGTGCCCAGCTCTGATAACTAACCATTTTCAACCAGGAAAGGATTATTCTTTCCCCAAAGTGTTTATGAATGGTTGTAATCGGTCTTTTCAAAGCTCTTGGCAGCCCGTGGATTACGAAGCTGTAGTTCAACGGTTCCCTGAACAGCAACCCCAACGAATGGCGGTCATCGATCCAGTCTTTGAGAGTCGGGAGATTAACTGATATCTCAGTCAACACAAAACTTTGTCAAGAAATATAATAACTTCAATTATATTAATGAACAAATTTAGAATGATAAAGTATGATTTTCAAAAGAAATTTAGGTTCTGATAGTGTGAAATTTTCGTAAACAGTGTTTCTTTAATACTTATCACGAATTTTGTCTTTCCTTGTATAATTTTCTTGCAAATCAGTACATAACTTAGATGTTGTAAAAGCTAATAAACGTGAACAAACACCCCACAAATTGCTTAAAAACGCGTTTCTGAGAGCCTTAATTTTCAAAATTTTCCGGGGAAGGATGCCCCCGGACCCCCGTAGAAGCCTTCGACGCTCGTACCGAACCCTCCTCCGCCAAATTCTGGATTCGCTCTAGGCATATTGTGGTAAATGATACCGTTAATTGTTTGTTCAGCAAAGGAGAATGGACCGTATACTTTCTCAGTGGTAAGAGCACAAAACACGTTAATTTTAGGGCTATCTCTGACGTGTTCAATATTAGAAATAAAATTTCTCTGAAATATTCTTTATTTGTATGTCTTGTTTTTCGCTGTAGCTTTGTTAGTTTTTTTATAATAAATGTTTAAAATCGGGACGATCATTTGTAATCACCCGGTATGTAGCAAAGAATAGTAAAATTATATATAACTTTGGTTTGGATTCAGAAATTGGGAATGTTTAATAAATTAATAAATTTTAACACAAGGTAAACTTTGAGAAAAAAAGAAAATGTTTCGTCCATTTTAATTCCTGACATTCCATTTTCATCCTCGCCCCTCACGCAGAATTACGGAATCCTCACTTCCATCTAAGGTACTCAGTAATACCTCTTATGGTGAAATTAAGTTGATATTTAAAGTGAAAGTGACATTCACCACTGCGCCGATCCCGCGCTGTCACCTCACATCCGAGACTGGGTGTCGCGTTTGGGATTCCTCGATCACTTCTTCGGCGGTAGTGGGGAAGAAACGGGCGATGGAGGTGATGTAGATAGTGGAAGTGGTGGCGGCGGCGGTGGTGGTGAATTGTGGAACAGGCGTGAAGAAAGCGGTGATAGTCGACTGCTTAGCAAAACAGTTTCTCTGTGTACAGCTCAATGTACGGTGCTAAGATTTTCTTGATGCCTCTCCCAAAATGAAGACTTCGTTTCAAATTTGGATCAGTTTGGACAACAAGAAAATCCTTTAGCACATTAGCCTTTTTCACAAACTCCGATAACACCTTCAGAGTCAGCTATCGAAAAGGTTCACCAACTTCACTTTCTTCCTTTTTCTGTCCTTCTTCCTTCCGTTGTGAGAGCCACCGCTTCCCGTTCATTGTTGTTTCCTGCAGATCATCCCAGCTGCTCTTTTTGTTGTCGACGGCTTGTTGGACGTACGTCGTACTTCTTCCAAAACTGTTTTTTTCTACCACGCTATACAGAAACTGATCGGCGTTATCTAAATACGGTACATACATTTTAAGCGTGTTTTATTGAAGCAACGCTCTGTGAAACTGTTATAAGAGGGTTTACTGCACACACACACACACACACACACACCACACACACACACATATATATATATATATATATATAATATATGATGAATAAAACCATGAAGGAAAGGAAACACAGAATGGTGCTCAAGCGCTTTCGTCTAATGACATCCTCAGGAACAGTGAAGTAAATAAAGAGTTCGAGACTACTATAATAGGTCACAAAAAAAAAAAAAATATATATATATAATAAATATAGAAATAAAAATTGTGGGAGGAGCATACAAATTTGTATGCTCCTCCACAATTTTTATATATATATATATATATATATATATATATATATATATATATATATATATATTGTGACCGATATATAGTCTCGAACTCTTTATTTACTTCAGTGTTCCTCAGGATGTCATTAGACGAAGCGCTTGAGCACCATTCTGTTTCCTTTCCTTCGTGGTTTTATTCATCATAAATATTTTTCACATGTTACTTTCGTGAAATAATTTTCATATATATATATATAATATATTATGGGATGAATTTCACAATTAATTGTGTGAAATTAATAAGTGTTGCATACCCACAAGCACAAATGAAAAGCGATTCCAAGGTCTTTTCTGTACTTCCTGACGAGATGTATTATTAAATACACGAAAAGACCTTGAAATTGCTTTTCATTTTCTTTGTGGGTGTGCATCATTTAATTTCACGTGTTTAATTGTGAAATTCATTCCTATATATATATATATATAGCTAAAAGTACTGAGAAAAGTGTCTCTCTGCCAATACCAAAATATTCCACATATAAATGGTTTATAGAGGAAAGCATTGCAGATAGCCTGCTACCTGTTACAATCAATCAATTACTGTATTTGTAAGTTTGGAACGTGGATCAGAGATGACGGGGTTTGAACGTAACAAGATGTTGGATGTCATATTCCAGTATAACTAACTATGTAAAATTAGATGATTTTTTAAATTTCTCAAGTTAACTGTGGAAAATATTATACAAAAATGTAAGACTGTGGAGCTTTCTAGTTTGGAGCCCAGACCTGCAAGTGAAAGTTCCTGGAATGGACGAGTCATAGTCAAGAGCTGAATCCCAATGAACATCTCTGGCATGATTTCAAAAGTGCCGTCCACATCTTGAAACCTTCTGTCAAGATGAGTGGGCTAAAGTTCCTAAGAAAGATGCGCGAAGTTTGTTTGTGGATGGTTGCTAAAAGCTTCGGTTAGATATTGGTCTTCCACAAAATATTAATTTATGGGTATGATTACTTTTGCAATTCAGATTTTAAAATTATTGAGAAGTTTTTTGATAGTTTACATTTCACTTCAAAATACATTTTGGCATTTAATTCACTCATTACTTTAATTCCTTATGAATACTTTTTAAGTGCAATCACCACTTTAATAAAATAAATGCCTTTCTCCATTCCAGCTTTATTCCAGATCACTGAAATATATTAAGCTGGGAAAGAAAAGAAAGGAGATACAACTTACAGTTTGAAAAACTGTAATATATATAATATATATATATAATATATATATATATATATATATATATATATATATATATATATATATATATACATATATATATATATACACACACACACACACACACACACATATATATATATAATTTAGGGTGATTCAAATATGGGGTAAAAATTATTTTTTTATATTTTAATGTGTTCAACCCTTTAAATGGTTCATTTCAGCATAAAAACAACTATCCTAAAATATTTTAGCAAATTTCTAATTTTTAGGGGTTGCTACCAGCAATTAAAAATTGACAGAACGACTCAAATTGTCAAATTTTTCCACACCACCCAGGGGGTACAATACAAGGCGCATTGCTTTTTTTTAATGTGGAAAGCTCCCCCGTAGGTCCTACCATAACCACAAGCATGCATAATTAAACTAGCATGATATTTGAGACATTAGCTGTCCTTACCTGTCCTTACTTCATCAATGTTTCTTTCTTTCTATCAGGGTAAACAGCCCTGTAGTTTTTCACTACTTGTAGCAAGAATTGTTTTTGATCTTCGTCATGTGTTAGTATTTTATTATATTCATCCATTAATTTTACTCCTCTTTCCGCTATATCATTCACGACTTTCCACTGTTTGATAGATTTCTTAGCGGAGTTATACTCTTCATCATTATGCCATTCTTTAGCATCTTTGAGTAAAAATTTTGAACTAAATTCTGTTATTGTAAAGAATCTTTGAGTATTTGATGACAAAATCTTCTTATTTCTTCGTTGGAATAAGTGCAGGATCTAGAAAAGCCCGTTTTGCAGGAAGAGTTTCTGTTGTATTTTGCAAGGCCTTTACAATTTTGTTTTTCGTTTCAGTAGGCACTTCATCATCATAAAAGGCCAAGGCTACCAGTTCTTCTGATAGGTACCAGAGGTGACCTAACAGTTTTTTAATAGCAACAAATGCAATTGTGTCATTTATTTGTTTGTAGACTACAAGATTCTGTAATAATTCCAGAGCAAGACGAGGAGCGCAAGATGGCACAGGAGCTGTAAACCATGCCTTTACATATAACCGAGTAGCAAATAGACAGATGTCTTTTAGTCCTTTTTTGTCTTTTACTGAAATTTTGAACTGGGATTTGAACATAAAATTTTTTAATGAATATGTAATTTTGGCCATCCACCTAGCCCGATGAAGTCCCGCTGGATGTTTAAATTTGATTCCACCTTTTGGTTCACCTCCCAAAAAATAATTGTTAACTGCAATAGTTCTAGGTAATCGTCTCTTGGTTGGAATGTATCTAGTTGATTTGTTGCAAATATAATTATGTCATCTTTGATGTCATGAATATTTTCATAGATATCTGGATCTGATAATGCTGTCTCGTAGTCCTCCTTATTAATGCTTGACCATTTTTCTCTGAACTTCTTAAAAAGGACTATATCTGGGCCAGAAGATGGTGATAAAGACTTTGAAACGACAGCTTCCAGCATAATTTCAAATATATGGTGTCGACATGCCAGCCACAATAAATCGTTGTCGAATTTTTGTTCTAGAAGAATAGCTGCACCATTTCTAGGACCAGTATTGGCTGCCGTTGTATTGAAACACATGCATTTTATTTGTTCGCAGATGTCCCATTCAAGCGATGTCTGATTGTTTGCATTAAAAAGAGACGCATTTCTGTCACTCAATTTTGCAACATCAAGACTTCCTAATAATTTATCATCAAACAATTTTCTACGTTTGCCAACCTTACTTTTCCATGTTGAAGGTTGTGCAGCACAGAAACCAGATTCATCACTTTTACTCTCCTCTGATTCTGATTCTGATGATGTACTGGTGAGTAAGACAGCCTCTTCACTCTTCTTTCTTTTGAGCTCTTCTTCTGCTTTCCTCTTTTCATAACGTTGTTGCTTTTCTGCTGCTCTTTGCTCTTTTTTAGCAACAGCCTTATCAACGGTACCCATTTTTCCATGACGTCCTTTCTCACGTTGCATTTTGAAGAATTTCTTATCATCTTCTATTTTTATAAGCTGCATAGCATTCTCATGAGCAATGTCAAATAAGTTTTCCAGTTTATCTTTCCATTTTTCTTCTTTATTATTTAAATTTTGTGATCTTTTCAATTTGTTTGCTTTGTTTTTCTTAAGCAGCTGTCATTCCTTCAGTATTCCTTGAATTTTATCTACTACATGTATTCTTTGTTTTGCTGGTATTCCTGCTTTTTTCCAAACTGCTAGCACATCATCTGCAGTAGAGCAGCATGATTCTCTAATGTCTTTCTTTTTAATATTTCTGTAGTGCATGAAGAGGGCCATCATTTCCTTCTCTGATGGTAATACGGATGTTTTTAGTACTGCAGAGGGCTGCCCAATTAGCCATACTTCAGTTTCTTTTCTTGTAGAACTTCTCCCAAATGAGCAATAGGTGATGGTGAGTTAGGCCTAGCTTCCATAATCGATTAATTGGTATCAAAATTACGAGTTCAAAGCAACAATTAAAAGCAAGCTAGTATATAAACCATTAATTAAAAATTCTGAAATATAAACAATTAAACATAAAATCATAAGTTGTAAAAACAAACAAATTGAAAAAGAGGGAAACTTTGACGCCTGGTAGCACATAGTAAATTTTATTTAAAATTCACCAAATTTGGCATACACTACTTTTTTGTCATAGGGAACAAAAATACAGGTTGAACAATTAAAAAAAAAACTATGATTTTTTTTAATCACCCTAATATATATATATATATAAAATGGGTTTTCATATATCAGTTTGGGGTTTAACTTAATTGCTACATTTAATCTATGCATTTACTTATGAGGCCTAAAATATATATATATATACACACAGTACTGTGCAAAAGTCAGAGACCACTGTCGATCTGATAAGTATTAGATAATCTGTTGTATGAAAATTGGTTTTGATACTAAAATACATATTAACTAGAACCTCTGGTTCATATTAACGTATAACTAAGTTATTACTTAAGTGTATAAAGTTGTATAAGCTGGATGACCCTTTAGTCTGTATAAATTGGACTTGAGGGTTGATTCATTATATTACTTATAACGCATGTGTTTAAAGATCTAGCGAACTATTACTGATGGATCTGCAGTAAATGCTCCTAAGCTATTGTTATATCAATATTTACAACTAAAAGTATTGACATATTCATTTAAATTCTGCAAAACAAATTTATCCAAGACGTTTCTCATTATAATCCTAATTCATGCTGGTTTTTTTCTTTCACAGGCTTAAGAAACGACAAAAAGTACAATTTCTGATGAGATTAGATATAAAATAATACATTTGCATGGTGAGGGACTGAGTCAAAGAAAAATAAATGAATCTACAGGCGTTTCCAAAACTGGTGTACAAAAAATCTTGGCTCGTCACAGATCAAATGGGACCCCAGCTGATCGTCCTAGATCAGGGAGGCCCTCTAAGCTTTCTCCATCTGATCTACAATATCTAAAGATTACTTCCCTTCGAGACAGACGTAAACCCAGCACTTCACTTGCAGCAGATCTCGAAAAAACAACAGGTGTCTCAGTTGATCCCTTTACTGTATGAAGGAAACTTAACTCAGTAGGTCTTAAAAGACGTGTTGCAGCAAAAAAGCCACTTTTAAGGAATGGAAATAAAGAGAAGAGAATGTGCTTTGGAACACAAGTATTGGACATCTGAGACCTACTGAATTAAGCTTCCTTCGTACAGTAGAAGGATCAACTGAGACACCTGTGTTGTTTTTTCGAGATCCGCTGCAAGTGAAGTGCTGGATTTGTGTCTGTCTCGAAGGGAAGTAATCTTTAGATATTGTAGATCAGATGGAGAAAGCTTAGAGGGCCTCCCTGATCTAGGACGATCAGCTGGGGTCCCATTTGATCTGTGACGAGCCAAGATTTTTTGTACACCAGTTTTGGAAACGCCTGTAGATTCACTTATTTTTCTTTGACTCAGTCCCTCACCATGCAAGTGTATTATTTTATCTAATCTCATCAGAAATTGTACTTTTTGTCATTTCTTAAGCCTGTGAAAGAAAAAAAAACAGCATGAATTAGGATTATAATGAGAAACGTTTTGGATAAATTTGTTTTGCAGAATTTAAGTGAATATGTCAATACTTTTAATTGTAAATATTGATATAACAATAGTTTAGGAGCATTTACTGCAGATCCATCAGTAATAGTTCACTAGATCTTTAAACACATGCGTTATAAGTAATATAATGAATCAACCCTCAAGTCCAATTTATGAAGACTAGAGGTTCATCCAGCTTATACAACTTTGTACACTTAAGTAATAACTTAGTTATACGTTAATATGAACCAGAGGTTCTAGTTAATATGTATTTTAGTATCAAAACCAATTTTCATACAACAGATTATCTAATAGTTATCAGATCGTCAGTGGTCTCTGACTTTTGCACAGTACTATATATATATATATATATACACACACTATATATACACACACACACACACACACACACACATATATATATACATATATATATACATTAGGGTGGCCCTTAGTTGTATGTGATTTTCTGAAATGAAATATTTTTCATCTCCCAACCTTCAAAGTTGTTCTAATCCATGTAAAAATGCTCTGTGTAAAATTTCAGCTCAATCAGACAATATTAAGATGGCCCCCAAAGGCCCTAAAGTTTCAGATTTTAACAATATTGATATTTTTTCATATAAAACCGTTTTTATCGTCTTTACAGTGTTTTATTCGAAAGAAATATAGAATATGATCGAAAGAGAATTCAATTTACCATAAATTTAGTTATAACAATTATTTACTTAAAACCAAAATTGGACGAGATATTCACGGAAATTGAAAAGTACCATAAGTGCGTAAAAAAACCGCTTCTGGAAGGTTCTAGAAAGTTCTGCGCCTGCGGCCTATATAAGCGGCGTAATTATTTGTTGTAAATAAAATTCACTTTCGATTATGCTTTGTGATTATTTTCCCAAACAAAGTTTGCAAATGAATTATAAAGGTTTTATATTAGAAATACCAATTATCGGTGAATTTTGAAAATTTAGGGCCTTTGGGGGCCACCTTAATATAGCTCAATTGAGCTGAAATTTTGCACAAAGCACTTCTTTATATATTGGAAGATGATTAGGGGTTGGGAGCAAGTAATTTCAAAAGTTGAAAAATAGGGGCCACCCTAATATACATATATATATATATATATATATATAATATATATATATATATATATATATATATATATATATATATATATATATATATATATATATATATATGGGAATGAACTCAGAATGGTTCCCTGAGTTTTTTATGATACACACAAACCGTGCATGGAACAAGGAACTCTTCTGGGATAATTAAATCCACTATAGTCCGAATAAGTACTTATTCGGACTATAGTGGATTTAATTATCCCAGAAGAGTTCCTTGTTCCATGCACGGTTTGTGTGTATCATATATATATATATATATATATATATATATATATATATGAATTTTACAAAAGAGTGCATTAGGTTACAGACCATAAATAAAAATGAACCGAGATGAACTGAACTGAAGAACAAAAACAAAAAAGTGAACAACCAACTAAAGAAAGCAAATATAAAACTTCCTTTATGAAGTTCTCACGGGAACATCTGAGCTTTTGTTTGCTAAGAAAGGGAAATAAAAAAGCTTTTTTCATACACATCGATGGGAACTATTTTTAATAGTTTTATTCTTCGACTGTATTTTGCTTGGTTGAAACGAAAAATAATTTAAAATCCATTCACTTTATTTTCATTTTCTTAATTATTACATATATACACACACACACACTGTACTAGTTATTTTAATATATATATTAGCAGAGGTCCGCAAAACATTTGCGGTCAAATTAGTATCTTTAATGCAACATTACTTCTTTAAATACACGATTTCTAGCTATCCTTTCACCAAACACTTCAACAGAATCAAAACTTCTCACTTTTAAAAAAGTTATTTTTGAGCTGTTCATGCGTAAAAACAGGTTTAAGAATATAAATACAAAACATCTGCAGTCAAATTAGTATCTTTATGAAGGCAACCCGAGAGTAATGCAGCAGAATTATGAAGACGCTATGGCAATTGTAAAAAAGTTTGGAAAGCCGCGTCTATTTATTGCGTCTACTCGCAATCCAAGAGGGATTGAAGTTGCTAAAAGCATTGAGGCTCATCAAAGACCAGGACATAGGCCAGATATTGTTGCGAGAGTTTTTTTACATGAAACTAAAAGAGTTCCTTCATGATTTAACAATAAAACATATACGCACTACTCAGGAAGTCAAGTGCATTTTTGTACGTAGTTTATACATATGTACCTTTAAATTTCAGATGGCAGGAGTCACATACCCCACACCACCCACACACACCTGACACACCCTCCCAGCCAAAAAATGACGGGTTGGAGTTTCCCACATACCCCACACCACCCCAACACCTTCCAAACCACCCCACACAGTTCTGCATGCGTGTGCGAACGAAAAAACAATAAAGATCCTGAGGATCCTCCCAAAAATGAGACTTTTCCAACGGTGTAAGGATGAGTGCCCTAAGGTAAGCGGTTTCCAAGAAAAACGCCGGACAGACAGAAGGATAAACACTGCATATTATATATATATATATATATATATAATATATATATATATATATATATATATATATATACACAGTACAGGGTGGTTGACAAAAGTAAATAAACACCTTCAGTTTTTCCACAGATTTGATTTTATAATAAAAGTCAATAAATAAGTCAGATTTACTGAATCTACGTATTTAGAACCGTGTTGTTTTCCTTAAGCATTATGTAAAGGTGAAACACGTTCTGGCATTCCATTGATGAGTTTTACCATTTATTCTTGGAAACAATCATGGTGGTGTCTATTTACTTTTGTCAACCCTCTGTGTGTGTGTGTGTGTGTGTGTGTGTGTGTGTGTGTGTGTATACACACACATGTATATATATATGAAAATTATATATATGAATATATATGAATAATATTTATGATGAAAATAACCACGAAGGAAAAAGTAAACACGAAATAGTGCTCAAGCGCTTTCGTCTAATGACATCCTCAGAAACACTGAGTGTTCTTGAAGATGTCATTAGACGAAAGCGCTTGAGCACTATTTCGTGTTTTTTTTTTTCGTAGTTATTTTCATCATATATATATATATATATATATATATATATATATATATATATATATATATATATATATATATACCATTACTTATTCGGACTATAGTGGATTTAATTATCCCAGAAGAGTTCCTTGTTCCATGCACTGTCTGTGTATATATTATATATATTATATATATATATATATATATATATATATATATATATATATATATATATATACAAGGTGATGCAAAAATGTGTTTCAAAAATCGCAGGGTGTATTCTTGAAACAAAAGTAAAGACTTGCCCAGTGAAGCCTAAAGCTTAAGGGCCAAATTAAATAAAATAAATAGTCCACCTTCACAATTAATTACGCCATTGTAAATTGTCAAACCAATGTATTTATTTTATTATTAATAAAGGTTATTCAATCAATCAATCAATCAAAAAGAAAAAATACTATATAAACATAGGTTGAGAAACCCATAGCTTTTGAGCTACAGCACACGACAGAAAAATGAAACTAAAGATTTTTTACATTTTATGCAAATACACAGTGTGATACATTTGCTTCATTAAAGTAAATGTTCGAAATTCGTTCCTACTTCTTGAATGCATGCCTCAGCACGTCGCAAAATAGGATAGAGGAGAGATAGTTAAAGGGAGAAAATGAGTATGAACAAGTGAGGGAATGGTGGTTAGTGGTAGTTTACGATGAGGGGGCGGTAGGTAGGTAGAGAGAGAGAGAGAGAGAGAGAGAGAGAGAGAGAGAGAGAAAGGGGGTGGGAGGTAGGCATGAAGCATGCATTCAAGAAGTAGGAAAGAATTTCGAACATTTACTTTAATGAAGCAAATGTATCACGCTGTGTATTTGCATAAAATGTGAAAAATCTTTTGGAGTTTCATTTCTCTGTCGCTTGCTATAGCTCGAAACCTACGGGTTTCTCGACCTATGTTTATGTGGTCTTTTTTCTTTACTTTCGTCTCAAGAATACACCCTGCGATTTATGAAACACATTTATGCATCGCCCTGTATATATATAAATAACACTATACATCTTGAAGTTGCCGAGAAAACAAATCAATAACTTTGGAGTACTTAGAGCAGATGGTACAAAATTGGCGAAAAACATCAGGGTTAAAATTAGCAGCTAAAGAGAAAACGAGACGCAAACTGAGAATTTTTAAAACAGGGATAACAAGTAATAATTACTTTGTTAAAAACTTCGATAATACACTAAATTTTCTGAGTATACAAGTTTTCCTATGAATAACAGATAATTGCTCTATTAAAAGCAACAGAGCCAAAATGAACACTAAAAATTATTCCGATTATGGAGAAAAAAGCTGCGAATTAAGTCTGAACTCAAAAGAAAATGTACTGATAACCGACATCAGGAAAATAACTCGTATTTTTACATCGTGTCACAGCAACAATTTCGTGCACCACCTCCAAACTGAGAATAATATAAAAAATAAACCTCCGCTCGGGATGAAAATATCTCTCTTTCTTATGCAAATGCAGGTACAACTCATATCTTCTGTGGACCGTTGGTTGGTTCATTTAACACACACACACACACACACACACACACACACACACACATATATATATATATATGTATTTAGTGTATATATATATATATATATATATATATATATATATATATATATATATGGGAATGAACTCAGAATGGTCCCCCGAGTTTTTTTATGATACACAAAGACGGTGCATGGAACAAGGAACTCTTCTGGGATAATTAAATCCACTATAGTCCGAATAAGTAATGGTAAATGACAAATACCATAGTTTTTCTTTTTCATGATGCTAGCCCGACGTGCGAGTGACCCGTTGCCCACGTCGGGCTAGCATCATGAAAAAGAAAAACTATGGTATTTGTCATTTATCATTACTTATTCGGACTGTAGTGGATTTAATTATCCCAGAAGAGTTCCTTGTTCCATGCACGGTCTGTGTGTATCATAAAAAAACTCAGGGGACCATTCTGAGTTCATTCCCATCTTGAAACGGACATGTTATGTGCCTTGAAAAGTGGACGCTCAATTCTGCCAGTTGAGGTTTAAGTTTTGGTTTTTGGCTAAAAATATAATAGTTACCCCTTTTTCTTTGATGTATTCAATCTGACGTGAAGGCAGCGAGTCTTTTGCTTATATTGAGGTTCTAAATGTAGCAGGGCTAGGCTGCTTTAAACCCTAGATCCATGTTTCAAAGCTGGATCCTGTCTGCTTTGCAGATAGCTGGTGAGGGAAGCTATATTTATGGGACCTCTTTGCGAGTGACCCGTTGCCCACTTCGGGCTAGCATCATGAAAAAGAAAAACTATGGTATTTGTCATTTACCATTACTTATTCGGATAATAATGGATTTAATTATCCCAGAAGAGTTCCTTGTTCCATGCACGGTCTGTGTGTAACATATACAGGGTGTCCGAGAATTATCTGTACAAGTTTTGGCTGTTATTAAAAGTCAACCATGAAGTGTAGAAATTCCAGTGTTGTCCCATTTCACAGAGAATCTCATTAAGTTTTTTCTGATACCAAGTTTTGACAAGTTTTTTAGAAATTCCAGTGTGTCCGAAAATTATGTGTACAATTTCATCTTTTAATAAAATTCTTGATAACACACGTAAAATTTTTAAACAAGATTATTTAGAATCTGTATTTTCAAAAGTTTCTTTTATTAAAGTAACGTTGTTACAAACATTCGATATGTGCACCATCAGTGATTCGCAAAACATCCAATCGATAATCCAAATGTTGCCATGTACACTGCAGAATATCCACATCAATTCGCTCAATAGCAGCTGTGATTCTTGCTTTTAAATCATCAATGTCTGTCACCCGCGTACAAAAAAGAAAAAACTTGTCAAAACTTGTTATCAGAAAAAACTTAATGAGTTTCTCTGTAAAATGGGACAAGATTGGAATTTCTACACTTCATGGTTGACTTTTAATAACAGCCAAAAATTGTACAGATAATTCTCGGACACGCGGTATATATATATATATATATATATATATATATATATATATATAGAGAGAGAGAGAGAGAGAGAGAGAGAGAGAGAGAATGAAAAAATTGGCTCCACTAGGATTCGAACCTGCCACCTTTTTAACAGAAGGTGAAGGCGCTAGCTACTAACATTTTATTCAAGAGGTGGTGGGTTCGAATCCTGATAGGGGCAATTTCTTTATCAGGAAAAATCGAGTGTGTTGATGCATGATATTCCGTATATATATATAGGGTGTCCCAAAAAGTCCCTATATTTATTTGCACGCTATTTTCTAATGGATATACATATATTTAATTATTGGGGTTTCTTCTTCAGAAAGGTAACAGATTGGGGGTTTTATTCCGCATATACATACATACATTTCTAATCTTTCATTACTTAATAACTAATAAATATTGTATATTAAAACCGTTTTTTCACCATTTCATATTTATAATAATAATAATGTTATAATAATGTTTCAGACCAACAAAGACCCTAGGATCCACTCATGGCTGGTCTACCTAACTCTGTTCGTAATTGTGTATTGTGCATGTCCTCCGTGGTGGCGGAGGGGGACCTACAATTTTACGTGGGTTCCAAACCACAAAGCCTTAATTTTACTACCTTAAACTATACCCAATCTATCAACATATACGTCTAATCGATTTTTAAACATGTTTATAGACGTGCTACTAATTACTTCTACTGGCAAACTATTCCAGCTATTTACTATTCTATGAGTAAAAAAGTTTTTGGCAACTGCTGTCTTGAACCTTCTACTTGTCAACTTACACCCGTTATTTCTAGTCCTATTATATTGAGATATTTCGAAGAAGCTATCTCTATCTACGTTATCAAACCCATTCATAATTTTGAAAACCTGGATTAGATCACCCCTTAGCCTCCTTGTCTCGAGTGTAGTCAGTTTTAACTCCTTAAGCCTATCCTCGTACGACTTCGACCTAAGCAACGGAATCATCTTAGTTGCTCGTCTTTGAACTCTTCCGAGTTTGTCTATATCTTTTCGCATATGCGGATTCCAAAATTGGATTGCGTACTCCAAATGGGGTCTAACTAATGATTTATCAAGAGAAATTATAATTTCGCGCGATTTGTACTCAAAATTCCGAGCTATAAAACCTAACACTTTGTTCGCTTTATTGACCGCTGCTGTACTTTGTTTCGCTACTTTTAAATCACCAGTGACTATAACTCCTAAATCTTTTTCCTGCTCTACGCTTGTTAACTCCTTCCCTGACATACTATACGCAAAATTACCATTACGCGAACCTATATGTAAAATTTTGCACTTATCGTCGTTAAATCTCATTTGCCATGTGACTGACCAATCAACGATTTTATTCAGATCTTCCTGGATTTTACCACTATCTTCGTCATTAATCGCTCTACCACCCAGCTTCGTGTCATCCGCAAACTTTGAAAATGTACTGACTAGACCGACATCTAAATCGTTAATATATATAAGAAAAAGCAAGGGACCCAATACAGAACCCTGAGGAACGCCACTCGCTACATTAGCCCAACAAGACTCCGCTCTATCAACGACCACTCTCTGTTTCCTACCTCGCAACCACTCTTCTATCCAATTTATTACTACACCCCTGATTCCATGAGCCTTAGTTTTTACAATGAGTCTTTTGTACGGTAGGGTGTCAAACGGTTTTTGAAAATCTAAATACACTACATCAACCGCCCGATGACTATCGTAAACGTCAACCACGCTTTGAAAAAATTCTAAAAGATTAGTTAAGCAAGATTTGTTTCGCCTAAAACCGTGCTGAGTATTTCTAACTAAGTTATGCAATTCTAAGTATTCGACTATACGATCCCTAATTATTGATTCCAGTAGCTTACCTACAACAGACGTTAAACTGATTGGCCTATAATTTCCCACCTCACCTTTATCGCCTTTCTTAAAGATAGGTGTTACGTTTGATAACTTGAAATTATCTGATACGCACCCCTCAGAAATAGACGCATTAAAAATCGTTGTTAGCGGCACAACAATGCTATCTTTTAATTCTTTTAGTTGTATGGGATATATGGAATCCGGCTCAGGTGATTTATGCATTTTCATTTTATCAATATAGCGTATTACCTCCCCTTCACTAACCACAATATTATCCAAAATATTACTATTATCAAAAGGTATTATATCTATGACCGTAGGGATATTCGTTACATTTTCTATAGTAAAAACTGACGTAAAGAATTCGTTTAGCAAGGCAGCTATTTCCTTGTTTTCAGAAACTAGATCTCCGTTAACATTTTTCAACGGCCCCAAGACACTTTTTACTGGATTTCTATTGTGGACTTTTTGAAAGAATCGCTTGGGGTTGTCTTTACCGTCACGAGCTATGGAGATTTCAAATTCGCGCTTGGACTTTTTTACTACACTTTTTGCTTCACGCCTTAGAGATATGTAGTTGTTTCGTAACCACAAATTGTCTTTATCGCACTTATGTAGCCTATAAGCCCTATCTCTACTCTTTATAATGTCTCCTACTCTAGAAGTAAACCACAAGGGCTTGTTGTTTACTTTCGCACGCTTAATTTTGTACGGTACACATTCCTCATTTATAGTCCTAAATACTGTTTCAAACGATTCCCACATTAGTTTTGCGTTGGAGATCCCCACTACGTTTTCCCAATTGACGTGTGACAATTTATTTCAAAATTTACAAAAGTCCGCGTGATGGAAGTTAGGAATTTTAGTCGAGTTAGCTGGTTTCGAGTGACTTACTAAGAGGACAAACTCTACCATATTGTGATGGCTAATGCTTAACGGTACTATTATTTGAAGATCAGTGATTAGCCTATCATCCGTAGTTCTTACTAAATCTAAAATACTGTCCAACCTCGTAGGTTCCCCAACCTTTTGAATTTCGTAAAAATTGAATATCGTGTTAGGAAAAAATGTCGATTCCACTGAATTGGTTGTTTAATTAAGGTTAATTAATTAGGTTAAGGGGAGGGGGAGTGCCAGTGCCAAAGGGGTGAGAATGCCAACCCCTCAAAAGTAGAAAATTAATATAGCGTAACCTAACCTAGCCTAACCCAACCTAACCTAAACTTGAAAATATTTTTGGTATATATATATATATATATATATATATAATATATATATATATATATATATATATAGATATATATTATACTGTGTATATATATACACATTATACATGTGTGTGTGTGTGTGTGTGTGTGTGTGTGTGTGTGTAACGTCATACTATACACTTTAGTGGCCGCCATTCAAATCTGCGTTAGGCATAACAGTGATATCACACCTTCGGACTCAATCTTTATAGTACTGTACAATAATTCGGTTATGACCCATCGGGACTCGAATCTCCGACCTCAGAGTGTAGTTAAAATGTTTGTGTGTGTAAAGGGTGTTTCAAAAGTCTTTACCCTTTTTTTCCCCAAGGACCCTAAGGTGACCATACATTCAACACAAACCTTTATAAAATGTTTATTGATTTTTCGCCAACTTGGTGCATCTTATCCAAACGCGTTCGGAAAGATTTGAGCAGATTGCGGAACAATTGCGTGTCATTTTGCATCGATTCAAGGACCGCTGAAAATACTCGAACAAGTGTTTCACGAGAATTTCGATCTTCGACATCCGGGATCGCATCCAACTGCTCCTCGAAGTGTGTGCAGGACCGTCACTGTGCACACTCTGCACGCTCTGACAGTTATGTTCACTCGGGTGTTGAACGTATGGTCACCTTAGGGTCCTTGGGGAAAAAAAGGGTAAAGACTTTTGAAACACCCTTATATATTATATATAATATATATATATATATAATATATATATATATTATATATAATATATATATTATACAGGGTGGGCCGAAAGTCTGGATCCATAGGAAAATATTTATTTTAATACATAAATTACAACAAATGGTAAATACTTAAAATGAATATCAACTTTAACTCGTAAATGTGTATCCGTGATACTGTACAGTAGTTCGTACTCCAGTATAAATACTCAAATACTTTTTTTATTTCAGCCCAGAAATGGCTTCGAATCTAACAACAGAAGACCGGGTAGAACTTGTGCTCATGTACGCAAGACAGGGCACTACACACAGAGAAGTTGCTACGAATTTAATAGAAATCATCCTGATAAGCATCCAGTAACACATGCGACTGTTGGCAAGTTGTTTAAACGTTCAAAGAAACAGGAAGTGTACATGATCGACGGCGTTCTGGTCGTCCAAAAACTGCAACTGATGAAAATACCTCTGCAATGGTATGTGAAACTTTAACGAATAGTCCAGTAAAGTCAACAAGAAGATTATCAAATGAAACACGCATCTCGAGAACGTCAATTCGAAGAATTATTAAAAATCATAAATTTCATCCCTAAGTGTC
This sequence comes from Bathynomus jamesi, assembly GCA_023014485.1. Lineage (NCBI taxonomy): Eukaryota > Metazoa > Arthropoda > Malacostraca > Isopoda > Cirolanidae > Bathynomus > Bathynomus jamesi. The sequence continues at coordinate 466,434 of JAJOZX010000090.1, read as the reverse complement.
TCGATGTCAGGCCGCCAATTTGAGCATTTGTTATAATTTTGTTGTTTATACTGGAGTACGAACCACTGTACAGTATCACGGATACGCATTTACGAGTTAAAGTTGATATTCATTTTAAGTATTTACCATTTGTTGTAATTTATGTATTAAAATAAATATTTTCCTATGGATCCAGACTTTCGGCCCACCCTGTATGTATGTATATATATATATATATATATATATGGGATGAATTTCACAATTAAACACGTGAAATGAATGAATGCTGCAAACCCACAAGGAAAAGAAAAACGATTCCAAGGCCTTTCGTGTATTCAGAGCTACACCTGACGAGGTGTAGCTCTGAATTCACGAAAGGCCTTGGAATCGTTTTTCTTTTTCCTTGTGGGATTGGCAGCATATATATATATATATATATATATATATATATATATATATATATATATGTCTAAAACCCGTACGCTGACCCAGTGCTACTCTGAATGACAGCAATGCAAATATTAAATGATATTAGAAGACAATATTACGATTTCAGGCAATGTTTAATCGCTGTATACCCCCGACGCTTCAACTTTATCTTTCAGTGATTACGTTACTTCCCACTTCATGCGTTTAGTGGTCGGAGCTTAACCCCCAATAATCACTCTTTAAATTTTTCTGAACTCATAAAAATATATTTCTTTCTTAGTAAAACCAAATAAAAATTATTTTATTTCTTTCCATTATAGAAATTAAGATTATTTTTATTTTTTCACTCGTCGATATTAGCTTTCTAGAAATAAAATCAGTATTCATTATTTACAAAATAAACATTACAATTTTTGCTCTTATGTGATAATGATAATGATAAATTTTATTGGCAGGATATAAATCCCGTAACATAATACAATATTTATGAAAGTAATAAATGTTAAATTAAATCAAACAATAATACATTTAAAAACCAACAAACCAACAAACAAAGTAAATGTTTCACAATTATAAATTCCAAGTTTTTAATGCACTTCAAATGAAGCTCTGAAATTTTGTTTTATATTTTGACCTGAATAAATAATAAATAAACAAATATATATATATATATATATATATATATATAATTATGCGGGTTGCTTCTACAGAGCTTCAATTTAATATTTAGGAGAAATCCAATGACAAGGAGAAATGTAAATGCCATGAAAAGTCTTCTTTATTGCGCAACGTTTCGAGCAATACGCTCATCTTCAGGCTGTTTAATAACAATGTGAAATTAAAATCAATATTGAATGAAAAACAAAACAGAAAATTTCTATAACCTATTCGTAAAGACAAATTTTAAAAGACTGAGAAAAGAGGGTTAAATTCTAAGTTATACAGATTTACATATAAAAATTAAGAGTTATTTTTAAATACATGTAGTAAATGTGAAATTAATACACTGGAAAAATTACCAATAGTACACTGGAACAATGGAGCTATCTACCTTACACAGCAGTATCCGAGGCCGACTAATTTGAGCAGAGGCAAAGAACGGGAAACACGAAGGATGGCGAGGGAGATAGGGGAAGGAGGGATTATAAGGAATTGGGGAAGGAGGAGGGATCATAGCAAATTGAGAGGGACGGACGATGAGTCAACATTCAGACTAGGGGACAATGCTTTAATGAAAAGGGATTCTAAAATTTCTTAGTGAGTTGGGACAAGTATTACAACCAAGAATTTTAAAATTGTCTAAAGTGACATCAATTTTGCATTTAATGCTATGTTCACGAATACTCGAGGCTTCCTTAGTTTTTAAAATTTTACCTGTTCGGCCACTTATTCCCATATGCGAACAGGTAAAATTTTAAAAACTAAGGAAGCCTCGAGTATTCGTGAACATAGCATTAAATGCAAAATTGATGTCACTTTAGACAATTTTAAAATTCTTGGTTGTAATACTTGTCCCAACTCACTAAGAATTTTAGAATCCCTTTTCATTAAAGCATTGTCCCCTAGTCTGAATGTTGAACTCATCGTCCGTCCCTCTCAATTTGCTATGATCCCTCCTCCTTCCCCAATTCCTTATAATCCCTCCTTCCCCTATCTCCCTCGCCATCCTTCGTGTTTCCCGTTCTTTGCCTCTGCTCAAATTAGTCGGCCTCGGATACTGCTGTGTAAGGTAGATAGCTCCATTGTTCCAGTGTACTATTGGTAATTTTTCCAGTGTATTAATTTCACATTTACTACATGTATTTAAAAATAACTTCTTAATTTTTATATGTAAATCTGTATAACTTAGAATTTAACCCTCTTTTCTCAGTCTTTTAAAATTTGTCTTTACGAATAGGTTATAGAAATTTTCTGTTTTGTTTTTCATTCAATATTGATTTTAATTTCACATTGTTATTAAACAGCCTGAAGATGAGCGTATTGCTCGAAACGTTGCGCAATAAAGAAGACTTTCATGGCATTTACATTTCTCCTTGTCATTGGATTTCTCCTAAATATATATATATATATATATATATATTATATCAGCAAACAACCACAGGGAAAAGGAATATATATATATATATATATATTACTAATATTGCTAAAGCTGTTCCTGTTTTCAAAATTACTCCTGTTGCTTGTGCGAATCACATTTTAACATTTGCAGTTAATGAAGCCCTTTTTAGTCAGAAGTCTGTTTTAGATATATGTATAATTGCGCGCCGAATCTGTTCGCATTTTAATCATTTATCTCTAGCCTGTGACAGAAGCAGCATAATTTATCCGAAAACAAACTTATATGAGACGTTATCACCCGATGGAACTCTACATTCTCTTTGTTATAAAAACTTCTTCAACAGAAAACTACAGTTGTTGCATACGCCTCGGACTATGACATACCAACCCTCAGTAACCATCGCTGGACTCTAATTCAGCTGTTGTAAAGCTTCTTAGCACGTATAAAAAATTAACGAATGACTTTTCCTCTGATTCTTCTTGTCTTTCCATGGTGTCTCCCGGTGTAACAGGTCTCGCGGTGTTTCTGCGTAACATAAATAATGATGCAGGTATTCATACTATGAAAAACGATTTAATAGAAAATTTACTACTAAAATGAAACTATTAGCCTAATGCAAATGCATTAATTTCGGTAAGAGTAAATCAGGATCATTTCCAGTGATGTATAGTTGACCTTACTAATGCCTGGTCTACAATCTCCATAAACCAAAGACCTACATTAAGGATTAGGGCTGAGATATTCACAGGGTATAAGATAATTATTTAAAAAAATATAATTAAGAAACTATATTCACTGAAGCCTATTAATCATTTACACTAGTTTTCAATGCATATCAGCAACATTAAGAATGTATGAACCGCATGCGTGAACAGGACTAAACATTTTATAGCTAATTATTTATTAATTGAATAAGAAACTAAGTTGGGAATATAAGTGCCAGACAATTTCACTGTAATGTAAATCCAGTGTTTGCCAAACTAAAATTTACTCCGCAATACAGTCTTAAAAATAAAGAAAAAAAAGATTCTTTACCACGAGGTTTTGTAATTTTTTTAGACATTTTTTTTTGTACACTCTTTCTCAACAACAACGGTTAAGTGTTGATAAAGTTTTTATGGGTTGTAGAAGTTTTTCATTAGTTTTCTTTTCATGCAAGAAGCGCTTAATTTGCTTAAAAGAAAAAACAAGGAACTAAAACTCAAGTTACATGAGGCTGAAGATATTTCAGCCTTTTTATCGACATTCTAGATAAAGTGAAAGATGTAAGAAGTTTATTTTGCTTTTATTTTAGGTTTTATTAGTCAAAATATGTCACAAGAAATAATTGCTTTATGAAGGTACGTGTTTTATATATATATATATATACATTTCAACTGCAAAGAACACGCAGTATAATTAACGTAAAGAACGACGCTTGTATAGGAGAATATTCCGCGCAAGATGAGGAGGGAGAACGAACAAATGAAAAAATGAGGTAACCACCTGGGAATCGAACCCGGGATCTTCCGATTGCCGGTCAGATATGATAACCACTACACCATGGTCCTCACTCGATCAGAAGTCGTAATTCTCCTACATACGCGCAGAAACCAATGCCCCGAGGGGGGCACCCTCCACATGCCGCACCTATATATACATTTCAACTGCAAAGAACACGCAGTATAATTAACGTAAAGAACGACGCTTGTATAGGAGAACATTCCGCGCAAGATGAGGAGGGAGAACGAACAAATGAAAAAATGAGGTAACCACCCGGGAATCGAACCCGGGATCTTCCGATTGCCGGTCAGATATGATAACCACTACACCATGGTCACTCACTCGCGTATGTAGGCGAATTACGACTTCTGATCGAGTGAGGACCATGGTGTAGTGGTTATCATATCTGATCGGCAATCGGAAGATCCCGGGTTCGATTCCCGGGTGGTTACCTCATTTTTTTCATTTGTTCGTTCTCCCTCCTCATCTTGCGCGGAATGTTCTCCTATACAAGCGTCGTTCTTTACGTTAGAGAGAGATATATATATATATATATATATCCTTAGTTTGATTCCGCCCAAATTGTTCATTCTGACGAAAGTGTGTCGCTTTTCCAAGAGCCTTCTTCAGCTCCTCCCATCAAGGACTCGGTGCACTTGGGCAAAGGTGATGAAAGGAAAAGATACAAAGGTCAAGGATTGACCCTTGGTCGATGAGACAACTACATATTACTTTTTATCATAATTTTATTTTAGTACTATTCAGTTCGGTTTACTGTCCACTCTGTTAAACTCTGTTACATAAACTTACAATTCGACCAGTTTCGTGTTATGAATTGGTGTTTTGATATAAGACAATTAATGTATGGAATTGAAGGCAGGGATAAAATTTACTGATTTAGTTTCGAACCATATGCTTGGATTTTTTTTATTAATCAATTTTGCAAAACTTTTTAAAAGTGAAACTTAGAGGAACAAATTAATTAGAAGTTGGTTGCAATAATGAAAAAGTTTTAATGGTAATAGTAAAAAGTTTCTGAGTTCTTGGCGCATTTTCTTTTTTTTTTAAAGAGCAGATTCAAAATTTAACGAGTTACAGTTGCTAGGTAGATTTAGGAGAGATGGGTTATCTATGGTTTTGGATACGGTTCATATACATATGGAATTATCTAGTATAAGTTTCGAGTAATCCCCTAGCCAAAATGGTTAGTTCGGATGCTGAGTTCGTGGTTCAGAGGTGGGTTTTGAGAATGAGGATTTATGATTAGATGAGTAAATGATTTACTGTTCAGAATTTTTTTTAATGTATATTGATTTATAAAAATGCAAATTTTATTTACAAATAAAATGTCCAAGTTTACAATTATTCTGAATTGAAAAGTAGTCAATGGCGACAACTTGGCGGGGTCTGTATGGGTCTCGCGTATAGGTGTAATTTAACTTATTCGAAAGGGATAAAAGCTGTTAAAATTATGACTGTAATATTACTTATAATGAATTTTTCATGGATGAGTTTTCTATCGTTAGATCGCATATTTTACCAGAAATTTAAAGATATGAAAGTCACTACGAATTTTACGAGTTAAATTTCGGATTTGGAATGCAAGATTGCTAAGTAGAATGTTTTATTATTTTCATTGTTTTTGTTGCTAGGAAGGATGAAATTAGAAGCGGTTTATACATGTTGAATGTTATGATGTTATAATATTTAAATATTGAATGCTATAAAGTTACGAATGGTGTTACAAATACACAGAGAAAAGAAATATTAATGATACTATAATACTGTTAATACTATATCATTGATTCAGTTGTATATTGTATCTTATACAGGGTTGCAAACTTTTTCCCACTGAAATAGGGGCATCCTGCCCTGAGAGGTATCATAAAAGGACGTAACGGAAACTTGAATAAAACACAGAACAATTAGCTCATTCTTATTATTTATCTAACATGCGGAATACATAGGTCTACTGTATACTCTTTTACTAATCACTGCTTAAAATTTTATTTTTTCTGACTCTTTAATGCATTTACAGTCCCGTAGCCAGGACTTCCCAAGGGGGGGGGGTCGAAATTGCAGAAAGGCGGACCTTTTGTTGTAACGACCTAGTCACTGCGGAGGGAGTTTAGAGTAGTTAAGTTTAGAGTAGTTTAGAGTAGTTTATAAAGTTAAAAAAAAATTCAACTGTTTATTTACCAAATGATGTTATATAGTATCTCATCATAAGTTATAATTATGATTACAAAAGTGGACCTTTCCTGTCAAGGGGCGGGGGTGTGGGTCATTCGACCCCCCGACCGCCCTCTGGCTACGGGCCTGCTTTAACATACCTTATCAACGTAAGCAACATAAAAATATTTACAATATGACAATTAATTAAAATTGTGGGGTGCCATTAGTTCACTTTTCATCAACTCAGAAGAAGTCCTGGGCCGGTCTTTCCATAGTGCTGTGATCAGTGAGAAAATTATCTCTACTTGATTTGACCCAGGAATGCTCAGTACAAAACAAAACAGACTTTTCAGGATAGGTAATAAAAGTGGACTTTTTGAAAACAAAATTACCCACTTTTCGATGACTGCCTCACAGTTTTGTAAAAGAAGTAACTTTGTAAAGAGAGCAAACAGTATCAACTGAAAAATTCTAAAATTTCTTCATGTATATTTGTGCTCTTCTCAAAATCTTCTTAAAGCTTTCATTCAAGGCTTTTGACTGCATCTAATGAACTTTCCTAAGTTTTTGCCAAGTTTGAAAAAACTTCCTCTTCTCGGGATGTCTTAATTTTGACAATCCTTCGCCATGTCCGTCTTGAAGCTAATGCTATCTACAATAGAAAATGGCTGAATGTCAACTGCCACTATTTCTTCAATTACTTTTTGTAGTTTCTGTGTTCTGTAGTCTTTGGTGTCCCACACGTTTTACTTCTCCATTTTCACCTTTAATGTCAACTGAATTGATTTTGATGAACTTGACCTTGGACAAAGGTGTACAGAGTCACGTTTTACCATTCCACTTTTTAAATTTTTTTCTCAAACTTTTCTTCCTTTTTATTTCTTTTGGGTGTTTTTTCGCAAGTGAATTACAATATTCCTTTTTTGTAAAAAGTTTTAGACGTTTTTCCTCTCTTTGACAAATCGTAAAGATTGGATATACATTTCGTATTGCCTGAAACATTCACAGTGAAGTACCTCGAAACAAAACTTGAAGCACTTCTAGCCATATTGCTGGTGTTAATATTTGAATTGTTAATAAATTACTAATAAATTGCAATTTGAAAAAGTAAAATAATTAATATTGCATACTACTCTTTTAACTGTTAATATGAATAATTAAAGATATTAGCCTATAAACAGAAACTACTGTCTACAGTTTTAACTGATTAATCGGCAAAATTTAGCCAATTAATCGGTTTTAAAATTTTCAATAATCGGTTACTACGAACTGGCAGATTAACTGATAATTTTAACCAGACAAATCCTGTATCGGTGGAACCCCAACAAATAATCATAATAATAATATAATAATGATAACTTTTTTTAAGGCGTTCATATTCCAAAAATGTAAATATTATTCTTCCGAGTGAAATTTAAATATTAATATAGATGTTTAGAATTATCCATTCTATTAATCAAAATGAACAATGCTGATAACACTCATAAATGAAATTAGTCAAAATTTACAAATTCCTTTACAGTAAATAAAGTATTTAACTTCGTTTCAACTATATTTAATTAAAAATTAAAAAATTAAAAAACTTTACCCATCATTTTAGTAGAAGTAAGAATTACTTAAAAGTAATTTTACTCAGTCCTTGTACTAGTAGTTTGGTTTCTCTGTTAAAATCTTTTGTAGCATTTAACAAACTTCTTACAAATATGTCACGGCTGAAACACTAAAACAGTTAAGTTTTTTTTAAATTTTCGCAACTTCTCACCAAAGGATATAAGGAATTTTTTTTAGTAAAATGAGAAGTAAAAAAAGTAAGACCTAATTGAAGAAAATTATTAGAAGTTTTTGTTGAGTGATAGAGATATAGTACATCCGTTTAATACAATGAACATGGCTTTATAAGCAGAATTTAAACTGTTAATAGATAACAATTGCCATGATAGAGATAGATAATTGTGTTCACTAAATACATTTACAAGCTTACCAAAGTTCAGTTTGCTTTACAGTTACCAGAGTTGTGGGAGGACCTGCGTCTCCGCAGATGACGATGAAGGTGTTTCCAAAGGCGTTCAGGAGATTAATGTCAGGACTTCTAGGTGCGTCATATGTGTATTTACCTGCAAAACACCCTGTTGGAGTAATGGATATGCATTTAGTAAAGTCGAGGCGTCCCTCGATGAATAGCAGATGTCTTTCCATTATCCCCTATCGTTTTTCAAGCCATCATACTAAACCTTGTACTGAACTGTGAGTTCCATATATCTTTTTAAACAATTTTATACCTCCAAGGACCTAACGCAGTTTATTCGTCTATGCTATCGACCCCTCTCTCCAGGGCTACTTCTAAGACAATTTTAGTGGGTGGGTTAAAATATTTTTTTTTGTATTTGCAGTTGATCACAAATAACACAAATCAAATGCATATGTTGATGCATATATACTCATATGCTCATATATACTCATATACATGTTCTTATTTTATTTTATTAGGTGGGTGAAATCTTTCTGTATGTGGGTAACTGCAGTTGAATACGTTTCCAGATTCACTAATTTCATTTACAGTATTGAGAGTATTTAAAATATTTAAAATATGGTAATACAGTAACAGAAATAATAATAGGTGAGAAAAAATATATACAGCACACACACACACACACACACACACACACACATATATATATATATATATATATATATATATATATATATATATATATATATATATATATTATATATATACATATATATATATACACAGTGTATAATAAAATATAAAAGCGGTTGTATTAAAGCAAGAACGTACTCTATGTAAG